>JACVVK020000281.1:695000-765000 GCA_018292915.2 Batillaria attramentaria | reverse complement strand
CTATTCTTACTGTGTACAAGCTGGCCTCATTGGAATACCCTTCTGTGATCTGCCCCCACCCCCTCTTTGTGTGTGTGTGTGTGTGTGTGTGTGTGTGTGTGTGTGTGTGTGTGTGTGTGTGTGTGTGTGTGTGTGTGTGTGTGTGTGTGTGTGTGTGTGTGTGTGTGTGTGTGTGTGTGTGTTTTGCTGCCACAACTCTTTCGCCAGCTCCAGTGGTGTTCCTCCCAGGTAATGGGTAGAATCCACGGAGGGCTCGGAAGCTGGGACAATTTTTATTTTTATTATGCATGATGATGGAGATGAGGATGATGGTAAGATGATGCTATGGAGGTCCGTGTGGTTTGGGACTGCGGGACAGGGCCGCATTCCAAGCTTCCTGTCATAAATATCCCGGCGTTAACCAGGCCCGGGAACTACGGCACCTGCGGTGCCGGCCGTGTAATCATCCACATCGTAAGACGTGTCATACCAAGGGAAACACCCCCAAAGTCGCACCCGTGAAGTGGGTGAAACTCGGCTGTGTGGCAACAGCCTCCCCATTGGGTCCATAGCACACCCGCTCTGGGTAGGAGCCGACCTAGGCAGAAAAAACCCCGCTTGCCTCGGCTGGGATTCGAACCCGGATCTCCCGGTCCATTGTCCGAAGTGCTAACCACTACACCCCCTCTTGTGTTTCAGTCCTAGAGCTGGTCAAGATGGCGACAACAGTACCCAGTGAGACGACGGTGGCGGAGACTAGTGATGATGGTACAAAGAAGTACGGCTCCTTTCTGGACGATCCTTACAACATGGCTATGTACGTTGTCCTGCCTGTCATGGTGCTCGTGTATGGCGGGTGTTGCGTCATCTACTGTTGCGCAAGATTACACAGGTATTTGATTACTAACAGAAACTACTAGTTGCCATCTGTCCAGAAAAAAAAAAAAAAAAAAACGTATTGAGAAGTTTCTCCGTAAACTGAGCTAAATTTTAGTCTTAAAGTTTAATTTCATATACATCATGATTATTCAATGTTAAACTAGACCAATAATTGGGCACGTCTGCCTTGCCCAACATTGACTACAAGCCACAGTTTGCGCGGCTTTATGCCCCTAAAGGCCGTTCTTATCCGGGCGAACCACCAGTCTGGCGAACTTGTTCGGCGAACTGGGTATTGTATACGAACAGGGCAAGCGCGCACACGTACGTAGTTCCAGAGGTTCGGCCGGACTAGTTCTCTTTCTTAACCGACCGTTAATGATATGCATACGTCATCGCCCGAACAAGGCGGACTCGGAAGTTGAGACAATCGTAAACAACCAAAATGGCCGCCTTTGTAGATCGAGACGACCAGGCACTTGCGGTAGTTATCGTTTTGAGTGAACTCTTGGAAGCCGAGGAAGAGGAAAAAAGAGGAAAAGAGCGCAAGAGAGGGAAATGTGAAGTGAGTCGATAGCCGCCAATCCGCCCGCCATTTTCCTCAACTATGTACACGCGCACAACAGCTCTCCCCGAGCAGCCAATCAGAGCGCAGGATCGGCAAAAGGATCGCGAGGGTTCCCACGACACGCTATGCAGTCCTCGAACCTAGTTCGGCGAACCTTTCGAACCAGGGTTTGCGCACAAGTATGGTTGGTCGGTTAAGAAACAACGTGCGCGAACCTAGTTCGCCGTACTCTTCGAACCTAGTTCGCGAACCAATAGTCCGCCCGGTTAAGAACGGCCTTTAAACTCACTCACTCACAAGCCACAGTGGAGGAGAGGAGGGGGGGGGGGGTGACCGGCCTTCCTACCGCTGAAACACCTAAACAGGGCCCACATGTAAAAGTTGGGGTTACGGAGTTTAGCCCCGGGCTAGAGTCTTACCTCGAACGAAACTAGCTCTAGGGTTACATTTTCTGTTGTTTTTGTTTTAAATTAGGAAGCGGGTCCATTCCAGCAAGGTGCCTATGCCGTTATAGAAGGATTTTTTTTGTCTTTCTTTCTTTGCTTCCTTTTTTTTTTTTTAATTTCATTTTGTTTTGGGTCTCTTTTGTCCTCGTCTGGGTTAGGCCCGTAGTCGTGGGATAAATTAACCTCCAGTTTTACATACGGGCCCAGATCTAAGGGAATCTCTCCATTCACAAGGCCCCCATTTTTCCTCCCTCCAGGAGCAAAAATGGTCAGTACAACGTCGGCCATGCGAATAGACGATTTTAGCCGCTCACGACCATGGTCATAATACAATTATAAGACATGCTACTTTCATTATGTGCTGTTCATTCGTCAGTCTATTTCTTGATTTGTGGTGCAGATGTGCAAACATCCACTCTTTCAGAAGAGCCTTAAAAACTCATGTCTTTAAGTTTAACAGAAACTGACTGACAGTGCCAAAGAAAAGAAGCAAAGAAGCATCTCTCTCTCTCTCTCTCTGTGCTGCTGTCTAAGCACAACGGGCATGGTACTGTATGAGTGGACTTTGAAATGGATTGGATTGGATTAGTACCCAGAGTACCTTGTCCAGCCCCCCCCCCCCCCCCCCCCGCCGCCTCCCCCCCCCCCCACCCTTCGCACAAAAAGACGCCTATAAACTTGAGTGGATCCAGTGTTCTAGCAGATCTAACAAATAAAAAATATAGAATAGGTATTGAGTGGCGCTGCACCACGGCGACGCGCTTCCCCCGGGGGAGGCAGCCCGAATTTCCCGAAAGGGATAATAATATAAAAAAAAAGCGGTGAAAATAAAGCACATGTGAAAACACAAGCGTAGGATGACGTCGAGAGCTTTTTGCGTTGTAAATCGTCCTTGTTCTCGTGCACTGGATGGAGCTGTCTGGATAACTCACGCACTTCTCATGACCATCAGCGTATTTACCCCCCCCCCCCCCCACCACCACCACCACCACCACCACTGTCCGGTTTACAGCTTAAACTTGTCACAAACCATACAAGTTCCAGAACAGACCAACCACACACTGGTATCGAGTTACTGTCCTCACAATGCTGTGATCAACCAACCAGGTCCCAGGAGGAGATCGAGTCAGAACAAATTGATTTTTGTCACACAGTACGCATGACTGGTGTAGCTTACTCAGTTATAACCTCAGTCACGTGGCTAAGGTCGTACCTTTATTGGCTATCATTGGCTTGGTTCCCGAGTTAACTCAGTTACTGCTCGCATGATATCGTGACTGTGAGGTCCACATTAAAACAAGAGGCAGGGTCATGGATGTCGGCCGTTCGGTCCATGAACACCGCCCATAACCACCACCCCTCCATTCACCCACCCATATTACCACCACCACCACCACCACCACCACCACCACCAGCCAACAACAACAATATCAGCATGACTGAATGTTCTAATTTAAAGTAAGCTTGGGGATACCCCGGGGAGGGGGGTGGTGGTAGCAGCTAACCCCAGTGACGTGGCCAAAAGTCTAGGTCAAGATTAAATTTTATCACTGGCCTGGGCTCGTATGTAAAACTCGAGATTAATATAACCCACGGCTACAGGCCTAACCCAGACTAGGACAAAAGAAACCCCAAAACAAAATTTAATTTAAAAAAAAGGAAGCGAAGAAAGGTAGGAAACAATCTTTCCCTATCGTCTTAGGCACCATGGTGGAATGGACCCGCTTCCTGGTAAAACACACACACAAAAATACAACCAACCAACCAAACCAAACAAACATACAAACAAACAAATAAACACCACAGAAAATGTAACCCTAGAGCTAGTTTAGTTCGAGGTTAGACTCTAACCCTGGGCTAAAATCCCTAACCTCGACTTTTACATGCGAGGCCTTGTTCCCAAGTTAGGTTGTATCGAGCCAAAACTTCGTGATAGGCGTGTTATTTGTGCTGGCCTTTTTTTCGTTGCCCCGTCTTTGACATCGCCCTTTCGCGGCCGTAAAGGACGTTAAACTACCAAACACCCACCCACCCAACCTCATGATATTGTTCGTCGAGATCCCTCAAAACAACATTTTTTTAAAGGCGTTTTGGCCCCAAGAACAATAATTATTATTTTACCGCTTTTTGGAACCCCCCCCCCCCCCCCCGCCATCTGTCATTAACCCCAGTCACGTGGCTAGGCGGTCGAGGTCGTACCATGGCTTGGTTCACGAGTTAATCTGTCATTTGCCCCCCCCCCCTCCCCGACCGTGTCGCTGCAAAGTCAAGGCCATATTGGCCCTTTTTTTGCCTGGTAAGTGCAAAGCTATGTCCTTTTCAAACAGCACTACCGTTATCTGGGGGGGGGGGGGGGGGGGAAGGGCCAACGTTTTGACAAACACAAGTACGTACTTAGTCCCATTTACCGTTTGGCAACGGAGCGCTCTTTCTTCGATCGAATGAAGAGGATGGTGGTTCTTGTCATGAGTAAAATGTATTAATAATTATTTACTCCGGGCAGGTATTGTCGGCGCAGAAAACGCCGCGCAATGCGTCAACGGCTGAAGAACGAAAGCGACAGCGACGACGACAACGACAACAACAACACCCCCGACAAAGTCATCCACATCACTCCAGCCGGCAAGAAAACTCAGACCATCAAGGTGGCCCGTAAGGATTCCTGTTCCATTTCCGTAGTGGATCTGACGGAACCCACGGCTCCGCCACCGCGAAGACCTGTACCGGTCGGTGGACAGTCTGGAGCGCGGAGCAAAGCTAGCGTGACGTCGTCACATACCCAGGGTGTCCGCCCTGGGTACAGGTCAGCATTAAAGAGAGATATGTATTTAAAGATAATATATAAAGATGGGGAACGGTGCTCAGAGCATCAGGTCATCATCATCATCATCATCATCAACATCATCATTGTCGTCGTCCCCGCACCTGACAGGGGTTTAAAAAATTTGAATGTCTCCTTTCCGCTGAGGCCGAACTGGAGGAATGCACGTCTACTTTCTGTTCAGGCCAGAAAGGCAGTTCACACAAATCTGCTTGCCTCACTTGTGTCCCACCTCTGTGCAAAAAGTGCCAGCTTTACTGGCAGCTTGCCTCTTTTTGTGACCGCCTGCCATGCACCTTGACCTACATAACACAAAAATCAGCAAAATCACGCTTTTTCATGACAACAAAAATCCCTACAGACTAGCACACTTGCCAAACAGGGTACCTCGAACAAACACCAAACATGACCCCACGGCCATTTTGTGTCCTTACGCCTGTGGTGAATTTTCCGAACTCGGGGGCACCTCATTGTAAAAGCTCTATTTCTCGACACACAGGAGAAATGAGAGGTTCGGCATGAATGATGCTGAGCTGCAGATGATGCACTTGGACAACCAGCTGAAGGCCGCCTTCAAGCTGATCAGCAGCAATGACGTGAAGAAGGAGCCCGAAGCACCGCCAAGATCTCGTCCTGACGTGTGCGCGAGATCCGACGAGAACACGCGACCTGTCAAGAGACACACCGACTCCAAGATGAAATTTTTCGCTAGTGATCAGTAAAAAGTTTATATTGAAGATGCGACCAGACCATTAAAAAAAAAAAGGGGGGGGGGAGGGGGGCGGGTGACAGAAAAAAGCTGCTGACTTGCTGACAAGTACATATGTAGTTCTGCGATTAAAAATATTTCCCCCCTCCTCTCCCCTTTGTTTCAACCCTTCCCCATTTCCCTTTTGATCGCAGCAGACGAGGATGGTGAATGAAATAATGCCGTTGACTTGTAAAAGGTTTAGTAGCCGCCCACTCAACTCCCACCCCGCCATCCCTCCGTTAACACCCACCCCCGTACTTCCTCCTCCTCTGACCATTTTCCCCGGTATAATGATAGCGTACCAGGAGTGTTACCTTCACGTGACTATTTGTATATTTGCTTGCACTTGGGTTGTTGTGGTTGCTGTTGGGTTTGGCACTGCCAGTTTGGCCGCTTTGTGTTTTATTTGTTGCTATATTATTTTCCATTTGCGTCTGTAATAAATCTGTAAGTGTGTAATTCGAAGGGTGAGGTGAAAGCGCGCCCACTGAGTCCAGGAAGACTAAAAGACTCACGGGAAGGCTGTAAGAAGTTTGATTTGAAAGAGGGACCGGCGGTGGGGGGGGGGGAGGAGGGGCTGGTGGCTTGGTCAGTGAGTTTAATTTCAGAAATCGAGTATGACTCTAACATACACAGGTGCTCTATCACTGCTCTCTGTTGCTGTTAAATGTAGTTATTGACCGGTCAAATGTCTGTTTAGCAGAAGCTTGTGTGAAGCTGGATACTGACCTGAACTGAGATGTGTTGTTCCAAGTTTTTTTTTTCTTACTTACTTATTTTTTTATTTATTTGTTGCTGTTTCTTTCCTAATTTCTTCTTTTTTTGTCTCTGTCTGGGCAGCCGGGGTGGCCGAATGGTAGAGCGTTGGACTTCTAATGCTCGGGTCGCGAGTTCGTATCCTGGGTGGGGCCAAATATTCGTGCTGGCTTTTTCATCGTTGCCCCGTCTTTGATTTCACCCGTACGTGGTGGAAAAGGACGTTAAACACCCAAACATCCTTGTCTCTGTCTGTCTTTCTTGTCTTTGGCATCGTATTCTAGGTATGTCTTGTGGTCGCTGTATGCTTGTTGTGAGTTGCTGGTGGACTTTCTACGTGCCTTGCCCTTTCAGTGTCACGCGTGCCATAGACTCTCTTTCCGGGGCCCTCCCCACTCCAATAATCGCTCAGAAACGAATACCTGTTCGTTTTCCGTTGCAGCCCTGTGAATAGGCACTGACACGGGCAAACATAACACACGCACAACGACGCTAGTCTTTTCGAACGCAGCCGGAGCGACTGAATTAATATTTCATCCTGTATTTTGTCGGCTTGTGTCCTCAGCTTGTGGACAGTGACAGAGCTGTGTTCAAGTGTGTAAGGCCCGCTTTTGTTTAAACCCCGACAACAATCCGAGAATCCCGGACGGACACAGCGCTCCCACTTGTTAAGATGATCTAAATGCTTATAAAATCCCTGGCACCTAAGTCTTTTTACAACATGACTGTGAAGCTAAAACGATTTTGTATCTTCAGCTGTGATATCATTGATGTAACCCCCCCCCCTCCCCCCGGCAACTACTGTTTCAACCTTTTGTCGGTGTGTGGTTGATATTTACGAAATGTGTGTTGTATCCTGTTTGTCATGGAGTGTTTGTGGTCGTTGTAAATTTCGTTGTCACGCACAACTGCATTTGTTCGCACATTCATTGAGTTTGTTTTTCTTTCTCTATCACCCAAATCGTTAATGCTGAATGTAACCGGATCAGTATGCGGCTTAACGGCGAGTTCAGTCAGTCTTGCACGATCACAGATCAACACAGCCTGCTCACGATGACGAAAATCTGACGTCATGAACTATGATGAAGACATAAATTATGCACAGCTGATGTTTCATCAACATGGCGGCCGGCGTAGTGGGTAGATCCGGCACTGCTCTCGCATTTCGTGCGAAGCGATACTTGTGAGTTCGACCCCGGCCCAAGGCGGGAGTAAACAAATTGGACTTCTCCAAAAAGTTGCCCGTTTCCTCTGTCTGCGTGAACTGGATCTACCTGTGTAACTTGTCCCTCACAAACAAGGACTGTACGAAACGTGGCCGACCTGTCAGTCTGACTGGATTGAATAGTGTTCAGCTGGGCTGTTGAGTTAGGGCAGCTGTCCCTTCGCCCCATAACCTGACCATTAGGGCCGCCTCCAGTCACTAGTATCTTGTGGTGTGGGACGTTAAGCCCAACTAACCAATCATCTCACGGAATTTGCTGGATGTCTAATGTTCCACGTAAGCATCTGTTCGGTACACTTTTTGGCGCTTTGAGTGTTGCTGATCCTACGTAAAGCTGTGATAAGATTGCCGTACCCAGTCAACTGCTGTTTTGTACCTTTGAATGGTTTGTGCCTAGGCTTTGTATGTGTGTGTGTGTGTGTGTGGGGGGGGGGGGGGGGTTAAAGGTCTTCATTCTAAAAAAAAAAAAAAAAATCCCTCCACTGTGGGTTTTGTTGTTGCGAATGCGCATCATGCAGGCAACTCTGTCACAGTTGCAGAGTTTTAAGCGCTCCGGAGACCCTTATAAAGGCAGAGCGTGAGTTTGCAGTGACTTCATTGTGCTTTTGGTCAGTGAGCGAGAAACATCGCTACAGTGTTTGTGTTTGTGTGCTGGACGGGGGAGACTAGCCACTGGGATCATGATCTTTGTCGCTCAGTGTCAACACGCAAACCGAGCTGTGAAATCAGGCTTCCCTCGACTGTTGAGGTTTCAGGGACGCTGAAACCTCTGTAACGGTGACAGACATGACTCTGCATTTTGCACCGTCGGATTTAAAACACTCACTCACACACACACAATTTTTGTTGACATTGCAGACCTTTAAGCTTACCAAACGTGTTTTGCATCCTGTTTGTGTGAATTACGTCATTTTCATTGCCATTCCTAAGTGCATTTGCTCGCACTCTTATTGATTTTTGTCTTACCCGAAACATTAATGCTGAACGCGATAGCAGATGCGGCTTAACGGAGCTTTTTGTTTTTGTTCTCTGTGATGGTACGCGGCACAGAATGGTGTGCAGGCCCGGCACGAGTTATGCATATCACATTTCCGTGATGCATGACTTGTCAATAGAGTTCAGGGCCCGTATGTAATAGTCGAGGTGAGGACTTTTAGCCCTGGGTTAGAGTCTAACCTCGAACTAAACTAGCTCTAGGGTTAAATTTCCTGTGTTTTTATGTTGTTTCCATAGTAATGGAAACAACATAATAGGACGGGCTAAAATTTCCACGTTCATAGGCAAGCATCTGTGGTACAAACGCACGTCACTGCCGATCTCCCGCAGAGACGATTATGCAAGTGTAACTCTGACAATGACGTAAGAAAACCTGCGTCATCGATGCTGGCATGTATGCTGTTCCGAACGCGTTTCTTCTCCTCACTGAGTGCCGTCTGTATGGATGTGTGTGTGTGTGTGTGTGAATTGTGTCCGGGCCCGTTTCTTCGAAGATACTTAACCGAATGGCTTCAAATTTAGGGTATCCAAATTTATCAAAATGTTACATTAGACGATTCAAGCGTGTGATGATTGCTTAAGTGATTTGGGAGTTATCGCCCTTTTGAGACAAGTTGGTTGTCTTTCGTGTACAGGCGTAATATTTATTTAAATCACTCAATTTTTTGGCAGTAGATAGCTTGAATACGGACTCTGAACAGAGTCACTACTAGAAAATGGTCGCTCTTATAGTTTTCATGTAAACCGAGCCTGAGTTGACATTGCATGTGAACCCAGTTCAGATGCCTATTTCTCCGAAAATACTGAACCGATCGATTTCAAATTTGGGGTTTCTAAATGAATCAAGATTGTTGAATAGAAGGCCCGATCCAGGTACGATTGCACACATGATTTGCGAGTTATCGCCCTTTTAAAAAAAAAATGGCTTTCTGGCGTTTAAAGGCGTAATATTTACCTAAAGTAAACCACTCCAATTTTGGGACATAGATAGCATGAATACGGACTCTCAACTGAGTGAATTTTGGAGGTTGTCGCTTTTATACTTTTGGCGTAAGCCGTACCTGATGAAAGTGCTGGTGAACACACTTTAGATCTCAAAATCGCTCCTACTATACATAGATAATGAGCCTGGGGTGCCATAAAAAATATACAAAAAAATTAGAAAAATTCACTGCAGCCGTTGTCGTCAGTTGACTCGAAAATTTGTGCTCGAAGCACATTTCCTTTACACAAGCCACACGCCTCACAAACATCGCAGAAAAGGCACACGCGCACTGACGCAAAACTGTATCAGCGTCAGTTTGCCGACGTCATGTTTGATTGACGTGGGGGTGTGTCGTCACTTTTCGGAAGTTCTCTATTTGTAGACTGGGAAAGTGGGAGTTTCATTGATGTAGTGAGCTTTGTTTTTCCCACTGACTCTCACTCAATAGCATAGTAGAGTGAGAGAACACCACATAGGTCTCAATGGAGCACATGCACAAACGCGGCTCGCGCAAGTCTGCGCGCGTGCGTGCGTGCGTGCGCGCGTATGTCTGTGTGTGTCTGTGTGCGCGCGCGCGCAGCAGACATAACACATAGTGAAAAAACGTTCGCCGCGCAGACTTGTCTGTTAAACACATTGAGCCGGTATAAATTCGATCTTTACACTGCGCAGCAGCAACACTTCAATTTTCATGGGGCTGCTTTCATTGCAAGAATTGTATCCGAGTCAAAGTTATTACGTCAAATGTATTATGCGTCATCCCAATGAGGAAAACGTCATAGATTTCAAAGAAAACAACTTGACGTCTCTCTTCCAAAACCAAGATTGGTCTGACAAGTCCGGTCAGTTGTTTCCATTCAGAGAGAGAGAGTGTAGTGTGTGTGTGTGTGTGTGTGTGTGTGTGTGTGTGTGTGTGTGTGTCCTCCCGAATACATGGCATTACAAAAGAACGACCGTGACGACAGCAGGTGATTAAATGGAAACAACATATTGGGCTGGTCAGTGGCCATCTTGTTGTTGTTTTAAATCAGGAAGCGGGTCCATTCCAGCAAGGTGCCTATGCCGTTATAGAAGGATTTTTGTCTTTCTTTCTTCGCTTCCTTTTTTATTTAGTTTTGTTTTGGGATTTCTTTTGTCCTAGTCTGGGTTAGACCCGTAGCCGTGGGTTAAATCAACCTCGAGTTTTACATGCGGGCCCTGGTCTGCCAAATGCCGTGGCAATGTGCGTTGTTTTTTTTGTCGTTGTTTGCTTTGGTTTTGTCTAAAATAACACCGAGTAGTGCAACTAGAAGTCAGAGAAAGCATGCATTACGTTTCACGGAAAAGACAACAACAAAAAATTCCATTCTACCGCACATATTTGCAAAATTAAAATTTCTATTTTCCATTAAACTACACAGATTTGCAAAAATTAAAAAAAAAATGCCATTAGACTGTACAAATTTGCAAAATGTATGTCAATTTTAAATTTAGTAAATTATTTACCAAATCCAGACGGCTATACAGATTTACAAAATTTCCCATCAGACTGTACAGATGAACTGATTTGCACAATGTCAAAAATTTAGTTTGGCATCAGACTGTACAAATCTGCAAAATTTTGCACACTGGTTGTTTATTTCAGCAGTATTACACGTTTTATCCACGAATAAACTGCAAACTTCTTGTTTTGTGTGTTCAGTGTTGAAGTGTGAACTGTTTGGCTTCAACAGCGATTACCGATAGTACAGACTAAGGGACACAACCTACTCACTGAACAATTGCTTTTAAATAATAATCTCCCTTCTCAGTTTTGTTAACCCCACTGTGGCCATAAAGTACCGAGTCAGCTGCAAGACTGTGGGCGACATCTCCAGCTGCAAGAACGATATGATGATGATTGGCCATTCGTATAGCACTACAAGAAAAGTTCCATGCAGTAAGCATGCTCACGGCGCCTTTGGTGTGGGGGAAAAAAAAAAAAAAGAAAGAGCTAGCCAGCTGAGAGATGCGTCTTGAGGCTCCGCTTGAAGGTCATGACTGACGCAGAACCTGACTTGAGGTGAGCTGGCAAGTTGTTCCAGAGGCAAGGAGCTGCACTCTTGAAAGCCCGAGCACCAGAGCGTTTCTTCTTGGTGGTGTTGTACTCACAGTAGCCTGGGACAGCAAGTCTGGACTCGAAAGATCTTAGGCTGCGTGCAGGTCTATAGAGTGGTATGAGCCAGATATAGTGGCACGGCCTTTTACATGGCATGGAACGGTTAGCTGCTTGTATGGTCATACACTCAAGTGCTTGCAGTTGCACATTAGCTCTATGTGCTCGATACTGGAAACTGGTAAGGGAACTAGAAAATCCCGTTTCTGAAACAGGACAGACTTCCAAACTTCTAATCTAGGTTTCATATTGCCAGCTCTGAATGCAGGGGGGGGGGGGGGGGGGGAAATAATAAAATAAAGCGTACATTAGATTCTCCAGGATTCTGAACCGCACTACAGTTATCCCTACTTCAGCCACTGTCCCACTTCCAGTTTGAGCTCCAACACATGTATTACCCAACTCTTTGCCCCCTGACCCCTCACCCAAAACACTCACACAGACCATTTTGTTACTATGCTGAGCAAGATGTGCAACAACAGATGCAGTCAAGTTCAAAAGCTTTGTCATCTCCTGGGCTGACAAAGCTTTTGAACTTGACTACACAAAGTTTTCACATCACTGGTACCACAACGGCAGCAGCTGGGTTTCGTATCAGTGTCACTTATCTGTCTGAGCCCGATTCGTTTTCGCAATATCCAATTTTTTCTTACCAAGGCCGACATACCTCCCACAGACCTGCCTACCCACCAAACATGACATGAGTAGTGCCAAAAACCAAATGAGTAGTTTCCTGGCCAAATGACTAGTCCCGGCTAACGTATACTATCCCAACCGAAATGTGCCACTTGCCAGCTTGAATCAACTATTCTATTCTTTGGCTTGTTTGTTTCGCCTGATTACAGTGTACTACCATAGTATCTTTTTCTTTCTACCAGGTATAAATACATCGTTAAACTTTAAATGAGGCTCGTAGTAAGCCCAAAATTACTTAGTTTTCTATGGTCAATGCGTAGGGTAGGCAGGTCTGCTCCCATCATTTCTGCGACACAGCGGACATTCCGGAGGAACGTCCCATACTTTTCAGGTCAGCTGTGACATTTATTCTATTCAATAATTGTATGGTTGCCGTGGATATGACACCCTGGTGCAGTACACTCCCATTCACTCTTCAGTGTGAAAAACAGAACACCAGACACAGTTTGGGTGGGGTTTTTTGTGTGTGTTTTTTTTAATTTCACTTGACAATATTTCAGACTCGGGAAGGATACAGCATCTGAAAAAGACCAACAGGATTCTGAAATTAGACTCATTCGCAGCAACTGGCAGAAACAGCAGTTGTTTCACCAAAGGCTAATTAATTTGCGGTTTTTGCCATTTTGTTCTAAAACTTGGTTCATCCTTTACAAATAATTACTTTAAGCCAATGGCTGCAGTTTGTAGCCCAATTTTTATCTTAAAAAAAAAAAAAAAAAGAGGGGGGGGGGGGGGGGGAGGAGGGTGTGTGACCATACAATTTCAGCATGACACAGAAGGATCGCCGCGACTGAAGGGTTTACAAAGAACTTGACCAGTAGTGTCCGAAGGTTCGTGACTAAACAGAGCAGCACAAAAACCGCATCTATACAACTTACAAGTTCTAAGTGAAATGCCTTTTCACTTTGAAGTGTCATTTATTTTACACCCCCCCCCCCCCCCGAAAAAAAAAAAGAAAAAAAAGTGGGTGACCTTTATCATTTTATGAACATTTTAATACCAGATGAGTTGAAACAAAACAACAACAAAACTGACAAAACCACACACGGTACTGATGGATAAAATCACTCCTTGTGATAATGGTAAGGCAGCAAACAAAAACAAAAAAAAGAGGCAAGCCAAGCACTCACCACACGGATACGACGTCCGATGGCCACAGAGGGCAGATTCTTCCTGAACTTAGCTCGCACGACACCACTGTTTCCATGGGGACGCGTGACCTTGCCCCAGATGACGCGCAGGCGGCTTGGTTTGTCATGACCAGGGCATGCTGTCTTCCTGTAATGGCACAGAAGAACGTAAAGGTACTGTCATGACCATCGTTTTCCAACTGGTATATGTTCATGTACTAAGTGTATCACTTGGTAACTGTACTGCAGTTGAGAATTGAAAATGGGGCATTCTGGACATGCTTAAGTCCAACAAGCAGGCTCAGGAGTATGTCTTGACTGAGCACACATTTACCATTTCAATGTATCATACAGTAGAAACTTTTTTGAGCGACCTTTCACGGGACCGAGCAAAAACGGTCGTGAACAACAACTGGTCGCCCAAACTGCAGTCAGTCACAATGGCGTCTGGACTTGGCCCTGCCCGGCCGGGAGGCGCGCATATCAAACGTAGCGATCATTGCATAATAAGTACAGTGTGCATGCGTTGATTTGACTCAGAAGCAGAGTTTGGTGTTTCTGTGGAGTCTTCAATTAATCAAGATTGTGCGGCTTTACCTAAATTTCAGCGACGGAAAAACGTAAACGGAGTCGCATGTGCCACCATGTTTTTAACCACTTCCGTTTCATGCGGTGTCGTGAACTTGTGTTTGCTAAGTGTCAAATCGCTGAGTTTAGTCCGGTTGAATTCCCAGCGGCATCACAGCCTCTGTCTCTCCATCTCTTTCTCTCTCTCTTTCACCGTCACGGTGGCAGTGACACACACACACACACACACGCGCGCGCGCGCTCGCACCCACACGTGTCCTAACGATGTGCACTGATATCCCGGCGCTGCCAGTTTGCTAAGTGTCAAATCACCGAGTTTAGTCCGGTTGAATTCCCAGCGGCATCACAGCCTCTCTCTCTCCATCTCTCTCTCTCACCGTCACGGTGGCAGTGACACACACACACACACACACACACACACACACACGAGCGCGCGCTCTCACCCACACGTGTACAAACGACGTACACTGACTGACATCCCGGCGTTGCAGGTTTGCTAAGTGTCAAATCGCTGAGTTTAGTCCGACTGAATTCCTAGCGGCAGTTTCCGTTTTCTTTCTTGTCAAAACAACACAAAAACAAGAAGGATTAGGAACCACACCATACCTATCAACTGTCCGCCTTAATTCGCTCACACGCACTGGCACACAAAGAAACACCTTCACACACACTGACATGCCCGTGATAGGGCGTCTTGTGGAAATAATGGTCAGTGAGTTGACAGGTGTTAAGGGTGTCGGAACTGGCGGATGAGGTGATCACAACCCGCATAACTGCAGTTGTGTTTAGGGGGCGACGCGCTAATTGCCCTGTCTTTGTCCGAGGTCACGCATGCACAGTAGGGGGTGGGTCCAAGCGGCGGGTCGCGGGTAGTGTCAGCCCAAGTGCCCTGGGCGGTGGAAGGTAAATCGGCTGCCGGCGAAGTGTGAATTGCCAGTTGTGGCCGCCCACAACAGAGACGCGGGGTCGTTTTGCAAGCAGAACAGCGGTCTTAAGTCGCGTACTGCAGTTGGTCGGTCGTTGGAGATGCAATAAAGAAGAAAAACCGTCCGTGCCGGGCGAAAACGGTCGTGAACGAAAAACGGTCGCTCGTTCAAGATGTCGCTCAATCAAGTTTCTACTGTACCACCTTCACAATTCCCATCCATAAGAACAGTGAAAACACACACAGCAAAAAAAAAAAAAAAAAAATTCAGGGAGTATTTAATACATCCTATTTCGGAAAAAAAATTGACGGACTGTCAACACACAATGCCGCAGAGTACGGCGACTTCAGTGAGCGTACAGGCGACCAACACCGGACGTTAACTACAGGCAGAGGCATACATTTAATGTCACTGCTGTGCACCTGGACAAATCTAATATGGTCTCATGCAAAACACGATTCTGCGTTGGCACTACACGCAAGAAAACATTCAAAAGGTCTTAACTTTTTGCCAAGTAACTAAGGGTATCCATGGCCAGTGAAACTTCCCTATTCTGCCAAGTCGCATGATGCACAACTCTAAAGTTCAATTATGTGACATTCACAGATCCAGACTAAAAAGGGCTTAGAAACTGGTGTTTTTTTGTGGCGTCTTGCCTCCTCCTCTTCCCAGTTTAGCAAGTAAACATCCTTTCATTTACCTCTTAGCCTTGTAGACGTAGGCGCATCGTTTGCCAAGATAGAAGTCGGTCTCCTTGCGTGTGATGACACCGTCAATTTTCAGCAGAGCAGTGTTCTCATGCTGGTTACGCAGACCGCGCTTGTAGCCTGTGAATACAGCCTTGCAGTACAGGCTGAAAGAAATACAAAGGGAGAGATTATAATGGATTTTACTGAACATACTAATGCTACCCTTACTAGGCTTTAAAGTTTACAAGATCTTCGATTGCAACACACTGACAGCTATCAAAACGAAAGCTCGGCTGTCCGTAAACGATGCCTGCCGTATTTCCCATGTCAGCGGCTTCGTGAACCTCTCAGGGGAGTAAATCACATAAGAAATTTGCTGTCAGCTGTGCGGTGAAGAGGGATTCCACTCTGTAGTCCAGCATTCCAGGTCATTTTGTGCTTCAACAATGCCACCAGCCGCTGCGATGTGGCTTCAATAAGACGAACACACACCTACCTGTGCCTGTATTTGGGCATGTCTTTTTGCGGTGTGGTGATGACCACCACCAACACAGCCCAGAACCTATAAGCCTAAAATAGTATTCTTAGTAATCTTAATTTTCCTTTCATTCAACATGAAGATTTGACATCACATGTGCCAATGCAGGTAAGGTTGCTGAACTCCCTCCCCCAAGTGGTAAGACACTAACAGTGGTTGGAATCAGATACTGCGGCAGCAGTCAAATGGTTACACATCATTTGAGGCAGGAGAATTAAAGCCTTTCAAAAATGTGAACAGCACCTATGTGTACCTGCTTTGCTCCGGCTACACGAGTGCTTATTCAGCCATTGTATATGATAGTGCACTCACAGTCCTGTCATTAGATCTACACAGTCATTGTTACTAGAAAAAGAAGAACTCAGGAATGCTCTTACCGTCCAGACTTTTTGGGAGCGTTTGGCTGAGGTTGCTCATCCGCCATTGTGCAGTCCCTGAAATTAGAGTGAAAAGAAATTTGAAATGGAAAGTGGATGATACCGAATTCAAGCTTCAACAAGACTACCCTCTGAAATGACCACAATGGCCTTCCGCGGCACACTGCCGACAAGGGCCTTCCACGGCACACTGCCAATGTGCACAGCTATTTCAACGCACTGACAATGGCCATATTGCGACCTCGCAACTTATGAGATTTACGAGGCAGTCCAGAATAGCATCCAACTGTTTTTTTTCAAAACATACGCTCCTGTAAAGGGGCGACTGACTATGCATCATGCCGGATAAAGATGAGCTTCGCATGGGTATTACTGCCAATCCGAGAATAATCCTTACAATTACAGACCATCACCCTACGTGTGGCTTTATTTCGAAAAAAGAAGAAACATACACGACTTCAATCAATGTTTAAGCGCAATGTGTGCACGGATTAGCATGCAAAGATATTGGTTTTAGGGACTGCTTTTCGGTTCGCCTCACCTCCTCGTTTACACCGGAAAAAGGAAGTCTGAAGAGAGACATGCGCAGAGGTGTGATTTTTCTGTCTCGGTAGTCCCACCCACAAACTCAAATTAAAAATAAATTTAACCCTGTTAATGCCAAGTTTTCACTGTCTAGATCATACAAGTTGTAAGTTTTACCCTGCATGACACACTCATTTGGCAAATCACAGTAAAATATTCTCCAGAAAAACAAATAATGCATTTGGAGAACCAAAACCGAGAATCCGGATATTGAACACCTGCGACTGCGCAAACGAGGTGGCAACCATGTAAACAAGGTCGATGGAAAAGGCTTGAATAAGAAGGTTGTTGTTTTTGAAAAAGCGGCAAAGGTGAGCAGTTTATGTTTTATGTTGACTATTACAATGCATTTTCAGTCGTTTTGCCGATGGGTATGGACGGCTTGGTCTTGATGTGTCTGACAGCTTCGCGCTGTCTCAACCCGCAAAAGGTTTTCCATCGTTCCTTCATGTTCAAGTCGCGCGTTTCTTCAATCTTCAGTCTTTCCTTGTGCGATCAATGCTGAACACGGATACCAGAGGCAATAATCCTACATCAGGCAGAAGAAGACTTGCAGGTGTGCCAAACGATGAGATTTGTTCAGACTGCTTGTTATTTCTTACTGTTATTTGTATGTTTCGTTAGATGTGACTTTTTTTTCTTTTTTTTTTCTTCAGAGGATTATCTTTGTTTTTCTTTCTGCAGATGGATGCACAGACCATTGCGGCTGTGGATGCCATCCATGTGGCCACAGTTTTAGAAGACTGCGTGGACCAGCTGGCTATCCTGGGGCGCATCATGCCAGTATCATTTGAGTCTCGACCAGATGCATCTGAGGTAAGGCTGATAGTGACATGCTCCAGCTTCTTGTGGCATGGGGAGTTGTTGTAGTTAGCATTGATAAATGATTTTTGTGAAATGTCAAATAAAATTGAATTTCATGATTTAAATCCTTATTTCTGTCTGCAGGTTTTTTTTTGTTTTTTGTTTTTTTACCACTAATTATCACAGAATTGCTCGCATCTTTCTAACATCAGCAAAGAAAGAAAATTGTCAGAAACCCTTTGGTACTCAGCTTACTGGTATCATTAATATAAGTTTAGTGTTGTTTAATGATTGCCAAGTTGCCCCCTGTTCTGATCAATTTTTATGTTTCTTTATATACAGATTGTGCGGAATGAAATCGACCAGCTGGTCAACAACCAGCAGAATCTGGAAAACCAGTTCCAGACAGCACTGACAAACAAAGCAGAGGTGCACGCCAAGACACGGAACTCGGGCAAGAAGCGTGCAGCGGAACAAAGCGTTGGCGCAGTTGGGGGCGACCTCAGAAACTCGACCTACATATTTGGGCGAACCCTTCGGCAGAACCCCCTCACCAGTGACAACATGCACAAGATCCAGGAAGACAGGTATTCATCTCTGAATAGTACTAATAATGTTTATTTATATGCACTTTTTTTTTTTCTGCCACAACTCTTTGCCAGTTCCAATGGTGTTCCTCCCAGGTCATGGGTGGAATCCACGGAGGGCTCGGAAGCTGGGGCCATTATTATTATGTATGATGGTGGAGATGAGGATGATGGTAAGATGATGCTATGGAGGTCTGTGTGGTTTGGGGCTCTGGGACAGGGCCGCATTCCATGCTTCCTGTCATAAATATCCCGGCATTAACCAGGCGGCCGTGTAATCATCCACATCATATGACGTGTCATACCAAGGGAAGCACCTCCAAAGTCGCACCCGTGAAGTGGGTGAATCTTGGCTGTGTGGCAACAGCCTCCCCATTGGGCCCATAGCACACCTGCTCTGGGTAGGAGCCGACCTAGGTTGGAAAAATCCCGCTTGCCTCGGCTGGGACTCGAACCCGGGTCTCCCAGTCCATGGTCCGAAGTGCTAACCACTACACTACGGGGGCCAGTCTGAATAGTACTACTAATAATGTTTATTTTTATGCACTTTACCCAGCTGCTTGACTCAAGGCTTAAAGTACCATGAACTGAACCCAACATTCTCGCTGAGGTCCGTCATGCGCATTGACTCATGCACTGGACATTTGGTCATCTCTGATTTGTACACTGACATTGTATAGGTGAATTTTAAATAAATTCAACACTAAATTCAACACTCAGCCGAAGGCATTTAATCCAGAAATGGATAAAGATGACAAGTCTTCGTTGATGCTGCAACATGCAGAAACGATGTCTGCTGCACACTTACATTATGTTACTTGTGTTATGCGCAAACTTATGCAAACCCACTGTTCCTGTAGCATACTGTAATTTACTGTACACCATTCTTTAAAGGAAAAATGTTAATCTGATTGGTGTTAATGGTCATTTGTTGAATTTATAAAATTTTCCTTGGCGGTTGAAGTCACGTGTAAGTATGCATTCTGACTTACACAAAAAACAAAAACAACAAAAAAACTGGACAAGTGCAAAAAATTGTTCTGTGTGGAAAAAAGGGAGGATTATCAATGAGTGTATGTGCGTGTGTGCTTGCGCACACATGTTCATGTGTGTGTGTGTGTGTGTGTGTGTGTGTGATTTTTTGTCTAAATTGTTGTTTGTTGTTTGCATGCCTACTGATTCTAGTGTCACTCTGTGTGTGTGTTTGTGCGTGTGTGTGTGTGTGTGTGTGTGTGTGTGTGTGTGTGTGTGTGTGTGTGCGCGTGCGTGTGTGTGTGTGTGTGTGTGTGTGTGTGTGTGTGTGTGCGAGCGTGTGTGTGTGCGTGTGCAAGAGAGAGACACACAGAGAGAGTCACACAGCATTTTGGCACCATTAAGTGTATTGCTTTTAATTCATGTTGCCTAAGTAACAGTCGTTGATCTGTCATATTATGATATAACAAACGTGCAGACTTGCAAATTCATGAAAATTTTGCGGACATGCATTTTTTAAATTTTTTTTTGGTATTTCTGGGGGAAGGGAACTGCGGAGCGCCACAGTGTTGTGCACACGTCACACAGTTGTGATTTCGGGGGTTTCTGCCGCTGTGGCGTCCTCACAGCTACAGGGATTTCAAATAGCCCCAGCTGTGACTGTGGGTTCCACAACAGATTCTGATTGGCTGTACTATGTCATTTGACGCACAAACATGGCAGACAGTGCATCCTCAATTGCTTTGTTGCCTGAACAGGGTGGGTGGGTGGGTGTTTGGGGGTTTAACGTCCTTTTCCACCACATAGGGTGATATCAAAGACGGGGCAACGATGAAAAAGTTGCCTGAACAGACTTCAGTGTTTATAGACCTTATCGAAGGACACGTATGTCTTTGGGATGTCTCAGATAAGTACTACAGACACTGGACAGCTCGCCTCCGAGCTCGGCTTGCCATTGCGGATGCTACCATCATTAGTTTGCTTTACGTCCTATAGCTTTTAGCCCTTAAGGACAAGTTGTTCCTGGCATGTGTCTTTGGCTGGCGGATGCTATGGGTGTCGGATTGTATCGTATCGTGATCGTGTGATCGCACGTCACCATGCACAGCTGCCTTTGTTCAGTTTTGTAGTTAGTAGACACACCGAGCGCAACGACTGTGATGTAGTGCATGTGTGTTTTGCGCGCTGTGCTCAGTTAAGAGCAGGCTTAAGAAAATGAAAAGAATTGGTTTCTGACTGATGTCGAACATAGATATGAAGCCCTGCCATATGTGTTTACATTACTTTTTCAGTTGATCACAGCAGAGGTGTTTGTAATTCACTGAATAACAAAAACTACAATTTAACATTGCAGAAATAGCATAACTTTTGCAATTTAACACATAAGCAAATTTGAAACTGTTTAAATATACATTTACATGTGGTAGCAAGGTGGGGAAAAAAAAATGGTTGTTTAGAATTCTCGTGAGAAGAAGACAGTGTCAGTTTGAAGTCTGATGGCTACGATATTTAACATGAGCCTGAGTAAGAAAAAGTCACAGTGAGTTCTTTTAAAAAAAAAAAAAAAAAAAATCTGCAACTGTACATGTACAACTGATTCATGAAATGTGACCGTCCACGAGAAAACCCTGTGTAAGACGCACGCCACTGTTCCGAGCTAGAGGCTAACAAAGGTCAGCGGGTGCTATCTGGTCGATTTTGCCAAAATCAAGTACATGTAGTTCTGCCCTTAGATTATGATGTCTTAAAAGGAGTTTTTTTGCACTGTAAAGAGCAAGGCTGTTTCTTTAAGATGGCTCCAAAAACAAAACAAAAAAATTGAAAATTTTGCACTTAAGCCGGGTTTTCTCATGGAAGGTCACAAATAGTAGTGATGTAGTATTTTTCTGGAATGTCTCTGAGGCTGTGCGTGTGCTTAGGAACCCAACACTGACACAACAATCTTTGTCTTACAGAGGATTTGTGGAGTCTGTGATGACCCACACTATGGCGGAGCTGGCTGGTCACCGCAGCTTCCAGGCTCTGATTGACGCTGTGCAGGCTGCCAAACAGCGCAAGGCCTCGCTACAAATGACCATCCAAAAGTGAGAGCTTTTCCCACAGTTATCACTAGAGTACCGTTCTTCGAATTTACCAATAATATGTTGATACACAAGCCTGAACAGTGCATGGTACATGTCAGTGTACATGTCAGACTGTTATTCTCGATATTATCTTACTTGTAGTCTAATAGTTTTTTGTTTGTTTTTTTCATTTTATTGTTTTGTTTTGTTTGGTTGGTTGGTTTGTTTGTTTGTTTGTTTGGGGTCTTTTTTGGTGTTTTTTTTTTTTTCGGGGGGGGGGGGGGGGGGGTTCTTATCTCTTTTTTTTGTTTTATATTTTGTAGTTTAGCAACGGCAAATTATAAACTGGCACATGTGCTACAATTTCTACCGTTGAAAAATAAAGTTTCATTGTCATTGTCATTGTCATGGTAAACAGTGAAATGAACAAGACGCAAAGCTGAAATTTATTAAAAACACTGCATTTATATGTCTGTAACTGTCTATCATGTAAAAATTTGTATAAAAATGCCAATAATTAAAAAAATATTAAAAACAAAATTAAAAACAAAAGCACTCATGAGAGCTACCAACCACAAAATGACTGTTCTTTGGCTCTTGGGGCTACATACAGTGAAGGTTGACCATCTGGTTTCTCATCACAGGGAGGAAGACGGCCGCAAGCGTGTGAAGCAGCTGCACAAACTGATCATGGACGTGAAGATAGAGAAAGAGTCAGAGCTTCAGCAGCGCAACGAGATGATCTCTCACCTCAAGGACCAGCTGCAGGAGATGAAGGCCAAGAGCAACATGGAAGGCAAGTACATCAAGAAATGCGCGGAGGTCGCTGTCGCCCAGACGCAGAAACGCTGCTTTTTGTCAGAGAAGGAGCTCAAAGATGAAGTTGATGTGAGTACCTGTATTTGTGATGGTTTGTGGTTAATTCCTACATATACATGGAGTCTGTGGCTTGTGTTGTTGTTGTAGTTTTGTCTGTTACATGTATTGAGTTTTAGCAGTGTGTGTGTGTGTGTGTGGGGGGGGGGGGGGGTAATTTTTGGTGATGGTGATGGTTGTGTGTGTGTGTGTGTGGGGGGGGGGGGGGGGGGGGTTGTATTAAGCATGTGATTTTGTTATTGTCATGTTTTGTTTGTTTGTTTTTCTTTGTTGTTAAAAGCGACATAAAAGGGACAGAAACCACTTAACTTTGACAATGTCGCTTTTATTTGCTTAACTTGTAACCACTTCGAAGTCATTACCGTTTCCTTTTCTTTCTTGTTGTTGTTTTGGGTCTTTTTCCTTTTTTTAGATTTTTTTTATTTGGGGGTGGGGGGCTGCTGAGTGCATTATTGTCTTTTCTCTCTTATGTGTAATGTCTATATCGGCATTGGTTGTTTTTATTAATTGTTCTTGCAGAGACTGCAAAAGAAAATCGACGAAGAGAACCGAGCAAATGCAGAGATTGAATCCTACCTGCGCACCCATACACATGTAAGAATTTAACTGGCCATGGTACATATTATTCACGTGGAGCATGTGGAGGTAAATTATCAAGTTAATAATGCATGCAACTAGTTTATTATCATTCAGACGGTGTGTTTGTGTGTGTGTGCGTGTGCGCGTACAAAGCACACGTTTACTGCAGGCATATATTTACTCGCTTTCTTGAAATGCTTGCATCAGAAACTGTTTTGTCCGTACCTTACTTTGTACACCAGTTTAGCACTGCGTGAGCCTGACCATTTGTGTGTGACGTGCAGGACCTGAACAAGAAGCTGGAGTTCTGGATGGAGAAGTACGAGAAGGACAAAGAAGCCAAGCAGCATGAGCTGGACGTCCTCAAGGCATCTAAGGCAAAGGACCTGGAGAGGCTTCAGGAACTGACCAAACTTGGTAAGTATGCTAAATCCTAAACATTCATTCAGTCAAAGAGGGCAGGGAAGGGGCAAAAGAGGAAAGGGGTGGGGGAAGGGGGTTTGAAGATGGAGGGTTAGGTAGAAATACATGTACCTCTTCTAAATGAATTTCCCACAACCTTGTTAATCAATCACGATAATGGCTGTGAGTCAGTTGCGTTGATTTTTCTTAATTCATAATGTTTGGAGGTTTGGTCTTCACTTTGTACTGCTTAATTAACCCAAAGCTGAGGTTTTCTTTTTCTTTTTTTTTCCCAACAATTTCCAGTCTTGATTTAGCGGGTTTTATGCTTTCCTCTCGCTTTTCAATTTTTCGCTTGCGTTGCCTTTGCATTGGACCCAATGCAGCCTGCAGTAAGTTGTGTGTGTATCAGTGTTTCACAAGATGTCACGCAGCAAACGCAAAATGACTTCACAAATTCACTTCACACACGTACAGTATGCACTACAATTGCCAGAGAAAAAGATATCTGATGACTGAATGTCACCTGCAAAATGAGCTTCACTCTTTTGAGCACGTCTCCACTTTGCTTTGAAGGAGCCGGGGTGGTCGAATGGTAGAGCGTTGGACTTTTAATGCTCGGGTCATGAGTTCGATCCCGGCTGGGGCCACATATTTGTGCTGGCTTTTTCATCGTTGCCCCGTCTTTGATATCACCCTGTGTGGTGGAAAAAGACGTTAAACCCCCAAACACCCACCCACCCACCCACTTTGCTGTGAACCAAGAGTTCTTGGCTGTTTGCATGTACCATTTTCACATCTCCAGGCAAAACTGTGTTTGCATGAAACATACAATATGAACTGATCTTAGCATCGAAGTACTGTAATCACAAGTCAGGTTTGTCATTGCCTGAAGTCACAGCTTTATAATACATGTACACACAAGGCAAACTTTGGTTGAGACTGCCTGACTTTCCTACGTGTACTATGAAATGCTTCTCTTCCGTGAGATCCATGGCGCTTACACCCTAGTACCAGATGACAATATTATGATGATAGTGTTCTGCAGTGCTGCTCTCACTACTTGTGAACATCTCCTTACATGTTACATCATCATTATTTACCAATATCTTGTGAGTGTTTCTGCCTGTAGATGTCATTACACTCTTGTCTGTGTCCACAGTGAGAGAGGGAAGTCAGATAGATCCCTTCAGATAGTTGGACTAATTACACTTACTCATTCAAAATTTGGTCAGTTTGTATGTGACATGATTTGTTATGTCTGCAGTACAAAGAGTATGAACAAGTGGTGGTGGAGGATCGCATCGAGAAGGAGAAGGCGAGGCGCAAGCAAGAACAGGAAGCCATCGAGCTCCGTGCTTGCATCAAGGTCTGTATTTTCCTTCCTTTTGTGTGTGTGTGTCCTAAAGTTCCATCAATAAAAAGTGTTACTGGTCTATTCTAAATGCCAGACACGCTCAGCAAAACTAAACACATCAGTCCCTTCATAGAGACATCCGCAGATACGTCTAACTTCAGCTTTTTAAGTTTGGTTTTGCCTCTCATGCTTAGTGTCCCCACTACAGAGTCGATTAGGGACACTGTTCAAATTTGTCATTGAAACAAATTTTCTGGCAGCATAAGAAACATACAGGTTCATGTATCTGTGGTGGTGATCACACTTGAGTGTTTTTAGGATCCATGTAGATGTAAACTAGTGTCCAAAAGAAACGATACCAAACTGTTGTCAGAATGTTTTTGTGCAAAGTGATCCCCGAGGCCTAAAAACATAGGTTTACGTATCCCACGTCCCAAATACAGCGTCTGCGCTCGGGAATACCGGAAACATTTGCTAATGAAATATACCACTCTGAAATTTCTGTATTGTTCTGCTTTTATTGTATGTCCTTGCCAACCCTTGGTATCGTTTCTTTTGGACACTAGTTTATTTTGACAGCTGTTGCGAAAATTTGATGTTATTAATAATAATAATAATAAGCGCATTCATATTATTCTCTCAGACTTCAGTGGCAGGTTATTTTTTTTACATCCTTCCTTCAAATTTTTCCCTCTCACAGATGCAAGCCTGGTGGAGGGGTGTCATGGTCCGCAAAGGATTCGGTCCATTCTCCAAGAAGAAGAAGAAGAAGGGCAAGAAAGGAAAAAAGGGAAAGAAGAAGAAGTAGACACCATTCCGTCTTGGAACAGTGTCGGACCTTCGAGCTTGTGTTACAAATTTTGTTTTGCATGTGGTTTGTGCAGCATGTCTGTGATAATTCTAGGGTTCAAATCCACTCACTGCAGTACAGTTTGGTTTGTTTTCAATGCAGGGTCTGACTTGGAAAACTCCAACAATTCTTTTTTATGTAAAAACTTCAAGTGAGGTTGTGTCATCATCCGCTGCCACTAGAGTGCTGGTTTTATTCTGACTGGTGAGGTGTGACTGGAGTACAAGTATTACTAGCATATTCAAACTAGTGCAGAGCAGTTGTGGTCAGTTTCCATTACCTCTCACACAAAGCCAAAGGGGTAAAGTTTCACAGAGCATTTCTGACAGCATTCCTTGGCTTAATTTTTATTGTTGATTTTTTTTCCAAGAACTATGGAGGGAGCCTTTACTATTAATTTGTTTAATTATGGGATACAAGGTTCACTATACTAAACTGTACTTGCATTACTCTCAGTACACATTTTAGGGTGGCTGATGTAGTTTGTTTTTAGGGCTGTACTTTATCACAATGAATAATGGAAAAAAAAAAAAGATTTTCCAGTTTCAACATTTACAAAGCTCTTTGAAAGGATACAGAAATAAGGTTGTGGTTAGCCAGTTGATACAGTGTCTTTTACACACACATTTTTAGTCTGTGGTATAGCTAAGACATCAGGCTAATCCTTGTGCGTCCTGATGGAACTAGGCACATGTTTAACATGTTAGCCCAGGGCCTGTTGAACATGTACTTCATACAGCTCTCTAAGCATGTTGTTGTGTTCATCTGTTTATGTATAAACACTGATAAAAAGAGAATAAAATGCTTCTGCATCTACAACCGAGTTTGTCTTTACTCAAAGCAAAAAGCGTTCTTGTTGTTGCTGCTTTTAATTGCGGAGTGGAAGAAATAAATTGCAAGTAATATGAAATCACACCAACAGGTTGCTGAACTTCTGATGCAATTCCACAGATCATGGTTGTTATCTCCCCTGAAGTGTCTGAGTTTCTGATCTGAAGCAGTAGCGTGAATTTACTTCTTTCAGTAAACAACACAACAACTTAGTAAGTAACAGCAAAGTTGACCATATTCATTGACAAATAGTGATTCTGAAATCAGCAGTTCATGACTGTCTCCCATGCTGTGTGTCTGCTTGGGCCTTGCAAGCTACATGGGGACAAATGCAGACCACAAATGTCAGCACACACACACACACGCACACACTCTCTTACTGAACGAAACTTGTCACTCTTACTGACATGCTTGCAAAGGAATACCTTGCATGTAACACTGCAACAGTTCACAAGCCTACAAGATAACGGATAAAAGATCTTTACTCAGTAAACTGTTTCCAAACATCATATTCGACGCTAAACAATTGCACACGGAGATTCAAAAATCAAGCAGTCTGAAATATTTGCCACTTACAGTGTACGAAACAATATGGAATGTATTTGCAGTCTTTGAGATTTCACAAAATGATACTACATGTACACGGATTTGGCAAGTGCCTAAGTAAAACAAAAGAAAACAAAAACCCATCACAAAAATGAGAAAACATGGGGGAATTAACAACTATGAACTTCAGCTGATAACAACAATATTTAGTATAAGCAGAGTAAAGTCTTTGACAACAAAAATATCTAGTACAAGCAGAGCAGTCAGAGAACTAGAAACACATGAAGATTGTGCTTTGCCTCACAATACTGTGATGTCCTTTCAACAGCTCAGCTGGAGACCCGGGACATATGAGCAGCAGTGCTGGATTTGAGTTTGAATCCTGACTGCAGCAAATATTTCTGCTGGTCTTTCCTCACTGCCCTCTCATTGAAATCGCCCCTACGTCGTGGAAAAGGACGCTGAACCCTCGAATACCCAAACCTACCCACCCATCGGCTCAGGTCAAGATCCAGATAATGTAGATTTATTTCCATTTCATTTTGCACGAAAAACACACACCCTGTGTTGTCCTTTCATTCAACAGCTTTCACAGGCATAAATCACCCTAGTGTACTGCAAACCTACTACGCTCAATTCTTGCTGGTATTATGCTGACAAAATGGACAGAACATGCAAATCGCACGAACGACTGAGTGCATATAATCATGTGGTTTAACACGGACACATCCACCTAAAAAGCTTAGTAGCCACTGGGTTAAAAGATCAAACCTGGACACAGACCCCAGTACGATACCGGCGCCTCACCTCCCAGGCATACAAACAGGGCAAACAACATAAGGCCTTGTCAAGCATCATCCAACTTTTTTAATTTGACCTGAGCTTTCGGTCCTTCTGGACTTTCATCAGGGGGGACCCACACTAACTGGGAGTTATTATTAGAGTTCTTGGTGGTTCTTTGTTTCTGATATGGGCTCACCTCCATAAAGGGGGCTTACTTCTGTTGGTACCTATGCAGTAGTCCATACTTATTTATCTTCCTGTTTTCTCTTTTTTTTTGGCTCTCCCTTTTGGTGTGCCCCCCCCCCCCCCCCCCCCCCCTCAAAAACTCTAGTAGGACTTAAAGTTAGGGTCGAAATAAAAAAACTTGGTTGACACTTGACAAGGCGTCATGTTGTTCTACATCTATATATACAGCCGTATTACAAATTAAGATACAAAACCAAATAATAATAATATTCAAATGGATGTACTGGACAAGATTTGGTGGCACACAAACAGAAAAACGCGAGCGTGGGCGGAACGTTAAGTGTGCTTTTTTAAAGAGGAAAAAAATACTTTCAAAAACGATTGAGATGATATGTATCAATAGTGTGGTTAAAACCCACTTCTGAATCCACTCAAAGAAGGCAACATGGTAAAATCACAAAAAGCTGTTCACTACATTAGGTGCACTAATTGACTCCATTTCATTTTTATTTTACACAGTTCACGGTGCACCACAATGCTAAGTATAATCACGACTCGTAAAACTGAGTGTTTGTATCATAGATCTGTGATCAAACTTGAGTACAACCATGAATCCTAAAAAACAACAACCAAAAAAACCTTTTAAAAAACCCGATAAAAACAAACTGGAAATAAAAGGGAAAAAGGAAAAAAGTGTAGTCCATCAATCACAATGTACATTTCTCTGTTAACTGACACATACAAGATTCACAACAGCTGCTGACATTTACATCCGTAAAACATGAAGTATCATGAATCAGTTAGCAATTGTTACAATTCTAGAAAATTCACATCCTCGCATTATCACGACGAAATGGTTCAATAAAGTATTCCTTCGTTGGCAACAATCCTCAAAGTCTTGTTCAGATAGTACAGGAAAATACTCCATGCACGCTCCATTTTGTCTTCAAGTCAGAGCTGGTACAGAGTAGCCCTATTTTTTATTTTGGATCTGAAGTCAGGCCAAGAATGCAGAAAGCAACCAGCCCCCGTAGTGTAGTGGTTAGCACTGCGGACCATGGACCGGGAGACCCACGTTCGAGGCCCGGCCAAGGCAAGCGGGATTTTTCCTACCTAGGCCAGCTCCTACCCAGAGCGGGTGTACTATGGGCCCAGTGGGGAGGTTGTTGCCACACAGCCGAGATTCACCCACTTCACGGGTGCGACTTTGGAGGTGCTTCCCTTGGTATGACACGTCTTTATGATGTGGATACACGGCTGGCACCGCAGGTGCTGGTTAATGCCAGGATATTTATGACACGAAGCGTGGAATGCGGCCCTGTCCCGCAGTCCCAAACCACACGGACCTCCATAGCATCATATTAATTACCATCATCCTCATCTCTATTATCATGCTTCCGAGCCCTCCGTGGATTCCACCCATTACCTGGGAGGAACACCACTGGAACTGGCAAAAAAAAAAATAAAGAGTTGGGGCAGCCCCCCCCCCCCCCCCCCCCCCAAAAAAAAAAATGCAGACAGCTTACACCCAAGATTTCTCCCCCCCCCCCCCCCCCCCCCCCCCCCAAAAAAAAAAAAAAAAAAAAATTCACAGAGGAAAAAAAACACTAACAAGAAAAGTGTGAGCAAGAAACAACATGCAAGGTGATCAAAATATCACAAGTCCCTCAGATATGCACATTTCCCTCCACCTGTCCATCAGTAGGCTGACTGTCAAAAGATACGGGCGTGTCTTGCGGGTTGCGGAAATTCTTGTATGACATGGCAACATGGCGCAGGTAGCCCTTCCTGATGGCCCAGCGAAGGATGACGATGCCGATGACAATGCAGACGATCAGCATGAACAGCGAGATGCCTACTGCTAAGCCAATGGACAGACTGCTGGAACGTGTGTAGTTCTTTGGAGTCCCCCTGTTTGATCCTGAAGTGAAATCATGATGGAAATGGGTAATGGAGGTTCATGTGGTAACTTCATGGAGGTACATGTATGCATTTATCAAATCTAATAGTAACAGTATTCAACTGTGGAACTGCTGAGGACAAAAATGACTGAAACCTAGGCCGGGGTGCAGAGGCGGTGCCCTGCTGGGGGACTGCGGAGTTAGCGCCTCACTTGAGAAAACTTGAGAAAACAAAATTTCAGCATTTTTAAACGCATTTAGTAGCATCTCCTGGCACCCAAAAGTAAAATACAGTACAACTTCTTTTGGGCGACCACCCCTTTGGCCAGATAAGAGTGGTCTTAAAAGAGAGGTGTCCACTCAAAAGAAGCTTCAGACAGTGAAGAAGTGCAACCCAGTATCATTGTAACATTGGTCTGCACAGGCAGGTGGTCTCCCAAAGGGGTGGTCACCCAAAAAAGGTTCTACTGTACTACCTTGGTACTGACACACAAGTCTTCAAAAATGAAGTCAGACTGTCCCATATGGCATTAAATGTATCATGGTACATGCATGTGTGTGCAACCTCTTTCCCATTCATTTTCTACTGGCTGAAACTCAGATCTTTTTGGCTGAAAGGATAGGTAATTTGGCTGAAAATAGCTAACTGACTGAAAATTCACCAGCCTGCGTATTACTATTAGTAATAAACAAAACCAACTTTCAGAATAACCAATGGGTAAAAAGTATCATGCTGTCAAAATTAATGTTTATAAACATGTATTTGTCAACGGTTTATTTCACCTATTAATTTTATCACCACAGCCTGTGTAAGCAAAATAACCAACGAACCTTCTGGAGAAAAGCGAATGCTCCCATAGCCCGCATTTTCTGGTTTGGTGATGGTGCCAGCAAAAGAGGAAAGCTTTCCGGTCACAAGTTTGACCTCAAACTCAAGATCCTGTGACCCTGGAAAATGCGGATGATTGAAGTCCTGTGCTTCCTTTGTAAAAAGCACTGTCACATTGTCGCTTGAAAAAGCTGCAAGAAAAAAAAAATCTCAAATAAAATATCATTCAGCTACACCCTTGTTCAAGCAAACAGACAATTTTCTGTGCAGAATACAGTACTACAGACCACATTTTCTGAAAAATGAAATGCTGGGGTACTCAGCAGAGTGCCACAAAATTTGAGTTCAGTAAAGGCTGCTATAAAAAGCACAACCTAACAACAAAGACACTGGTGAGTTTGCATTAAAGTTACCTGAATTAGTAGCACAAAAGAAAACTGAAATGATTACCTTAGTTTATGGAGAGATCTCATGTCAAAGGTATGTACATACATACATTCGCACACACACACACACACACAAACACACAGAGACAGTAAAAAAAACAGTGTTCATCACACACACTTATGCCACATGTGCATTGTATTTGTAACAGTAAATGGTAAACGTAGTGATCACAAAAACAAAAAAAATGATTATAAAGCACTGATTACACACAAGCACATGTATACACTGACAGTTTCCCCGAGGAAGAGCAACACCCGGACCAGGACAGCATACTGAAGGCACGTTTAAAATACCAATACCAGGACCGAAACAATATACTATAATTTAAAAAACAACAACAACAACAAAAAAACCCAACCAAAAACCGCTCAAACTCACTGAGATAAAAAACAACAACAAAAAAAAACACTCACCATTCATGTCTATGGCTATCTCATCTGTCTTGAAGGAAACAGAGGCACCCCCATCGTTATCGTACTGCACTGAGTGGACCACTAGTGTACATTTATGTGCGGCGTTTTGATACTCATACGTGCCACTCCATCTTCGAAAGTGAACCAGCTGCGTTTTCCATGTTGGTAATGAATCTGACATGGGAAAAAAAACAAAACAAAGGCAAACATAAAAAGTAAAAGCTTCAAAACATTAAGAAGATGTGAAGGCAAGCAAGTGTGTGTGTGTGTGTGTGTGTGTGTGCTTGTGCTTATTCATCCAGCACTCTTAAAAACAAACACTGATGTAAAAATCTATCATTCATAGATTCATACTTGACAGTGTAACAAAACAAGTCCATGGCTATAAAAATGTAATCATTTCTCATTCCATGCTTACCTGCGAGTACTACTGTTTGTAGGAGTATACCCACAGTCAAAACGATCCGGCAGTAGATGTTCCCCTCACAACCATTCATGGTGGCAGTCTCTTGTTGATCACTTGAACTTGTTTTTAAAGTGATGCTTTCTTATCTATGCCACAACAAAGGTCTGTCGAATTAGAAAATGGGGTCATAAATGCTGCAGACACAACAACTGATATTTTAACTACACCTATCAGACTGTAATATTTATAAAAGAAGCAGCCTGTTCAACCACGACAAGAAGTAAATTCTCTTTCACTAGTTTAAAAATATTAACTGACCATAGACCGAAGTGGAAGTTTAGAAACGCGGGTTTTGTTTTTTGGGTTTTCTCGTATTAGCGTGCCATTCAGTTCTACGGATCTGAAATCCATGCCGGCCGTAACACCACAGCTGTCTTGCAAATAAAGTGGCACGCATCAAACAGAGTCAGATGCGGCACTAGGGTCAAAAAGAAGTTCAGCGTTTACATTCTCTTACCTGCCAAGTCCACTTATACGGCCATTTTGATGTTTACTGGGGTCCTACTAAACCATGCCCGGCCATGTCCGGGTATGCCTGGTTATGCCTGAACCTTTGCCCGGTTATGCTCGGGACTGCCGATCGCTTGTAGCCGAACGATTAGAAGATCTCATGAATGATTCTGTGTGTTCACTGTTCTTGTGTCTGATGTTTGATGGTTTACTCGCTGTGTTGTGAACTGCTGTGCCCGCTGCTTTTGCTGCAGGTGTGCGTGTGTGTGAGTGTGTTTCAGTAAGACTGATGTATTTGAGGGTTTCAGTTGTGTACAGGTGTGTGTGTGTGTGTGTGTGTGTGTGTGTGTGTGAGAGAGAGAGAGAGAGAGAGAATTAAGTGTTAAGTATGAGTGTGCAAGTGTTTCATATATTTAATTATGTGTTTGTGAGTTTTATTTTTTTATGGGCATGAGTGCTTTGGACTGTGTGTGTGTGTGTGTGTGTGTGTGTGTGTGTGTGTGTGTGTGTGTGAAAGTGCTTGATTTATTTGTGTGTGTGTGTGTGTGAGAGAGAGAGAGAGAGAGAGAGAGAGAGAGTGGCTTGTGATTTTTATTTATTTATTTATTTATTTATTTATTTTTTTTTGGGGGGGGGGGGGAGGTAGGCGTAAGTTTTATTTGCTGAGTTTCAATATGGTGAGTCATGAAGTTTGATGGATCATCATCAGATATGCTGTTGAATGGTTTTGCTTTAGTTTCTTTTTTAGTTTTGTTTTTCTTGTTGTTGAGTCAGTATTCAGATTCAGTTGTTATTCAACCGCCATCTCTTCAAGTTTAACATCTGTGTGTATCATGTACTTGTGGGTATGCAAACCGAGAATATGCAGGTTAACATTGGCATTTTCTCGGTAAGTACAAAAACCAGAGGCACCAAATCTTATAAGATGATAGACAACCACAAGACCTATCCAGGGATTTCAATTTCAGTGACCTCTGCTGGAGATCAAGGTCACAGGAATAGAATGCAAAATTTTGATCTATTTAAATTTTCTCTGATGTAAGAAAGGTCAGGGTCACAAAATCTGGCAGGCTGCTAGGCAGTGGTAAGCCGGGCTTTCGAAACATACCCTTTTGAGTGACCTTGTCCAGAGGTTAGGTTTACAGGGGTCACAATGACAATTTCAGGTCCTAAACCTTAAACATTGGCATTTTCTCGGGAACAACAAACACCAGAGGTACCAAATCTCACAAGATGATTGACAGCCACAAGACCTATCCAGGAATATCATTTTCAATGACCTCTGCTGGAGGTCAAGGTCACGGGAATAGAATGCAAAATTTTAATGTATTTGCATTTTCTCTGATACATGTATAACAAACCCCAGGGTCACGAAATCTGGCACCATGAGAGGTAGCGGTAAGGGCTTTCCAAAAATACCCCTTCGAGTGACCTTGCCCAAAGGTTAAGTTCATGGGGGTCACAATGACCATTTCAGATCTAAAATCTTAACATTGGTATTTTCTCACGAACTACAAATGCCAGAGGCACCAAATCTTACAAGATGTTAGACAACCACAAGACTTATCGACCTCTGCTGGAGGTTAAGGTCACAGGAATAGAATGCAAAAATTTTAATCTATTTGCATTTTCTCTTATGTAACAAAGGTCAGGGTCACGAAACCTGGCATGATGACAGGCAGTGGTACCAGTGTCATTCACACATGAGCCTTGATGGCTTTGCCTCTTGTTTGCATTATGCTCATAATGTTTATGTTTATTATGTTTACGTTGAACAGAATGCAGATTATTTTTTGCTTCATGAAGTACTTTCCTAACTTTTATGGGGGAGCCAGGGTGGCTGAATGGTAGAGCGTTGGTCTTCCAATGCTCGGGTGTGAGTTTGATCCCCGGCTGGGGTCAAATATTTGTGCTGGCCTTTTCATCGTTGCCCTGTCTTTGATATCGCCGCCATGTGGTGGAAAAGGACGTTAAACTCCCAAACACCCACCCACCCACATCCTAACTTTTATGAATTTGGAGAGATTTTGAGTGAAATCGTCGTAGATTACTCTATTCCGTAAATATACATGTACATACATACATATACTGATGTTCATACGTTCGTACATACATACCTACCTACCTTCGTAGTTTTGTTTCCCTTATTGAGTCAGTATTCAGATTGAGTTGTTATTCGACCGCCATTATCTCTTCAAGTTTTTGATGTACCTGTATCATGTACTTGTGGGTATTCGTGTGTGTGTGTGTGTGTGTGTGTGTGTGTGTGTGTGTGTGTGTGTGTGTGTGTGTGTGTGTGTGTGTGTGTGTGTGTGTGTGTGTGTGATGGTGTGAGTGAGAAAACAAACGTGGAACAAATGCACATTATTTTCCAACGGAAGATTTGATTTTTGCGTTGCTACCAAAAAAAACAACAACAAAAAAACAAGGAGGAACGGCCCCGTCCTACAAAGTTGTTTCTCCAAACTTCATTTTATTTTGTCTGTTTTGTTGTTATTGTTGCCGGTTCTCCCCTCTCCAAGTTCTACCAATGACACTAGATCCTCTACGACCTCGACCGATTAGCCACGTGACTGGGGGTGGGGCCGGGTGGGGGAAGAAGGGAAAGAGAGAGAGAGAGAGAGGCAGAGAGAGAGGGTGGGTGGGTGGGTGTTTAGGAGTTTATCGTCCTTTTCCCCCACAAAAGGGTGATATCAAAGACGGGGCAACGAGAAAAAGGCCAGCACAAATATTTGGCCCCAGCGGCCGGGATTCGAACTCAGTCTCGGCCCAAGCATTGAAAGTCCAACGCTCTACCATTCGGCCACCATGGCTCCCCAGAGAGAGAGAGAGAGAGAGGAGAGAGAGACAGACGTAGTTCCGTGAACTAAACATTTGACGTCAGCCTCAGGCAGGTCGTCATACAGAGAGAGAGAGAGAGAGAGAGATGACGTCAATTCCGTGAAGTAAACTTTTGACGTCAGCCTCTAGCACTGAGATCGTCTGAGGCACTCTCTGGGGCACAGAGTCTTTCAGTGGAAAGTACCTCTGTGCACAGTGGGGAAATGGCGCTCACTGCGCTACCGTGACGGGCCTAAATTGTCTTGGTGCTCTCAAACACAAGGTCGCGCACTATGTCATCCTTGACCAGCTTTGAACCCAGAGGGATCCTCAATGGCGCAAGTGACGGTAGGCTGTCTTCAGGGTGAAAGTAGGCGTGTTTCTGAATCAGAGACATACATAACATGTCTCTGTCTGAATGGACAGATCTATTATTACATTCAGTCCTAGAGCACGGGTGTGTATGCTTTTGTAATCGTCTCTTATTCCACCACAAGGCAGGTACGTGATCGTCTGCACTGTGCAATAATACTTGCCTGTAGAGTGCAACACCCTTGCCTGTCAGAGTGCAACCCCCTTGCCGTTTACTCACATCCTGTTGGATCAGTGTACCACGTAAACAGTGCCATCAAAGCGCAACAATAATTATCCGCTGGCAAAGATTTTGCCCAAACCAAAAGTGGTCGGATATTCAAGACTTCGTTTCAAATCGAATCATATGACACACAAGTCTCTGCTTTTCTAAAAAAAATTCGCCATTTTTGAAAATGGCGCTGGGTGTAAGCAGTCCACAGACGTTTAGATCTATACGTCGATGAAGCAGTCACATTTTCACGCCCCGCCGAAAAGGGAATGCACTCTGGAGTCTACGTCTGAGGATGCTTGTTCATGTCTTGTGATTTCCCTGTTGGCTTTGTGACTTCTCCGACTGAATTATTTTTCACATGAAATCTGGAAGATCTAGAGGGCTGATGAAATGTCGGAAGCAGTGACGATACTTGCAGATTTTGTCTGTGAACCAAACATTTGACGTCAGCCTCACGCTGCTCGTCTGACAGATGATACTTCTACAATCTTGTGATTTCCTTTTTATGTTGTTATGTTGTTTCCATAGTAATGGAAACAACATCATAGGACGGGCTAAATTGTCCACGTTCATGGGCAAGCATCTGTGGTACAAACGCACGTCACTGCCGATCTCCCGCAGAGACGATTATGCAAGTGTAACTCTGACAATGACGTAAGAAAACGTACGTCATCGATGCTGGCATGTACAGTGCTCCGAACGCGCTTCTCCTCCTCAGTGAGTGCCGTCTGTGTGGATGTGTGTGTGTGTGTGCGTGTGTGTGTGCGTGTGTGTGTGAATTGTGTCCGGGCCCGTTTCTTCGAAAATACTCAACCGAATGGCTTCAAATTTGGGGTGTCCAAATATATCAAAATGTTACATTAGACGATTCAAGCGTGTGATGATTGCTTAAGTGATTTGGGAGTTATCGCCCTTTTGAGACAAGTTGGTTGTCTTTCGTGTACAGGCGTAATATTTATTTAAATCACTCAATTTTTTGGCAGTAGATAGCTTGAATACGGACTCTGAACAGAGTCACTACTAGAAAATGGTCGCTCTTATAGTTTTCATGTAAACCGAGCCTGAGTTGACATTGCATGTGAACCCAGTTCAGATGCCTATTTCTCCGATAATACTGAACCGATCGATTTCAAATTTGGGGTTTCTTAATGAATCAAGATTGTTGAATAGAAGGCCCGATCCAGGTACGATTGCACACATGATTTGCGAGTTATCGCCCTTTTCAGAAAAAGTGGCTTTCTGGCGTTTAAAGGCGTAATATTTACCTAAACCACTCCATTTTTTGGACATAGATAGCATGATACGGACTCTTAACTAAGTGAATTTTGGAGGTTGTCGCTTTTATACTTTTGGCGTAAGCCGTACCTGATGAAAGTGCTGGTGAACACACTTTAGATCTCAAAATCGCTCCTACTATACATAGATAATGAGCCTGGGGTGCCATAAAAAATATACAAAAAAAATTAGAAAAATTCACTGCAGCCGTTATCGTCAGTTGACTCGAAAATTTGTACTCACAGCACATTTCCTCTACAAGCCACACGCCTCACAAACATCGAAAAAGAGACGCACTCGCACTGACGTAAAGTAAGTGTGTGTTTGATTGACGTGATGCTGTTTTTTTCTTGGGGGTGTCTCGCCACTTTTTTTCCGAATTCCTCTGTTTGGAGACGTGGTGTATTTTACTTCTACTATGTCGCCATCTTCGTGCAATCGCAGAGATGACACGGGATACAACAGAATACAACTCCAATACTTTATGAACAGAATATGCACGGAGAACAAATTCATGAAAGAAGAAGAACCCAGAACGCTGTGCAGGGCTGCTTACGTACTGAACAGGTCAGATCTAGAACATTTCTCAACTTACTGGAAGGTTCGATATCTTTCCAAGGTGACGTAATCTACTGACGTTACTGCACCAGCATGTTCTGGGATGGTCTAGAAATTATTTTGCATCGAAATGCAGTATCTTTTCGCGATCTCTACAACTTGACATGTGGAAAGCGGGAATTTCAGTGGGTTTCGTTTTTGCCACTGACTCACACTCAGAAGCATAATGCAAAGATCTTGGAAACATAAAGATAGTTCACTTATCTCCCTTTGAGGGACAACGCGTAAGAGTTGTCTGCGCGCATTAGCGCGCATCCCGCAGATCTACGCAGTTGTTTGACCCAACCCTACACTAGCCGCCGTAAAACATTTTAACAAAATAAACAAAAACGAAGATGTCAGCGACTGACAGGTGGTCTCCCCCCATATATTTCGCATGTGTTTTAGGCCTATGGAAAACATAAGTACTCTCAAAGTTCCGGAGGACGAACGAAAGATCTAGTTTGGCTTTCACTGCTGTACGTAGGCTACGCAGTGCATTTCGTTCGATGTGTTCAAGTAAAACTAGTACGGAACACAGAAAGATCGAATGTGCGAGAGATCCAAAGATGGACGCATCCGCTGAATACTTCCTGCTAACTCAGCATTAATCATATCTGCGACCGACGATCCAGCAGATTCTATGTTGTGATATGGTTTTACAATGGTTAGAATGAAGTTCAGCCGGATGATTTTGTTCTGTGTGTGTGTGTGTGTGTGTGTGTGTGTGTGTGTGTGTATCAGTGCAACGTGCCGCTAGCACAGTTCAAGTCAACGTTATTTGTAAAGTTTTAAAAAAAAAACACCACCGCCAACAAAACAACAAAAACAACACCAAAACCTGATGTCTGCGCCTGCCACGTGTGTTTACTGCTGTTTGTTTACACTGCATGCAAACCTCTTGATTTTTAAGAAAAGAGTTCTGTACATACCTACAGATTTCCCCCCATCAGTATGTGAACTGGAACAAGTGCCGATGAACGTACCTGCCGCCGTATGAGTGACACCTCTGTGTGTATGTGTGTGTGTGTGTGTGTGTGTGTGTGTGTGTGTGTGTGTGTTCTGAATTTAGATGCAGGTAGACGCTAGCACAATTTAAGTCACCGTGATTTGTAAAGTTGACAGGGAAAAAAATATTACGCTGTGTCTGCGTCAGCCGCGTGTGTTTACTGTTTGTTTACACTGCATGCACACGTACCACTTGAGGTCTTTTTTTTTTTTGACAAGAAAGCGGAAAAAAAAAGTTTGTTTTTCAACAGGAATACCAAAAGAAGTATTTCCCCGTTTATATTTGTCTGTTATTTGAACAATTCGGCGCAGAACACAATTGCATGCCCGGCTTTTGTGATCGCTTTCCACTTTCCGCCATGCTGTCACTATAGGGGCCAGATCTAGGATGCGCGCTAATGCGGGCAGACAACTCTTCGCGTTGTCCCGCCACTCTCTGGGGCACAGAGTCTTTCAGTGGAAAGTACCTCTGTGCACGGTGGGGAAATGGCGCTCACTGCGCTATCGTGACGGGCCTAAATTGTCTCGGTGCTCTCAAACACAAGGTCGCGCACGATGTCAACCTTGACCAGCTTTGAACCCAGAGGGATCCTCAATGGCGCAAGTGATGGCAGGCTGTCTTCAGAGTGAAAGTAGGCGTGTTTCTGAATCAAGGACATACATAACATGTCTCTGTCTGAATGGACAGATCTATTATTACATTCAGTCCTAGAGCACGGGTGTGTATGCTTTTGTAATCGTCTCATATTCCACCACAAAGCAGGTACGTGATCGTCTGCACCGTGCAATAATACTTGCCTGCAGAGTGCAACACCTTGGCCTGTCAGAGTTCAACCCCCTTTCCGTTTACTCACATGAATCATATGACACACAAGGCTTCGCTTTTCTAAAAAAAATTCGCCATTTTTGAAAATTTCACGCCCCGCCGAAAAGGGACTGCACTCTGGAGTCTATTGTCCCGCTATATGTCTCTCTTACGATAGACTCCAGAGTGCAGTCCCTTTTCGGCGGGGCGTGAAAATGTGACTGCTTACACCCAGCGCCATTTTCAAAAATGGCGAAATTTTTTTAGAAAAGCGAAGACTTGTGTGTCATATGAATCGATTTAAAACGAAGTCTTGAATATCCGACCACTTTTCGTTTGGGCAAACTCTTTGCCAGCGGACAATTATTGTTGCGCTTTGATGGCACTGTTTACGTGGTACACTGATCCAACAGGATGTGAGTAAACGGCAAGGGGGTTGCACTCTGACAGGCCAAGGTGTTGCACTCTGCAGGCAAGTATTATTGCACGGTGCAGACGATCACGTCCCTGCCTTGTGGTGGAATAAGAGACGATTACAAAAGCATACACACCCGTGCTCTAGGACTGAATGTAATAATAGATCTGTCCATTCAGACAGAGACATGTTATGTATGTCTCTGATTCAGAAACACGCCTACTTTCACTCTGAAGACAGCCTGCCATCACTTGCGCCATTGAGGATCCCTCTGGGTTCAAAGCTGGTCAAGGATGACATAGTGCGCGACCTTGTGCTTCTTAAATTCCGTTGCAGTAACCATAAACTCCCTATTGAACAAGGCAGAAAACAAGGTATACCCAGAGAACAGCGACTGTGCAGAAAATGCGACATGACTGCAATAGGCGATGAATTTCATTTAATTCTAGAATGTCCGGCGTTTCAAGAGGAGCGCAACAAGCACATACCACTTCGTTTCCTCAGAGTCAAATCGACGTACAATCTTTGTAAACTGTTGGGATCAAAATCCAAAAAAGTTGCCCTTGCTCTAGCAAAATTTTTTAAAGCGAGTAGGATGGTATAATGTGTGTGTGTGTGTGTGTGTGTGTGTGTGTGTGTGTGTGTGTGTGTTAGCTGTTTCAGAGGTTTCATAGATGGTTGCGCTGTCCGGTGTATAGATTATGCGTATGTTGTACATATAATTATCTTCTGTCGTATCGTTCTCTGTATAATTATGTGGTCTTGGTTTATTTGAATCTTCTTTTCTTTTTGTATCCTCCATACCCCAACAGGGGAAAAAGGAAAATAAAATCTTGAAGTCTTGAATCTTGAAGAGAGCACCGAGACAATTTAGGTCCGTCACGGTAGCGCAGTGAGCGCCATTTCCCCACCGTGCACAGAGGTACTTTCCACTGAAAGACTCTGTGCCCCAGAGAGTGCTCTTACGAGGGCAGGAGTGACGCGTCTTTCTGATTCCAAGGTCTTTGCATAATGTGTGTGTGTGTGTGTAGGGGGGGGGGGGGCGTGCGTGCGTGCGCGCGCAAGCGCGCGTCTAAGGCGAGAGAGAGAGAGAGGGTCTCTTCTCCGATACCAGTAAGCAATCAGTCAGGTCTGCGGGAAGTAACTCTGTCAAAGGGGAACGACTTTATTACAAGAATTCATTCACCCATGTAGAACCTCGCATACGCCAAAAAGTTGTGACGTCAACCAGCTAGGCGAGCTCACACGACCTCATGTGTTTGGGTTTTTGCAAGTGCATAGAGGCACGATAAGGGTTTTCAGTACTTTCTTTATGTCAGCATGCTTGATGTCAGAGAGCTTGCGTTCCGGCGTGTGCCCGCGGGCTGCATACATGACACAACGACTACGACTGTGACTACAGCATGTCATTGAATGGAAACAACATATTGGGCTGGTGGCCATCTTGTTGCTTTTGTGACTTCCGTGACTGAATTAATTTTGACATAAAATCTGGAAGATCTAGAGAGCTGATGAAACGTGGACTTAAGTGCCTTGGATTGTACTTACGACATTGCAAAATTGGAACTTTTTTGACCGACTCTTCTCGCAGAAACGTGAAAAAATGTGTTTATCTAAAAGCTCTGCTATTCTTAATACTAAAGGTATAATAGTGCAGTAGTTCATGTCATATGTGCAGTTGGCACAAGTGACAAAAATACCGGAATGATGAGTAATTTGAAGGAGTCTTTTCATAGATATTTGGCCTTATATGCAAACCACCCCTACCTCGGAAATATTTTTCTTACACAAAACCTGTCAGAGCTACGGAGCTGTGCTACGAAAACAGGCAGTATAATTGGATGATCTTCCCAATTTCAGAAAATGAAGCCATTTGAACATTTTTTTGCGAAAAAAATTCGTAACATGACCGATTTTTTTAAAATCGGCGATAACTCTTCTGAAAATGCAGTAGGCTAAAAATCGTGAAAGGTAGGTCTGGAGAAGGTGAATTCCCATTTTATCTCAAAGTAAAAAGGCCTCCAACGAGGTGGTTTAGGAGATAGCCATCATTACATCCGTCCACACACACACACACACACACACACACACACACACACACACACACGTCTCACAACTCCCGCCAAAAAGAACGCAACTTGCTGCTGCGCGTAGCAAAATCTGCCCCGTCTCATAAAGCTGTTTCTCTATAGAGAAACAACTTAAAAAGACCAGCTACAACAGGCAAATAATGTGGGGAGAAAAAGAAAAAAAGTCAGTATATTGTTGTAGAGATCGCGAAAAGTCACTGCATTTCGATGGAAATTTCTAGACCATCCCAGAACATGCGAGTGCAGTAACGTCAGTAGATTACGTGACCCAGGAAAGATTCCGTACTTGCCAGTATGTTATAGAATGTTCTAGATCTGACCTGTTAGTATATAAGCAGCACTGCACAGCGTTCTGGGTTCTTCCTCTTTCATGAGTTTGTTCTTACGCATCTTCTGTTAATAAAGTATTGGAGTTCCAGCCTGTTGTATCCCGTGTCTTCTCTGCTAGTGCACCGAGAGAGCGACATAGCAGGAGAAAAATACAACAGAAATATTTGGCGTCGCCGACAGGATTCGACATTGATCTACCTACGAAGGGACAGTACTCTCCAGTACTCAAGAAACTCCAACTACAGAATAGGCGAGTCTAATTAGGCATTTCATATAGCGGAAGGTAGAACAAATTTGATCCTAACTTTTTATTACAGAAATCAGTAGAGCACAGGCCCCTAATGCTGTGGTGGTCTCCGTGAATTTTTTCTCCGTCCGCGTCACCGTTAAAAACGACCGTTTATCTTGCCATTTTCACTATATGAGCCCTATAAATGGGCTTTTGAGGGTGTGCACAAAGTATGCGTGTTTGCGGGTACAGAAATGCGCAGAACTCCACTCTAAATACGGTTACTGTTAGACAAGACATGCATTGTTGACATACTGAAATTTTACCCCAATCAGAATGATGCTTCCTGGAAAATTGCGGCCATCAGTTTGGCCGTTGATTCAAAGGACCCTGTAAAACGGCAGTATTTGATGCTTGTGCACTTATCAGGTCACTGCAGGTGACATGTATCGCGGAAAACATTTACGAACATTGAACAATTTAGTCAGGAAACGCTTCTTTGGTGTTGTGAAGTTCCCTTGTCACCGCATGTCCAGGTACGTATGAAATATGATATCCAAGTGAGCACTTTTTTCGGTAGCGATATTTTGGGGGTGTACTTACTAAAGTAGTTGCTGCTTTGTTAGTAGTGAACGGTTTTTCTCAAAGAGCAGTGCACACTCAAAAATAGTATCCCAGTTGTGTCATATCAAAAGTTCATTGAAATCGCTTTTGTACTTTTGTCACAAACAGCCAACGAAAGTGCAACCTGTTTAATAATGGCTGAATATGCGTAATGATGGGAGTAGGGACACTTGATTGGTTGCTGTGATAAGGTGTATCCGCGAAAACAAGTATAATATGATGCAAATATTTGGGCACATCATCGGTGTTTCAGAAGTATCTTCAAGAACTTGTATGAGAGATTATTGCTTATAGATGGCCGTTAATTGAAGCTATCAGTTCCCTATAAGGGCTGAAAGCGGTGCTTACCAAAAGAGCCTGCCATAATTGCTACACTTGATGCAATTTCCTTTTATACATTTGTCTTGGAGGAAAAGACAATGACTAGTCGTATGAAGAAAGATCCCTGAATCTAAACAAGCACGTCTTCTTTACAGCGGTCATTATTTTACCCATTTTTTCCCATTTCCTTCATTACATGCTGCGTGGGGGGTAGGTTTATATTTTGCTGCTAGCAGCCACCAGTTTTAACTTGTCATTGTTTTACATATTGGAAAAAGTAGAGTGATTCCAGGAGAAGGAAAACGTGCATCCCACATCAAATTTGATGAACTCTTCACTGCTTGAAATAGGTGACTTAAATTACCTTTTTCTAATTAAACAGAGCATTAATTGCTACGGGGGTAGGTTACCAAGTAGCCAGATATGACGGCCACAGTGTACACAGCGTTTTTTGTTACTGACCAACTTTTAGAGGAGAGGCTTGGCACTTACGTGTTACTAGCCCATCCACTATGTCCTTTTGGCTGTGAGGGGAAATGACGGGAATCCATATTGTGGTTGGGTTCAAAAACTGACTATACACAGCAAAGATTACAAATGACGCCACTGCAGCAGGTATTGTGCACACACTTCAAGTTTGACTACTGGATATGTTAGGCCAGACACCCTGTGGTGGTCCAACGAAATGACGACAGATTTGCCTGTAGAAGCTCTCAGTTATCAAATCTTCCTTTTTCCATATAGACGCCAATTCTCTTACTGATGGGGACCGGGCTGACATATTACGCTGCTGCAGCTGCTACGCTTGACGGATCATTTGCAGACGCACATCATGCTTTAGAGAAATGGTCCAGCAACCCTAAAATACTATTACAAGTATACCTTTTTGCCTCAAATTCTAACGCACTCAGAAACTGTCGGACATTTTCATTAATTCCTGTTTTGAGGTACAGGTACAGAAATTAGACAAACTTAATATGAAACGTCCAGAAAAATAATATCACACAAATGCAAATGAAAAACAATAGACACAAAAGCAAATCTGTGAAATCTCTTTTATTTTCAACGTGTTTTTCCTTGGGAACAAACGCCGTTATTTTGCCTCTTTTTTTGGACATTCATAAGTTTACAAATGAAAATCACTGGCATACATTACTGGCAAAATGTGATGGAGGGTATGTAGAACACAACATCAAATCTACAGTAGTAAGTGGCTGAATTCATTTCAAGTGTTATGAGGTATGTTAATCACACGGCAAACATGTTTTCAAGGTCAAGGTCATTGGTTTGTCTGTTTACTCCAAAACATTTTACTTCATCGCTCAGAATAAGCATTTTGGTGCTGCTAACTTTTGTCTCCATGGTTTGGTGAGTTCACAACATCCTCAGAATAAAAATATGACTGCAAAATCTTCATAACTCAAGCGTGACCTTGACCTTTACTAGAGGTCACCAGAAAGGCATTCTTATCAATGCATATTAGGCAAATGTTATGCCAAAAGTTGTATTTACAAAATTTTCACCCAGTCTCTATGACCTTTACTCCCAAGGTCAAGGTCACCAAAGTTGTCCACAAGAAATCTTCTCATACAAACATCGTTTGTGCTAATTTTGTTTTGCCTGGTGCTTGTGACTGCTTGTTCGTTTGCTTATTCTAACACAGCGATGAAAGAAAATGTTTGGGAGTAAACAGACGAACCGATGACCTTGACCTTGTAAACATGTTTGCCGTGTGATTAACATACCTCATAACACTTGAAATGAATTCAGACACATACTACTATAGACTTGAGGTTGTGCTCTACATAATTTCCATTGCACTTTGCTAGTACTGAACTAGCAGCCATTATTAAATAGGTTGCACTTTCGTTGGCTGTTAGTGACAAAAGTACAAAAGCGATTTCAATGAACTTTTGATATGACACAACTGGGATACTATTCTTGAGTGTGCACTGCTCTTTGAGAAAAATCGTTCACTACTCACAACGCAGCAACTACTTTAGTAAGTACACCCCCAAAATATCGCTACCGAAAAAAGTGCTCACTTGGATATCATATTTCATACGTACCTGGACATGCGGTGACAAGGGAACTTCACAACACCAAAGAAGCGTTTCCTGACTAAATTGTTCAATGTTCGTAAATGTTTTCCGCGATACATGTCACCTGCAGTGACCTGATAAGTGCACAAGCATCAAATACTGCCGTTTTACAGGGTCCTTTGAATCAACGGCCAAACTGATGGCCGCAATTTTCCAGGAAGCATCATTCTGATTGGGGTAAAATTTCAGTATGTCAACAATGCATGTCTTGTCTAACAGTAACCGTATTTAGAGTGGAGTTCTGCGCATTTCTGTACCCGCAAACACGCATACTTTGTGCACACCCTCAAAAGCCCATTTATAGGGCTCATATAGTGAAAATGGCAAGATAAACGGTCGTTCTTAACGGTGACGCGGACGGAGAAAAAATTCACGGAGACCACCACGGCATTAGGGGCCTGTGTTCTACTGAAATCTGTAATAAAAAGTTAGGATCAAATTTGTTCTACCTTGTTCAGCAATTTTCCTAGCCTAGAAGTTGCATTCCTTCAACTGTTGCAGCAGTGAAAATTGACGACTGACAATGGCAGAGACAGCGGAGCTGATAAAATTGCTTAGAGAGCAAATGGAACAGCAGAAGGAACAGATGAATGAACAGATGAGGATTCAAGCAAAGCAGCATGAAGAAGAATTAGCAGTCCAAAGAGAGCAGATGGGTGCGTTGATGAAGATGATTGAAGTTCAGACACCGTCTGGGGATTCCAGCGCAAGTACCCGTCCTCACACTTCTACTGTTTCGACTGCCGCTATTCCACCGTTCGCTGCCTTTGATTCCACTTCAGAACTGTGGCCTGACTACTGGTTAAGGTTCTGCACATTTCTTGTAGCCAACGCCGTTCCTGACGACCGCAAGGCTCAAGTCTTCCTCACTAATCAGACTCCGGCTGTCTACAAGCAACTGGCAAATCTGGCTGCTCAACAGAATCCAAGAATGAACATCAACGACCTGACGATGGACCAAATTGTCGAGTTCATGAAAGAACAATTTGACCCAAAACTGTTCATAGTGCGAGAACGTTTCAAGTTCTGGAGCAACATGGAACGGAAGCCAGGCGAAACACTCCAGGAGCTGGCAGCCCGTATACGTCAAGACGCGGCTACCTGTGACTTTCCTTCGATCCAAGATCCACAAGATGAAGTTCTTAGGCAGAGATTCATATGTTCTGTCAACAACGAAGCTGTCTTGAAGGCTCTTTTCAAGGTCAAGGATACCGAGTTGGATTTTGCCAAGGCTGTCAAGATCGCCATAGAGACTGAAGACGCGGCAAAGGTGGCCAAGGAAACTGTCTACGGTTCCAAGCCCAGACCGGTCAACAAAGTCAAGATGAACAACAAAGGGGGTCGGCCAAAGAACCACCAGCAGTCTAACTCCACGACCAGCGATTCAGCAAAGTGCTACAGGTGTGGAAAGGCTCATAAAGCAACAGACTGCTACTACAAAGACTCCAAATGCAACTTCTGTCAGAAGATAGGACATTTGGAGGCTGTTTGCAGGAAAAAGCTGCATCAACAGCAACAAGGGGGACGACATCCGGCAAAATCTTCAGTGAAAAGTATCACAAAAGCAGAGCTCGTCAAAGCCATCCTCGGCGAAGTTCCCCAAGATACTCCTAGGTTGGACGTTCCAGTCACAATCCAGGATCAACAGTTCACGATGGAGCTGGACACTGCAACCACGGGAAATTTTGTTTCTGTGCCAGTCTGGAAACAACTGGGAAAACCGAAGCTGGATGACGTCACGCATCGGTACGAGTCTGCCAGCAAGCATGACCTACCCGTGTTGGGCACCTTCAAGGGCCAGACTAAGGACCCAGTGACTGGTAAACAGAGCTCCATTCCCTACATTGTCACCAAGATCCATGATCTCAACCTACTTGGACGAAACGCGATCCAGGCTCTGGGAATTTCAGTGGACAATGCCCTTGGACTGAAGAGCATAGAGAGTCAAGTCAAGAGCGAGGGTGCAAAAGAATCGCATCCGAAGACCTCCAGCACAACTTATGCTTCTCTTCAAAAGGATTGCCACACTCTCTGCGACAAGTTCCCAGATCTCTTCAAGGAAGAATTGGGATGTCTGAAGGATTTTGAGCTGGAAGTAAAGTTCAAGTCCGACGCGACGCCGGTTTTTCACAAGGCAAGGCCGGTTCCTTTCGCTCTTCGTGATGACCTGACGAAAGGCTACGAAGAAGGCATCGCCAAAGGAGTCTGGAAGCCAGTCCAGTTCAACGACTATGGAACACCAGTGGTTCCAATTCGTAAGACAAACAGTACAGGCGCCCTGAAGCCAAAACTGCGGATCTGTGGTGACTACTCAGTCGGGATCAACGATCAACTTGCTGATCACCGTCACCCAATGCCTCTCCCAGAGGAACTGATGCAAAAGCTGGGAGGAGGATTCGGTTACACAAAGATCGACCTCGCTGATGCCTACAACCAGATCAAGCTGGCACCAGAAAGTCAACGCAGACTAGCCCTCAGCACTCACCGTGGGGTACTTCTGCAACAACGACTACCTTTCGGAATCAAGTCAGCACCTGGTTATTTTCAGGAGATCATGGAAAATCTGACCAGTGATCTGCCTGGAGTTGCCGTTTTCCAAGATGACATACTCACCAGCGGGAAGGATGCCAAAGATCATCTGAGCAACCTGGAACGACTACTCACGCGTCTGAACGACAACGGACTCAGATGCCGTCGTGAAAAATGCCTGTTTGCTCAACCCAGTGTGGAATACCTTGGACACACTCTATCGGCTGAAGGAATCTCCAAAGGATCCAAAGTCGAGGCAGTCTTGAAGATGCCGCCACCTACGGATGTCTCAAGCTTGAAGTCTTTTCTGGGCTCAGTACAATTCTACGGGAAATTCATCCCAAACCTGGCTACTATGGCAGAGCCGCTCTACCGCCTGACAAAGAAGGCAAATCCCTGGAAGTGGGGAGAAGAGGAACAAGCAGCTTTTGAACAGCTGAAGCAGGTGCTTTCCTCTGATCAAGTGCTTGTACACTTCGACCCAGAAAAGCCTGTGGGGCTGGCTTGTGACGCATCCAACGTTGGAATTGGAGCAGTACTGTTTCATCGCTATCCGGATGGAAGCGAGCGCCCAATTGCCAATGTGTCCAAGACTCTTACAGCTGCAGAAAGAAACTACAGCCAAATCCACAAGGAAGCCCTAGCCATCATCTATGGTTTGCGGAAATTCTACCAGTATCTGTACGGACGACAGTTCATACTGGTGACTGATCACAAGCCCCTGACGGCGCTGTTCGGACCAAAGAAAGGGACACCACTTCTTGCAGCTAACAGACTAGCTCGGTGGGCCCTATGGCTGAACCAGCTCGACTACACGATCGAGTACCGGAAAACTGCAGATCACGGCAATGCAGATGCCCTCAGTCGCTTGCCTTCTGGAGACGACATCGACTTTGACAGGGAGGAGAGTGGGGAAGACACGGACATGGTGTGCGCCATCCGAGTTCTCAGTCTTCAAGTCAAACCTTTCGACTCCAACATCCTTCGTCAAGAGTCGGGCAAAGATCCAGTGATAGCTACAGTGATGCGCTACGTGCGCGAAGGGTGGCCGCTGAAGCACGCTGAGATCAACGAAGAAGTCAGAAAGTTCCAGAAGTTGTCTGATTCTCTCAGTATCTGCCACGGATGCCTCATCTATGGTACAAGAGTTGTGATTCCACAAAGCCTGCAGCCCAAGATCCTTGATCTTCTGCACATCGGACACTTCGGCATGGAACGCATGAAGCAGTTGGCAAGAACTGCAGTATACTGGCCCGGTATCGACGCTGCAATAGAGATGACGAGTCGACGATGTGACTCCTGCGGCGAACATCAAAACAAGCCATCCAAACTGCCAGTTCATCCCTGGATGTTACCAGAGAAGCCATGGAGCCGAGTTCACGTGGACTACGCCATCAACTTCATGGGCACCAACTGGCTGGTGATCACGGATGCTTACTCAAAGTACCCATGCATCCACCCAACGTCATCCACGTCCACTAGAGCTACTCTAGACCTGCTGGAAGAAGACTTCGCTCACTTCGGATACCCACACACGTTGGTCTCCGACAATGCAACCACCTTTGTTTCTGAAGAGTTCCAGAGCTGGTGCAAGGAACGTGGGATCACGCACCTGACAGGAGCGCCCTATCATCCTGCTACCAATGGAGCTGCAGAACGGCTGGTGCAGACTTTCAAGCAAGCTCTCAGGAAGTCTTCTCTGCCCCCGAAGCGAGCACTTCAAGAGTTTCTGATGCAGTACCGGAGAATGCCAACATCCTGCGGATTCTCTCCGAGTGAACTCTTGATGTCCAGGCAGATTCGGACAAGGATCGACACTTTGCTTCCCTCGCTAGCACACATAGCTCAGGGCAAGCAATCCAAGGAGGCATCTAAAACTCAGGTGACTCCGGACTCTGGAGGTGTCGCCAAGGTGACCAGGCAATACAAGGCTGGAGATCCAGTATACGCACTGTACTATGGACCTCACCATGCCAAGCAGCCCAGATGGGTACCAGCAGTGGTCAAGAAGTCTACGGGTACTCGCTGTTTCAACGTCAAGGTAGTTCCTCGTGGCCCAGTTTGGAGACGACACTGGGAACAGTTGCGCCCACGTTACGCTTCTGAAGAGGACAACGAACCTGGTGATACAGCAGATGCCTCTGAGCTCCCGATCGACCATCCGATGGAGATTCTGGAGAATGTGCCACCGACACAGAACCAGAGCAGACCACGACTGCCCAGGACCAAGCCACCTGTTCCAGAGTATGGTCCAGACAACCCCAGACGATCCAAAAGAACACCAAAACCCAGAGACAGACTTTGTTGTTGAAGTTTGTTGTGAAACAACAATTTTGGTAGGGAGGTGTTGTAGAGATCGCGAAAAGTCACTGCATTTCGATGGAAATTTCTAGACCATCCCAGAACATGCGAGTGCAGTAACGTCAGTAGATTACGTGACCCAGGAAAGATTCCGTACTTGCCAGTATGTTGTAGAATGTTCTAGATCTGACCTGTTAGTATATAAGCGGCACTGCACAGCGTTCTGGGTTCTTCCTCTTTCATGAGTTTGTTCTTACGCATCTTCTGTTAATAAAGTATTGGAGTTCCAGCCTGTTGTATCCCGTGTCTTCTCTGCGAGTGCACCGAGAGAGCGACATAGCAGGAGAAAAATACAACATATATCATGATAGAACAAAAGACACACACACACACACACACACACACATACACACACACACACATACACACACACACACATACACACACACACACACACACACACACACACACACACAGAATCATTCATGAGATCTTCTAATCGTTCGGCTATCGCCTACAAGCGATCTGACAGCCCCGGGCATAACCGGACAAAGGCTCAGGCATAACCAGGCATACCCGGACATGGCCGGGCATGCTTTAGTAGGCACAACTTGGAGAATGGCGTATTGGCGTCCCTTGACAAAAATATTTAGGTGCTTTTTGGTCACTAGACCTTAGCGTCAAACGCACCTTAGCGTGAATGGATCAAAATTTTCCATATCATAGCAGATTTGGAGTTATGTAACAGGTACTAGTTCTATATTGTGCGTTCCTTTTTGAATTGTCACAGTTTGAGGTTTTTTGTTTTGTTTTTCCGAACACTGTGGATCTCTCTCTCTCTCTCTCTCTCTCTCTGTAGCTCTCTCCACATACTCTATGAGCGATCGGAAAGCGAGAACACTATCAATTATCAGCAACTGCGCTTGTGGAATCTGTGAGACTACATATTACGAGATAAACCTAAAAGTGTGTATGAGATAAATCGTCACATGTATGTATTCACAACAAATGGATGTTCACCATAGTGCGACTTAAACATTTTTTTATTCACATAAATTTTGCAGGTCACTGTCAGACAGTATCTCAGCAGAGCACAAGTCAGAATTTATAAGCGTGCTTATGTGAACCTAGTTGTATGGTTTGGTTTGCATTGTGGCAACTGCTTCTAACGGGCTTGAATTTTCCTTAGATTTTATAGTAACTATGTTGTGCCAGCTTAACAGGCATGGTTTTATTGTGTGGAAATAACCAAATGATCAATTATTTGTATCCAAAATGAATCTGTTACACTTTTAACCAGAACATACAAGATTCACTTACTCAGTTACTGAACTTCTTCAAAGTGTTACTGGTGCAAGAAATTTTCACTTATGATAAACATGTCATTTGTTCAGTATGAAACTGGGGTTCATTCTTTTTCAGTTTTTGTTTTCACTCTTTTCCAGTATTTATTTTTTTATCGAGGTGATCGTGATCGATGCGTCGGTTCACCTGACCCACTGTGGCGTCGCTAACTGCAGACTGTCGTTAACTGCAGACAGATCGCAGAAACTGATGATAACTGGGATACATCACTAATTTGGTAATTAAGGCACAATGATAATGTTAACGCGCCTCCACCTAAGGATTTGTTGATCAATAAAAGCAGCAAACATAACGTAGTTTAATAATTTGCGTTCCGTGACAATTTAATGAGAACTCCCGAACAATGCGGTGCTGACCTTGACCTCGAGTGCGCGCGACTGAGGTACAGGCGCGTGATTTGCAAGAATGGCGTGAACGTTTGCGTATCATGTGCGCTTCTTTTGTGCAGCGTTGCACTCACGAGTCACTTTGAGCACTGCTGTGTCGGATGGAAACCAGGAGGAAAAGTGAGTTTGTTTTTTTACCTGGTAAAATGATGACATTTTGTAAGTGGAAGTCTGTTGTAGAGATCGCGAAAAGTCACTGCATTTCGATGGAAATTTCTAGACCATCCCAGAACATGCGAGTGCAGTAACGTCACTAGACTACGTAACCTTGGAAAGATTCCGTACTTGCCAGTAAGTTGCGGAATGTTCTAGATCTGACCTGTTAGTATATATAAGCAGCACTGCACAGCGTTCTGGGTTCTTCCTCTTTCATGAGTTTGTTCTTGCGCATCTTCTGTTAATAAAGTATTGGAGTTCTATCCTGTTGTATCCCGTGTCTTCTCTGCGAGTGCACCGAGAGAGCGACATAGCATAATATTAAATGGAATTAGGAATACAGTCCCCCGTGGCCGATTTCAGTTATTTGTATTACCATACTTTCCATAAAAAATCACAAGTTCTCAATACATTCTGATGGATTTTTATTCAATCATGTAAAGTCGAAGTTGTAGGCGTACTGATATTATGACTCCCACTTACAAAATGTCATCATTTTACCATAAGCACTCACTTTTTCCGCCTTGTTTCCATCCGACACAGCAGTGCTCAAAGTGACTGAGTACAACGCTGCACAAAAGAAGAGCACATGATACGCAAACGTGCACGCCATTCTTGCAAATCACGCGCCTGTACCCGGAATGTGTATAATGCGATGAGGAGTGCGGGGAGTGCTCCTTATTTCCCACATGCGCCTACAACTTTCTGCAGTTAACGACAGTCTGCAGTTAGCGACGCCACAACCCACAAAGATGACAGACGGCAGCAGTCAAACAAGTTTAGTGGACTCCGTCACACAGACCAGTGAGGAGTTCTGCCCACCAGGGGAACACGTATTTCATGATGAACTGCGAGCTGCGAATCTTCTGACCGGCTTCTCAAAACTGTACAAGAACCAAGAGTTTGTGGATGTCAAGCTGTGCGTGGGAACGACAGAGTTCCCGTGTCACAGGAATGTTCTGGCTGTGTCTTCTCCCTACTTCATGGCCATGTTCTCCGGCGGTCTGGCTGAGAGCCAACAGGTACAAAAATTTCAGCAGGCAAAGTGAAATAAAGATAAGAGTTACCTACAAGCTACTATATATATAGTCTGGGTCTGTGTTTGAGTGGTAAGCTTTCCTGTTTGTCAGGGCTTTAAATCCTTTCGGCTGATTTCCACCTTTGGCTAAAAATGTTCCTCCCCTAAAAAAATGTTTCCTCCTCTGAAGCACTTAAAATTATGCCACAAATTGCACAGATTTTAATCTAATCTTTAAAAAAACTTTTATCTCAGAAGTGTTTCCTCCTCTGAAACACTAAAATTATGCCAAAATGCACCAAATTGCACAGATTTTGAACTATTTTTTTAATGAAATTCTGGGGCAGCATGTCTTCAGACACCCCTAACAAAATCGTTACGGACACGTGCTTGTTTATGGAAAGAAGACATCGACTTTACCCAGAAACCCCATCCAGAGGTATTTCATACGCATTGAAATACTACATACAAGGAAAAGGTGTTTAGTAAGGTTGGACAGTCTTGACCGTAGCGGGACGCGTTTCGCGGGAATTTCACCGGCTCATCAGCCACCTTAAATCAAGACAGAGCGGGAAGAATAGGTAAAATATAGTTAGGAAATACCGTGACTGACGGAATGCTAACATGGAGGATGAGTGAAAGTGAGAATAAGCAAATAGTGTAGGGAAATACCTCACCTAGTGTTGTTGCTGCAAAATGGCTGTGTTTGGCGGGCGTGTATACGTCAGATTTTCAGTGACGTGAGTTTTAAAGAAAATGACATCACAAATTAAAGATCACTGTTCGATTTTGTGCATGCGTTTGTTTAGTTTAGGGCCGTTCTACACGTGGCAAGTTTGCAAGGCAAAAGCGGGTTTGCGGCCCCCGCAAGTCGACGGCAAATGTACAAGCAAGATGTACAGTCTGGCAGCCTACGGCTTGCCGCGGCAAGTTTCGGATAGAACAGCTTTCTATTTTCTCGGCTTGCGCCTCGCAAGTGCGCGCGAGGCACCCTGGGAGCCCCGCCAGGACGGCCAATCGCACGCCGCGTAGTGGTCACGCCTCGGCCAAATTAAACAAAATGGCGTCAAAGACCTCCGTATGCGCCAAGCGAAGCTCGCTGCAAGATCCACTTTCTCGCCCAGATCCACTGTTTCTTCCTGTTCTGCAGCAAAATAACTGCAGCTGCTGCAAAAGTTAATTCCTCCTCCGAACTTTCATTCACATGTTCAGCTGAGTCTGACTCGGATTCACTCGCGACCATGGCCGGGCGAAATCGCGCGAGGCCCCTTCCAAATATAGGGTTGAAAGGGTCACACGAAAGGTCAATCAGCCGACTTGTGGTGCGGAGGTTTCCGCGTGTAGAAGCAGCGGCATTGCGGCAGACAAACTTGTGGGGGGAAAGTCGAAGGGCGGCAACTTGCCGCTTGTCACGTGTAGAACGGCCTTTATATTACACACTTTTTCCTCCTTTTGGATCATGGACCGTTTTTAACCCAGTACCAGTTTGTGCCTAGCACTATTCCAGTTACCGTGCCCTGGGAAGTCCCATGAAAGTGAGCGGTGGTCTAATAGGTAGCGCATCAGGTTTAGCCGCTGCGTTACTGAACTGCCGTCACCAATGTCATGGCGATGAAGCGTGGGTTCAAGCCCAGGTCGAGCTTGTGATATGTGATACTGGTTTTCCTGGCTACCGGGCTGCTCGTCGGGGGTTTCTTTCCTGGTTATCTGGCTTTCCTCCCCCAGCAAAATTGTAAAAAATATAGGATAGATATTGGGTGGCGCTGCACCGCGGCGACGCGCTTCCCCCGGGGGAAGCAGCCTGAATTTCCTGAAAGGGATAATAAAGTAGTAAAAAAAAAAGAAAAAAAAAAAGGATTCATTTGTTAAGCATGACCTTTTGACTGGAAGTGAGGCCCATCAACATCTGGTAACAATACTGTGGTCAGTGGCCACTTTGCCACAGCACTGGCCCAAGGCAGTTCACCTTCCAACACATTTTACTAAATCTGTGAAGCAATTCCTCTACTAAGCGCACCCTATAGTGTGCGGGTAACTCTTATCTTTATTATTATTTGTATTATTAAATTCATGGCACTTATGTCTTCTACCAAATGATAGCAGAGTGTGTGTGTGTTGGGAGGAGGGGGGAGGAGGGGTATGTTTTCATATAATTGTGTGTGTGTTGGGGGGGGGGGGGGTATGTTTTCATATGATGTGTGTGTGTATGTGGTGGGGGAGGGGGGGGCTAATTTTTCAAAGCATTTCAATTGTCACTTTCTTCTTCTTTGCCAGGAAAAAATAACTCTGCAAGACATGGACAGCCTTACACTCTCCCTTGTCCTTGATTACGTCTACACCGGCAAAGTGACTCTGACAGAAGACACGGTACAGAATCTCCTGTCTGCAGCTAACCTCTTTCAGCTGATCTCGCTCCGAGAAGGATGTGCTGAATTCATGATGAGCCACGTTACAGTCAACAACTGTATCGGTGTTTATTTCTTTGCCCGAGCTCACGAGTGTGACGTGCTTGCAGTGAAAGCAAAGGAGATAATCAACAGCAAGTAAGGGTTTTGTTTCGGGCTCTGCCGATTCAAACTTTCAACCTTCATGTCCTTAGTTGGTGAAACCGCTTGTATGGTCTGCAGGAGGGTGGGTGGTTGTTATGGGGTTTAACGTCCTTTTCCACCACATACGGGTGATATCAAAGACGGGGCAACGATGAAAAGGCCAGCACAAATATTTGGCCCCAGCGGGGATACGAACTCACGACCCGAGCATTAGAAGTCCAACGCTCTACCATTCGGCCACCCCGGCTCCCCGGTCTTCAGGAAGTAGAACCCTTGTAGAACTAAAAGTAAAAAAGGGCAGTGGTCAGTTTTTAGAGAAGTCTTTATCAGCTAGAGGTTTACTTTAAATCTTTTGGCGGATTTCCACTTTTCCTCGCCTTAAAAAACTGTGTTTCCTCCTCTGAAGCAATCAAAGTCATGACAGACTTAGTCCATTTTCCTTAAAAAACAACAACAACAAAATTTTCCTAAAAAAAAACCCAAAAAAACCAGTTTGCTCTTCTGAAGCCATGCCAAAACTCACCATTTCAAAAAAAAAAAAAAAAAAAATAGAGGGGAGAGGCGTCTGCTTTGCACATGCATGCTCGTGGCTTTGCCAGTTTAATAATAATAATAATAATGAGGATTTTTATAGCACCTAACCTCCGAAGCCGGGGCTCTAGGTGCTTTACAAATGTATACAAAAGGTGATAAATAAACACATGAATAATAGAGAAATAATCAAATAAATAAATACGAATAAAAGCGTACATATATACATACATACGTTACATACATATAGTCAGACATACAGTCAGACATACATACAAGCATTGACACTTACATACATACCAACATCCAATACACACCTACATACATACATACTGCAAAAACAACGGGTTGGGTTGTCACTAAACGCTACACATTTTTCCTCCCCCTGGTTCATGAACTATTCTAAGCCCTGCTTTATTTAGTAATTTACTTTTCTGCTGCAGCAGACAGATTACATTTTTTTAACAGCTGATGTGAGATTTTTTATTTTTTTTAAATGATGTTACTACTGTGAGTATCTTGTGTGTGGGTGGTGGTTGTTTTGTTTTGTTCTGCTTTGTCTGCATGTTTATTTTGTTTAGGTTTAGGAGGTTTACTGTACTTCTGGTTACTTCCCCTTCCTCAGGTTCTCCATGCTGTGCGGTCAGCAAGAGTTCCTCGCGCTACCTGCCGACAAACTGGTGGAGATCGTCAGCGATGACAATCTGAATGTGACTGGCGAAGAGACAGTCTACGAGGCCTGCATGGAATGGTTGAACTTTGACATCTCGACACGTTTCAGCCACGTTCCGGAGGTCATGAAGTGTGTCCGCTTCGCCAACATCAGTTCCTATTACTTCTGTGACAAGATTGACCATAATCGGGTACACGGATATTTTTAGTTTTCAGCACTAGTTTTTTTAGGGAGCAATCCTGGGTGTGTATTATGTTGACGAATGTCGAATTCTTTGTTGCGAAGTTTGATTGTACTCTTGGCAAAGTCACATGGTTCATTGTTGGGGAAAAAAATTCACATGGTTCATTGTTGGGGGAAAACATTCACATGGTTCATTGTTGGGGGAAAAAATTCACATGGTTCATTGTTGGGGGAAAACATTCACATGGTTCATTGTTGGGGGGAAAAATTCACATGGTTCATTGTTGGGGGAAAAATTCACATGGTTCATTGTTGGGGGAAAAAATTCACATGGTTTATTGTTGGGGGATAATATTCACATGGTTCATTGTTGGGGGAAAAAATTTACATGGTTCATTGTAGGGGGGGGGGGGGGGGGGGGGAATTCACATGGTTCATTGTTGGGGGGAAAAATTCACATGGTTCATTGTTGGGGGGAAAAATTCACATGGTTCATTGTTGGGGGGTAAAATCATCTGTCAGATCAATCAGGAAAAACTAGACCGAGAGACAAAGGGTGCACTGCAGCCTTGCTCGACAAAAAAACAGAATGCCCCAACCAAGAGATGAGAGCCTTTGCGCCTTCAGTGCTTAAAATGTTCCACCTTTTGGCGGATTTCCACCTTTGGCTAAAACTGTTCCTCTCCCCAAAAAGTATCTCCTCCTTTGAAGCACTTTAAATCATTCACAAGTGCACACAATTGCAAAAATTAAAAAAAAAAAAAAAAAAAAACTCCAGGGGAGCATGCCCCCAGACCCCCTTAGCATGATAAGGCATCTTTTTTGCAAAATACACCAAATTGCACAGATTTTTGTGTAATTCTAAACATTTTCCTAAAAGTGTTTCCTCCACTGAACACTTTAAAATCATTCACAAGTGCACACAATTGCAAAAATTTAATTTAAGAAGAAAAAAAAAACTCCGGGGGGAGCGTGCTTTGCAGACGTGCTGCTGGTTTGCCACTTAGTCACTAAATGCTACATACTTTCCCTCCTTCAAGTCCTTGGACCATATTAAGCCCTGATGACCATCAACAACAATCCCTGATGTCCCCAGCTTTGTACCACTGCTGCTGTTCTCATCGGCAGGTGCTGCGAGAGGACGCTGAGGTCAGCAGCACACTGGATCGGATCCGGTACCACCACATGCTGCGAAACCGCCAGTCAGAGGTGGATCTGAACCTGATGCCGCGCCGAGGGATGGCGTACGATCGGGGCGTGATGATCGTGTCCAACCCTTACACGGAGGACGCCATGAAGAAGTACAACAGCATGGAGATGCTGATGCCGCACACGGGGGAAGTGGTTCACATCTGTAAACTGCCGCAGAGTCTGTACACTCCAGGTAATTTGTTATCTTATCAGAAATTCTGATTCTGGGGCAGTCGGTGGTCTAGTGGTTAAGCGACTTCGTCACCAGTGTGAGAGGTCAGGTTCGAGTCCCACTCGGGGCGAAGACTTTTTCCGTCTCGAACATGGCACCATTCATTCGGGCCGACCGTCAGGGGTTCTCTCCGGGTGATCCGGCTTCCTCCCCCTCTGCTTTGGAAAGGTTCAGCCCACAGAATTTGAAAATGAATGCAATTCTAAATTTCGAAACTTGAATAGCTGAGCTGACCCTTCGCCTCACGTGATCGTAGTATGTTCATGTCCAGTGTGTGAGAGAATGCGTATGATTCACGTGAGCGTGCGTGTTGGGTTCAGTTCGCAGCGCTTTGAGCCAGTTCAAGAAATTGGGTCAAGCGCCTAGATACAATGCTCAAATATTAAATTCTAAGGTCAGAATTGTTCCAGTGTTGATATGCGCATGCTCGCGGTCCATACAGAATTTGGTTCTTCTCTCATTTATGACATTTATTGAAGAAGCTGAAATACCTGCATATATATGCATCTTTTGTGTTTTACCTCTTTCCACCTTGGACGTTGAGGGCTTAATTTCTGCAAAACTAGTTTTTTAAGGATTTGTATGAGGTGATGTTTTTACACAAAAGCTTTTACTTAAACATTTAGTAAATGATTTCATGATACAATCAAACGCAACAGTCTGAAATCTACTGATTCTCTCCGCCCTAGCTGTAGCAATTACTGGAGACAATCAAATCTACATGGCTGGAGGCGCACTGCGGAAAATCAACTATCGTGGCTCCGTGACAACAGAAGGCATCTCAAACAACCTGTACCTATTCGACCAGACGTCTGCTACCTGGACTCTTAAAGCCAAGATGCACTTGTCACGATCCCAGTTCTCTCTCGTCATTGTGGATGGGTTGGTTACCTACATATATTTCTTCTTTTTTTTATTATTTTCTTTATGAAATATTATGCCTTTAGGAAAATTCAGGTTACTTCCCCCAGGGAAAGCAGGTTGCTGCAGTGCAAAGCTACCCACCTATCTCCGTGTATTTAAAAATTTTGCTGGGATCAACCCCCATAGTGTAGTGGTTAGCACTTCGGACTATGGACCAGGAAACCCGGGTTCGAGTCCCATCTGAGGCAAGTGGGATTTTTCCTACCTAGGTCGGCTTCTACCTAGAGTAGGTGTGCTATGGGCCCAATGGGGAGGCTGTTGCCACAAAGTTCTTATCATTCATGATTGTTCAAACTCTGTATATTTTTTTGTCCAGGTTTGCCTATGCTATTGGTGGTCAGGACGGAACGGAGATTTTGAGCAGCATGGAAAAATACGACCCCCACACCAACACGTGGATGCTAGTTGCCCCCCTTCCCAGGCCGCTTCGCTTTGTGTCTGCCGTCAGTTATCGCGGAAAGCTGTACATTCTAGGTGGGGAGGACGTTGGCGTGGTTGTCAAAAGTTTCTACAGGTGCGTCACTGTGTGTTTTGTTAGTCAGTTGTGTTTTTTTTTTGTTGTTTTTGCACATATTTCATGATTACTAGCCCTCACAAAAGACAACTTTCATTGTGGAACAGTTACACTTGTGATCGTGCCTGCACACTCAGAAATTTCTGTCTTAACATATTCTGTACCACGCACAAGTATCCTATGTTTTTGACTGTTTTTCGGTTTTAGCCCTGTATGCGAAAATCAGGCTAGACGTATGGTTCCTTAATGGCTCTTACTGCGGCAAACACGAGTCTCACCAAAGTGCAACACTCCCACTTAAATTAAATGTTCCAGATTGGCAAAATCAGCTAGGAACAATTTCCAGATTATGGGGTGACCGCCGAGAGTGTTTGTAACACCACACATAAAGCATAGCGTATCTGGAGACTTGGAGTACTCTTCCTCGAGATCGGAGATGCTGCGAGCACCCCCGAGTTGTTAGGTTTTCTGGATTGGGTTTAAAGTGATTGCCTGGATTAGGAAGCCTTTCCCACTTTCACCCCTGCTAATGTTAGACACTACAAAAACGAGCGGGATTTTTCCTACCTAGGTCGGCTCCTATACCCAGAGCGGGTGTGTTATGGGCACAGTGGGGAGGCTGTTGCCACACAGCCAAGATTCACCCACTTCACGGGTGCGACTTTGGGGGTGCTTCCCTTGGTATGACACGTCTTATGATGTGGATGATTACACGGCTGGCACCGCAGGTGCCGTAGTTCCCGGGCCTAGTTAATGCCGGGATATTTATGACAGGAAGCGTGGAATGCGGCCCTGTCCCGCAGTCCCAAACCACACGGACCTCCATAGCATCATCTAACTATCATCCTCATCTCCATCATCGTGCATAATAAAAATTGCCCCAGCTTCCGAGCCCTTCATGGATTCCACCCATTACCAGGGAGGAACACCACTGGAACCGATAAAAGAGTTGGGGCAGCAAAAATAAAAAATAAAAATAAAAATAAAAAAAGTTACCAAAACACCTCAGTATGTCAAAAGATGTGCCTTAAATTTAAATTTAATTTTAATTTATTCCATGTTCCTTGTTGAGCGTGGCAGGTATGACCCAATGGAGGACAGCTGGACAGAACTTCCCAGCATGTCCACTCCTAGAATGCTGGCTGGAAGTGTCGTGTACAAAGACAAGATCTGGATCGTGGGTAAGTGGTGATGAACGTGCCTATTTTGTGTAACATTGCGCACGTTCGATTTGGCCTAAGTCATTTGTGAGATTTTCAAACAAATAACAGGAGAGAAGTGTTTGTGCGGATTACCGAATGACACTTTTGTCCAACTGATGTGTACACTGTATGTGAGTCTGATTATAGTTGTCCCTTCTGTTGTGATTGAAACTAACGTCAAAGAATGGTAGATGCGGACAGATAATTGTTTTAAGCTTACTCAGAGAGCTCTAGTGATGTCGTAGTGGCCAGAGAAATACGGATTTGTCAGCAGTGGTCTTTTCAAATTACTCCCCCTTACTTGCACGCATTTTAGTTTGTGGCAGTTTATCCTTGGATTGTGATAAATTTGTACATGTATATGAAACCATACAGAAGAAGTGGCCAGTGGTTTCAAATAATTTTGCCTAGCGCCCCCTCCCTCCCCATGAAAAGAAAAAAAGAAAAAAAAGAAGTCAGAATGTTATGCCCTAGTCTATTGTTAAGTATTTAGTTTGCCAGCCTCCCATAGCATAGTGGTTAGCACTTCAGACCATGGGCTGGGAGACCCGTGTTTGAGTCTCATCTGAGACAGGCAGGATTTTTTCTACCTATTTTGGCTCCTACCCAGAGCGGGTGTGCTATGGCCCAATGGAGAGGCTGTTGCCATACAGCCGAGACTTCACAGCTTTGAGGGTGTTCCTTTGTTATGACACATCTCATGATGTGGATGATTACACAGCCAGCACTGCAGGTGCTGTAGTTCCTGGGTCTGGTTGGCGTTGGATATTTATGACAGGCAGCGTGGAATGCGGCCCTGTCATGCAGTCTCAAACCACATGGACCTCCATAGCATCATCATCCTCATTGTCCTCATCATTTTTTTTTTTTTTTTTTTTTAAATTGCTCTGACTTACGACCCCCTGTGGATTCCACCCATGATCTGGGAGGAATACCACTGGAACTGGCAAAGAGTTGATGCAGCCAAAAAAAAAAAAAAAAAAAAAGTAAGGAAATAGATATTTAGTTTCCATGTTTTCAAGGATTCTCTCTTTGAGAGAAACAAATCAAAAGCACCAGGCGCTACTGCATGATCCAACATTTATGTCCACTCCTAACCATCTTTTCCCCTTACTTCAGGTGGGAACTCAGCAGTGAGTGAGAGATGGCACAAAGAATACTTACCAGAGTTCTGTGTTGCAACAGTAGAGATCTTCGACCCAGCGACGGAGACCTGGAGTTTTGGACCAGAATTACCAAATCCATTATGCGGAGCAGGTATGATCAGGTTCATTCCAAAAATTTGTCAATACATGTATTATGGACAGTAGTTTTGATGATGAATCTGATTTATTTAGTTAGATGTATTTATTTACTAAGTTGTTTAGTTTTTTCCTTAGCCAGTGAAATAAGGGGAGTTTGTAAAATGGGTGGTGTTTTCGAATCTCCGAAATAGGAGACTTTTACGTTCTGTGGTGTTCATTAATTTTGTCTGTGTGACTGGTGCCTGTAGGTTCAGTGTTTGTGTCTCTCTGTGGATCCAGTGTGTGTCATTTTCATAAATGTAAAGACAACCTTTTGTGCAAGAATGTCTCTTTTGCCTAACTCAGTCTCAGTCTTTCGCCTCACTCACAGATTCATATCATTCTTGCATTTGTTAAGTATCCTGTATTCAGAATAATTGCAATGCCAAATTCTGAAACCTAAAAAGCTTAAAGGGCTTAATATTTTCCACTCCTTTGGCGGATTTCCACGTTTGGCTGAACATTTTCCGCCTTTGAAGTACATGTACTTAAAATCATGCCTAAACGCACAAAGTTGCACCAGATTTTAGTCTGATTCTAAAAATTTCCATCCCCCAAAAAGTGCTTCTTTCTCTGAAGCACTTAAAATCACACCAAAATTGTACAGATTTTAGTCTTTTATTTTTTTTTTTTAAAACTTGGAGAGGGTGAGGGGGGTGGCCCTCAACACCTGTAGCTTAACAGCAGAGGTGCTCTTGTGGCTTTTGTCACTTCGTCACTACACTGTATAATCTACACACTTTCCCTCGACGGGGTGGCCGAATGGTAGAGCGTTGGACTTCCAATGCTCGGGTCATGAGTTTGAATCCCGGCTGGGGCCAAATATTTGTGCTGGCCTTTTCATCGTTGCCCCGTCTTTGATATCACCCATATGTGGTGGAAAAGGATGTTAAACTCCCAAACACCCACCCACCATACACACTTTTCCTCCGTTTGGATCACGGACTATTTTTAGCCCGGGAACTTATTGCTATACGGTACTCAACATGTATGCACATGTCATTAATTATGCAAATTGATTCTGACACAACAAAACCATTTTATTTCCAGGACTCGTGAAATACGGAGAGACGCTGCTCATCGTCGGAGGCGAGGATGACAAGAGTTGGATGGCGGGGATGTGTTGGCTCAAAGACGACAAAGGCAAACTCATCTGGACCGAGGGAATCGAACTGCCAACCGTGATGAGCACGTTCGGTTGTGTGGTGGCCAACATGCCCAAGGATTTGCTGAATCATTAGCCCCTTGGGAGAAACTGATGTCGGGATATACCTGATGCTGCGATTGGTGCATAGTGCTTGTTAAAGGACAACACTGTGGGGTTGATTGTCCCAGTGGCGCAGTCGATGAGAGGGAACTGTCGACTGACATGAGCGCTTGCAGTTGTGTGGTGGCCAGTGTCTCAAAAATTTGCTCAACCATTACAGAAGCTTTAACACAGCCGACATGTGGGGATATAGTTCAGCTGTTGGTGCATTGTGATTGTCAAGGCAACGTTGTGAATTCGAATCTCCAGTGGCATAGTTGATGTGAGGGACATAGTTGGGTGGCTGGTGCATTGAGAAGAGAAGTTATTGATCCATTTTGTGCTTGGCTTGCGTATGCTTTTGTCCGGAATGTCCTGTGCCATCAGCCCTCTGTGTGTGCGGCGTGTGTGTGTGTGTGTGTGTGTGTGTGAAAGAGAGACAGGGAGGGAGGGAGAGAGAGAGCATGACAGACATTTTTTATGTCATTCCATTTTTCCTTTGTGCTTAGATGAGTGTTTGTTTGGGGTTTGGGGTTTTTTTGTGTGGGATTTTTTGTAATTATTTATTTCAGCTTTCAGCCCCTACACTGCCAGCCTGTCTGGAATACAGTACCTGCTCAGTACCAGGTGTTTTCTGCCTGACCGCAGCCTCTGTACACGGGGAGCCGGGGTGGCCGAATGGTAGAGCGTTGGACTTCTAATGCTCGGGTTGTGAGTTCGTATCCCGGCTGGGGCCAGATATTTATGCTGGTTTTTTCATCGTTGCCTCGTCTTTGATATCACCGGTACGTGGTGGAAAAGGACGTTAAACTCCCAAACACCCACCCACCCACCCACCCACCCACCCGCTGCCTCTGTGCACCTCTAGTATTTCATCTCTTGTAGTTTCAGCGGTGTTCATTTGTTTTGCTCCAACTACTCAACATGAAATTTGAACAAAGGCCAGTGTCTCTCAAAGGGCATAACACTCTACATGCCTCACTCGCAGAAATGTGCGATGGACGCTTACCTCCATGCATGCTGAAATGCCAGATTGGTGCCGAAAGGGTTCAGCAATCCCTGCCACGTATGAAGAAGGTGCCGAAAGGGTAAATTAAAAAGCCTATTATTTTTTTCAGATTATATCATGTTACTCGTGTGTCTGATGTGTACATGCAGTTCAGCGATTTAGGTAATGTCATTGCTTCTGCATGTGGCTTCAGATCTTGGTTACATTTTTTTCTTTTTTTTTTTGTGAACTTTTGAATCTCTCAGTCTGATGGACCAACTATGGTTGACTAGTATTCTGTCCAGCTTGTTCTATTTTTTGTCATGCGACTAACATAATTATTTACACTACCTTAGGTAGTCATATCATGATCGTCAGCATTGCAGTATTACTAAGGTGGGCGGAATAGCCGAATGGAAGAGCGTTGGACTTGCAGTGCTCGGGTCGTGAGTTCCAATCCCGGCTGGGGCCAAATATTTGTGCTGGCCTTTTTCTCGTTGCCACGTCTTTGATATCACCCATGCGTGGTGGAAAAGGACGTTAAACTCCTAAACACCCACCCACCCTCCCACCTGCAGTATTACTAAAGTCAAATCATCCATGATTCTGAACAGAACATAGAAAAAGATGACGCAACTGTGATTACCTTATGTAATTTATACATATAGATACCTATCAGATCCTATTCATCACATATGCTGACTTTTTTTTTTTAAACTTTTTTTGGCGGGGGGGGGGGGGGGGGGCAGATATCTATTGTGCTCATGTGATTGGTTACATCCGCCTGTCTTTGTGTGATATTGATTTTTTGGCTTGCTGACCCATTGCACAGTTGAATCACTAGTGAGCCTGATTGCTTGAGCCAAAAATTGTTTTGCTGATAAAACTGATTGAAGTGATATATGAATGAGTGAGCGACTCTACTTAGTTTATTTCATTTCCAAATTGTCACCTGTGAAGCTGAAAAGGAGTTTATCATCACACAGCTGAGAAGGGAAGGAAAATTAAACTATAAACCAAAACTTCATACCGTACAGTTCAGACTCAGAATCAACCAGTTTTGACACAGGAAATCTCTTCTATTTTTGTTGGTTGCTGAGTTGGATGCTTGATACTGTAGGAAAAAGCCCACTGAGATAAGAATTCCCCAACTCCCAGTGTCTGGAAATAAAATGCTTTCAGTTACGGGAAATTTGTGTGTGTGTGTGTGTGTGTGTGTGTGTGTGTGTGTGTGTGTGTGTGTGTGTGTGTGTGTGAGGGCTAATTTTGGACTAAAGTGTTCCATTTCTGCCATCAGCTCGAGTTTCTCGGGAGTGCATGGTTGGTGCAAAAATGAAACAAACTGTGTCCACTAAACATGAAAATTTCCAGCATTGTAGCTTCCCTGCCCATTATGCATTATGTGATTCAGCGACCCTACCCCCCCCCCCCCCTCCTTCCACCCCCTCACGCTCTACTCCTTCCCCTCCCTTTCCCCCATCCTCTCCCTTCCCTTCTTCCTCCCTCCCCCCCCCCAACCCCCCGCCTTTCCCGGGCTTTTGCATCATGTGTGTAAACAACAGTATTTACTTCACAAAGGCTGGACTTCGAACTACAAGTTTGTATGAATAACCATATCCTGAAATTCAAAATCCAAGAACTGCATTCATCGGTTATTTTTGCAAAATATGGAATTTACACAGACGCTGTTTTAACTTATCAGACTTGCGTTAGAGATAGTATTATCTCTGAGACGGAATACAATAAACACTATGTTAAAACAGCAATATTCACATCTAGTTTAGTTCAGTTATGTTCAGTTCACATGACGACATCTCTGGGATTTTCCCACATCTAATCGAGTCAAATCCGTGTGCTGACTCGTTTACAGTACCGTCTTGTCCATGTGTACATGCGCATGTGTAAATATCATTTGAGTTTGTATACTACAAACTCTGTAGACATGGGGTCTTTCCTGAGTCAGATGAATCGGACTAGTTAAAAATGACTGAAAAGGAAACGGTAATGACTGCGAAGTGGTTACAAGTTAAACAAATAAAAGCGACATAAAAAAAGGACAGAAACCACTTAACTTTCACAAAGGACGGCACGGGTCAACGTTTCGGAAGGCGAAATCCGGAACTTTGACCCGTGCGATTTCTGTCCTTTTTATGTCGCTTTTATTTAGTTATAAATGGCCTAGGAATGGGGAAAAAAGTAACACACTACTTATATCTATGCAGGAGAATGTGTGTGTGTGTGTGTGTGTGTGTGTGTGTGTGTGGTTGTGGAAGGGCGGGAGGGGGGCGGGGGCTGCTGTCCGGAATTCCCCTACCACGGTACGGAGGCTGTGCGATGCAAGAAACTTAGGAAAATCGGTCACAATGTGCAAATGAAGCATCACTTCGCAGAGGTAGCTTACCGAGAGTGGCGCTTTGCCACCCACTGTCAACTCGAATCTAGTTACTTTAAAGGCCGCGGGTATGTAGGACGGTTTGCCAGTCAGATGATCACTTGATATGGGGGCCCTTGCTAGTGGGTTACTAGTGCCTGCTGCATACTGAATCACGTCAGTGCAGCTCGCAAATGCCCGCGTCTGTTAAAGTCTCAATACGTATAACACGCATACAACAGCGTGTCAACAACTTTTCTTCGAGTGTGCTTAGTCTGAATCAGTGCTTAGTCTGAATCAGTCTTAGTCTGCGTCAGAATCAGTCCCTGCGGTCACAATATAATATCTGAAACCATGACCGCCCCCTGTAGTGTAGTGGTTAGCACTTTGGACCATGTACCGGGTGCAGTGACCCGGGTTCGAGTCCCAGCCGAGGCAAGCCGGCGGGATTTTTCCTACTCAGGTCGGCTCCTACCCAGAGCGGGTGTGCTACGGGCCCAATGGGGAGGCTGTTGCCACACAGCCGAGATTTACCCACTTCACGGGTGCTTCCCTCGGTATGACACGTCTTATGATGTGGATGATTACACGGCCGGCACCGCAGGTGCCGTAGTTCCCGAGCCTGGTTAATGCCGGCATATTTATGACACGAAGCGTGGAATGCGGCCCTGTCCCGCAGTCCCAAACCACACGGACCTCCATAGCATCATAGCATCATCTTACCATCATCCTCATCTCCACCATAAAAATTGCCCCAGCTTCCGAGCCCTCCGTGGATTCCACCCATGACCTGGGAGGAACACCACTGCAAGTGGCGAAAGAGTTGGGGCAGGAAAAAAAAAAATCTGAAACCATTGTGGTGACTCTGGCCGGCGTAATGTTGTCAGCCGTAGAAGTGTACCGTGCACTGAGCAGACGACGTTATTTGTTTGCGGACTGAGGACCAGCTGGACGTCGCTGATTGGTTGCTAATTTTTTTTTTTTTTCTGCCCCAACTCTTTGCCAGCTCCAGTGGTGTTCCTCCCAGGTCATGGGTGGAACCCACGGAGGACTCGGAAGCTTGGACAATTTTTCTTATGCATGATGATGGAGATGAGGATGATAGTAAGTTGATGCTATGGAGGTCCATGTGGTTTGGGACTGCGGGACAGGGCCGCATTCCACGCTTCCTGTCATAAATATCCCGGCATTTGGTTGCTAATTTTAGAAGACTTTTCGAGTCCCAGTCTGTTCCGGAATGGACCGTAGGCTCAAAGAAAGTAGTATTTCTCTGAGACTAGAAGCCGCCGCAAAGTCACAAAAATTAATAGTCGCAATGGCCAAATGAAATCTTTCTTTCTGGCACAAAGGCTTAAGCCGGCTCTTACTGGGCATTGCGGAGCGCCACAGTTGTGATTTTAGGGGTTTCCGCCGCTGTGGCGTCATCACAGCAACCTGGATTTCAAATAGCCGCAACTGTGACTGTGGTTTCCACAACAGATTCTGATTGGCTGTACGTACTACGTCACTCGGCGCGCAAACATGGCGGACAGTGCATCTTCAATCGGTTTGTCACCGAGCACAGCTGTGTTGTCAGTTTTGTAGTTAGTAGACACACCGAGCCCCACGACTGTGATGTGCACATGTGTGTTTCGCGCGCCGTGCCCAGTTATTATTGAGATTTAGTAGGATTTCGTACGGAGGACTTCGCTGAGCAGCGTAACCCATTTGCATGTAAATTAGGCACGTTACGGGTGCCATTAGCCAATCGCAGCGCGTTAGCAGCTCGCGGCCTCTGCCGTGTGAGCCTAATTTACATGTAAATGGGTTACGCTGCTCAGCGAAGTCCTCTTTACGAAGTCCTACTAAATCTGGCTAATAGCAGGCTTTAGAGTTTCGGACGCGACAGTTTTCCATCTTTAGCGGCGTTAAGAACATAGAGGCCTTAAGCAAATAAAAGCGACATAAAAGGGACATAAACCACTTAACTTTGACAAAGGACGGCACAGGTCGACGTTTCGGCTTTCGCCTTCTTCAGGACATAAACAAATGGGACATAACTTCAACAAACAAACAAAAGGTAACTCTGCGGACGTACTGACATACACGGCGCGGGAAAAAAAAAACAAAAAAAAAACGGTGGGCGAGAAAAGGACCAGAAAAAATAGTAAAAATATCACAACACCCATCCTTTGGTGACAAAAGACCATGGACTGTGTGTGAAAAAAAAAATTGTCGGGCAGAAAAGAACAAAACAGTCATTACCGTTTCCGTTTCTATAGAGGCTTTAAGTTTGACTGTTCTAGCGTGCCGGTCGCACACGGCGCAAGTCCTTGACGCGCTGTGAAGTGGCGGGGAATACCCCTTCGTTTAGTGTACAGTCGGTGGCTTTGTCCGTATTATAGGTCTCCCACGCAGCGTTGTTGAGTATTTTCGGGTCAGTACTGACGTTATTGGACTTTCTTGCGACTAAATTTGTGTGTCCCAGATTCCGTGCGTGTGTACGTAAGATTAGAGCTAGATTACAACAGCTGTGTGCTGTGTATGTGTATGGTATTGTATGCTGCTTAAGCATTATTTAACATAATATATCGGCGCAGCCTATTCCATATCCACTGTTTTCTTGTTGTTATTGTTATTGTTTGCCTGCTTTTGGTTTATTTTGTTTTGTTGTTGTTTTGTTCTGTTTTGTTTGGGGATTTTGGTTTTGTTTTGATTTTGTTGTTTTTTGTTGGTGCTTTTTGTTGTTGTTGTTTGGGGGTGGGG
>JACVVK020000281.1:685000-690000 GCA_018292915.2 Batillaria attramentaria | reverse complement strand
CTTTCTTCGCTTCCTTTTTTATTTAATTTTGCTTTTGGGTTTCCTTTGTCCTAGTCTGGGTTAGGCTCGTAGCCGTGGGTTAAATTAACCTCGACTTTTACAAACGGGCCCAGTTCTCGTGCACTTTTCTCTCTCTCTCTCTCTCTCTCTCTCTCTCTCTCTCTCTCTCTCTCTCTCTCTCTCTCTCTCTCTCTCATGTGCTATTCATGACACACCCTAAAGTCATGAGCTACGTTTCTCAAAATGTTGTGTTCGAGTTTATTGGTACGGATGATGTTTCCGGGAGCAAGGTTTCAGGAATTTTTTCCCTGGAAAACCACCGGCGTTGTGCCACTTACACAACCTTTGGCGTTTTTGAAATTCAGAAGCATGTGATCAGAAGAAGGGTGGTTGGGTTGGGTGGGTGGAGGAGTTTGGGGTGAAAGTGGGGGTGGGGGTAGGGGTGGGGGTAAAAATAGGGCATCGTCGGTGACGAAAAATCACGAGACAGATATTTGGAGATCGGGTTTCCCACAGTTTTCTCAGAACAACGCCGCATAACAACCAAAGGAAGAAAAATAAACATAGAAAAAAATCAACGTTTATGACTCACTTTATGAGTTTTGTTCCGACGTCTGGCTACACCACTTCCACCACCACCACCACCACCACCACCACCAACAACATCAAATACAACAGCGGCAGCTGAAATTAGAAGAAGATGAAAGGGTGGGTGTTTGGCCGTTTGGGAGTTTAACGCCATTTTCCACTACGTAAGAGTGATATCAAACACAGGGGCAATGAGAAAAAGGCCAGCACAAATATTTGGCCCCAGCCGGGATTCGAACTCACGACCCGAGCATTGAAAGTCCAACGCTCTACCATTCGGCTGTCCCGGCTCCCCATCTAGCGTCACCATATGGATGTTTGTACAGATGTCTCAAATCAGAAGCTCCCCGGTATGACTTGACTGAATCGTGTTTAGCTGGACTGATCCACCTGTTCCCTTAGGATCGCTGTCCCTTTCACCCATAATGTGCCCTGTTCGAGCCATCTCCAATGGCTCTTGTGGTGGGGACGTTGAACCATAGTTTACCTCCCAGGGCCTGTATGTAAAACTCGAGGTTAATTTAACCCACGGCTACGGGCCTAACCCAGACTAGGACAAAACAAAATTAAATAGAAAGGAAGCGGAGAAAGAAAGACAGAAATTCTTCTATAACGGCTTAGGCACCTTGCAGGACTGGACCCGCTTCCTGAAAAACAACAGAAAATTTAACCCTAGAGCTAGTTTACTTCGAGGTTAGACTCTAATCCGGGGATAAACTCCCTAACCCCGACTTTTACATGCGGGCCCAGGGTGTTTTTTATGGCTATCCCTGCTCCCCAGAAGAAGATGAGACAGAGGAGTAGGCGCAATATAGTATCAACAAACAAAAATAAAATGAGAGGTTTTCTATCAAATGCTTCCTAACTGTCGTAGGGAAATGGTTTGCAAATAAACTTACGCGTCAAGCAGATTCCGGCGGACAAATTTCGAAAGGATTCATATGCACAAAATATTAGTCATTTTTGCTTCCTTTGTGAGCGCAGTTACACTGTTACCTCACAAGACAAGGAGGAAGTACTCCTGATCTCATCTCCATCCTCCCTCCCTTCCCCCCCCCCCCCTTCCGTCTCCCCTCTCCACATTGGGGTCAAATGCTAGATGTCCTAAAGAGTGCCCTGAAACATTATTTTTGTCCTACTGCAGAAGCAGACCTCACCCTGAAACATGATATGAATGACACTTCTACTTTGATTTGGTAATACAGAAATTAAGTAATTGTTCATTCCCAGAGCCAATAACTGTCCAATGTCATGAAATGTCAATCCGTATTTAAATACGCACGCACGCACGCACGCACACACACACACACACACACACACACACACACACACACACACACACACACACACACACACACACACACACATACTCTCTCTCTCTCATGAATATTACATTGAAAAACAGCTTATCGTAATTGCATATTTAAAGCACAGAGTACGGACATTTCCTTTTTTTTTTTTTAGAAACCAATCAACCACAATTCGTGAAACAAAACAAGGGTCAAAATCATTTTGAACAAGTTTGACTAGGCGGATATAAGTACAATTCTTGAAACTTTGCAAAAGATAGCGGTTTGTAGACTGGAAGAAAACAAAAATAAAATAGTGCATCTTGTGCACCCCTGCCCCCCCCCCCCTCCCCCCCCCCCCCCCCCCAAAAAAAAAAAAAAAAAAAAAATCAGTGTTCCCGTACCAAGAAAAGCAACCTTTCGCACCTGGTCTCCCGGATATTTCGACCCATACGGATCCACACTGTTCTCTGAACAGGTCAGTCCCGGGAGTTCCTTGCAAAGCAGTCAGCACATTGCCTTGAAGAACGTTTTTTTCTCTCAGAACTGTGACTTTCAACTTAACAAGTTACGGGTAAATTTCCGAGAGAAAAAAAAGCAAAGGTGTCTTTCTTTTGATATTTCGAGCCATACGGGTCCACACCGTTCAGTGAAATCAGTCACAGGAGTTCCTTGTGAAGCATTCAATACATTGCATGTATGTGTGCACTGAAGAACCTTTTTTTTTTTTTTTTTTAGTCTTCTCAGAACTGTGACCTACAACTTACAAGCTACGGGTAATATCCGAGAAAAAACCCAAAGGTGTCTTTCTTTTGATATTTTGAGCCATACGGGTCTGAAATCAGTCGTAGGGGCTCCTTGCAAAGCATGCAGCACTTTGCATATACATGCATATGTCTGCATTGCAGATCCATTTCTTTTTCTCAGAACTGTGACTTACAACTTACAAGTTCCGAGAAAAATAAGCAAAGGTGTCTTTCTTTTCACCTTACGAATCCGATCTTTCTGCTTTTGACTTTGCAGATCCGCTGAGGTGTGAAACGTCAGTGTTTTTCCGCCACTCCGCTGTGTGTGCAGGGACTGAGGAGAGAGAGAGAGAGATGATGATGATGATGATGAAACGTTTTTTATTCAGGATACAGCATTTAGGCATTACTGCCTGTCTTACAAGCTGTCCTGCTAGTCTACGTTAAAGGGTAAAAAGACAACATCAAAACAAGGGGGAAAAAAGGGGGGGGGGGGGAGAGAGAAAAAAGACAAACAAAAGTATTAACTCTCTAAAAGAAATGAAGAAGAGAAAAGTAGACATGATAAACAATCAAAACACACGTGGCATTTGTCGATGATATTGGCTGTATGCCAAGTAAGAACTTCAAAGTCGTCACTAACATTCGAAAACATGCATATAACACATTTCTACCTACATGGTCAGATGAGCGCGTCGTGTAGAATTTGTTTGAAGTCAGTGAATTTGGAAATGTTTTGGATACTTAGTGGTAAAGAGTTCCATATGGATGCCCCTGAGAAAGACAGGCTACATTTGTAGATATCAACCCTTGACTTTGAAAAAGCGAGAGAGAGAGAGAGAGAGAGAGAGAGAGTGAATGTGCAGAGTGAATGCCGGAATGAGTGTATCAATGAGTGTTCAAGGTGACTGGAAATTGTATGTATGTGATAGGGTGTTGTATTCTTGATTTTAAGTAATTTTACTGGTGAACTGAAGACTGTTTGTTTTACTCAATGTTTCGTATGCGTATATTTGTAGTCTCATTTATTGAAATGTTTATTGTGTCTTCACTAGTATGCGGGCCAGAATTGCGATGTCCCTTTTCGGGATTAATAAAGTATTCTGGGCCCGCATGTGAAAGTCGGGGTTAGGGAGTTTAGCCCCGGGTTAGAGTCTAACCTCGAACTAAACTAGCTCTAGGGTTAAATTTTGTTGTTGTTGTTGTTTTATACCAGGAAGAGGGTCCATTCCTGCAAGGTGCCTATGCCGTTATAGAAGGATTTTTGTCTTTCTTTCTTCGCTTCCTTTTTTTAAAATTTAATTTTGTTTTGGGGTTTCTTTTGTCCTAGTCTGGGTTAGGCCCGTAGCCGTGGGTTAAATTAACCTCGAGTTTTACATACGGGCCCTGTAGTCTGTGCTTCATATTCTCCGTCTTCGCATAATGATGCGAGTACGAATACAAATGGTTGCATGATTCTGCCCCATCCTACCTTCCTGAACTGATCCAACTCTACACTCCGTCACGCTCCCTCCGGTCTTCAGCTGACCCTCTTACCCTCCAGATTCACCGCACTAGACTTTCCACCGTTGGCACTAGAGCTTTCTCCTACGCTGGTCCTTTAGCCTGGAATTCTCTCCCTCTTTCACTCCGCCAAGCACCCTCCCCCTTGAAACTTTTAACAGAAACCTGAAGACCCACCTATTTTCATGAGCACATTACACTTATTATTGGTCTATATTGTGTCCCAAGTGACTGATTCTGATGCACGAACTAAGTGCATTCGATGAATTCAGATTTGTTTTGAAGGATAGTTTTGTGTCTGCATATCTGACCGATGCTGGGAGATCATTCCAACAAGTCGTACCCTGGCATGAATGACTACGCTGACCAAAGGTCTTTATTTTGACATGAGGGATACGGAATTGAAACAATGCACATTTGAAAGGGCAAATTTCAAAATTGTAGAATCTCAGTTTTAACTTTTTTTTTGTTTGTGGGTTGAATATTTTCAAAGTAGAGGGGGGAGGAAGCCAGATTACTCGGAGAGAACCCATGGCGCACGGCCCGAATGAACGGTGCCATTTACGAGAAGGAAAACAAATTCTTCGCCCGGACTGGGACTCGAAGCTGACGTCTTACATTGGTGACAAAATCAAGTTTCTCTGTTCTAACTTCCCCTTAAAATGTGAGTCATTATCATGTTTGTTTGGACTTGTTCGCCATTCTTCAAAATTGTTGGATTTGCTCTTGCGGTAATCTTGTGGCTCCTGGGTAATCCAGGATTTTTTTTTTCATGACCGGAAATTCCTTCCGTGTCCCACTGAGTCATATGCTATGTGTGTTACTTCTGCGCCCCTCTCTTTGCACCCTCCCTCTCTCTCTCTCTCTCTCTCCT
>JACVVK020000281.1:622500-682500 GCA_018292915.2 Batillaria attramentaria | reverse complement strand
GTCGGCCAGCTTCATGTCGCGTTTGCAGACATCTTTAAAGCGGAGCTGTGGTCTTCCGGTGGGGCGAGACCCCTCACGCAGTTCTCCATACAGCATGTCCTTTGGGATGCGACCTGGTTCCATACGACGCACGTGACCCAACCACTTGAGGCGTCTCTGGCTGAGCAGTGAGAACAGGCTTGGGATGCCGGCACGCTGGAGGACCTCTGTGTTGGTCACCCTGTCCTGCCACTTGATGTGCAGGAGACGTCTGAGACAACGGAGATGGAAGATGTTGAGCCGCTTCTCCTGACTGGCGTACGTTGTCCAGGACTCGCTGCCGTACAGGAGGGTGCTGAGTATGCAGGCCTTGTAGACGCGGAGCTTGGTGTTCTCGGTCAGCTGACTGTTGCTCCATACGCGCTTTCTTAGCTTGGCCATGACTGCGGCGGCTTTCCCTATCCTGGTGCTTATCTCAGTGTCCAGGGTGAGAGAGCTGGAGATGGTCGAACCGAGGTAGGTGAAGGAGTCCACCACCTCGAGATGCGTGTTGTCGATGGAGATGTCTGGGGGGGAGTCGGTGTCTTGGGCCAGAATGTTGGTCTTCTTCAGACTGATGGTTAGACCAAACTCCTTACAGGCGTTGGACAGGCGACTGACTAGCTCTTGCAGTCCGGCTTCTGTGTGAGAAGTCAGGGCAGCGTCGTCAGCGAACAGCATCTCGCGGATGAGGACCTCCCTGACCTTGGTTTTGGCACGCAATCGGGCGATGTTGAAAAGCTTCCCATCTGCTCTGGTGCGGATGTAGATGCCTTCTGTGCAGTCGTCGAAGGAATACTGAAGGAGCATGGAGAAGAAGATCCCGAAGAGTGTCGGCGCGAGAACGCAGCCCTGCTTCACGCCACTGCTCACAGGGAAGGCGTCGGATGTTCCACCGTTAAAGTAGACTGTGCTGTGCATGTCCTCGTGGAAGGATTTGACCATCTGAAGCAGTCTCGGGGGGCATCCTATCTTCTGCAGGAGGCTGAAGAGTCCGCTTCTGCTGACCAAGTCGAAGGCTTTCGTCAGGTCTATGAAAGCGATGTATAAGGGTTTCTGCTGCTCTCTGCACTTCTCTTGCAGCTGGCGTAGTGAGAAGATCATGTCCACAGTAGATCGGCTTGCTCTGAACCCACACTGCGACTCTGGGTATACGCGTGAAGCGAGACTCTGCAGGCGTTCCAGGACAACACGGGCGAAGACTTTCCCTACAATGCTGAGGAGGGAGATGCCTCGATAGTTGTTGCAGTCACTGCGGTCTCCCTTATTCTTGTAGAGGGTGACGATTGTGGCGTCGCGCATGTCTTGGGGGACGTGGCCTTTCTCCCAGCAAAGGCACAGGAGCTCGTGGAGATGTTGCAGTAGAGCTGGCTTGCCGCTCTTCAGAACTTCTGGCGGGATGCCGTCTTTCCCAGGAGCCTTTCCGCAGGAGAGATAGTCGATGGCTTTGCTGAGTTCTTCTAGCATGGGCAGGGCGTCTAACTCCTCCATGACAGAGAGACTGGGTAAGGTGTCCAAGGCGGCGTCTGTCACCACGTTGCAAGTTGCATACAGCTCCAGGTAGTGTTCCACCCAGCGTTCGAGCTGCTTGCACTGGTCTGTGATGATCTCTCCTGTCTTTGACTTCAGCGGTGCGGTCTTGGTAGCTGTGGGACCAGTGGCTGTTTTGATGCCGTCGTACATGCCCCTTGCATTTCCACTGTCAGCGGCTGTCTGGATCCTGCGACACAGGTTCAACCAGTAGTCATTTGCGCAGCGGCGTGCGGTCTGCTGGGCCTTGTTGCGTGCAGCTCTAAGGGCGTCGCGCGTGCTGGGGCAGGGGTTCTGCTTGTGGGCCAGCAGGGCTTTCCTCTTGGTTTCAGTGACTGGCTGCAGCTTTTCCCAGTGGGCTTCATACCAGTCCGCGCTCCGGTGTTCCTTCTTTCCAAACGTGGTGAGGGCTGAGGAGTAGATGGCATCACGAAGGTGGTACCACTTGCTGTCTGTGTCGGTGACGTTGTGAGAGGACGTGTCCATTTTCTCGTTGAGGGTGTCTTGGAACAGACGAGATCTCTCGGGGTCTTTGGTACTGCAGGTGTTGATACGTGGAAGGCCTTTGGTTTTAGTGCGGTGTATCTTCTTTGCTGTCAGTCTCACTTTGCTGCCGACGAGGGAGTGGTCTGTGTCGCAGTCAGCGCTATGGAAGCTCCGAGTGTGGAGAACGGTGCTGAGGTCTGCACGCCTGGTGATGACAAGGTCAAGCTGATGCCAGTGTTGAGACCGGGGGTGTCTCCAGGAGACTTTGTGGCGTTCTTTGCACTTGAAGTAGGTGTTCGTCACACACAGACCATGGTGGCAGCACAGCTCCAGCAGCCGCTGTCCGTTCTCGTTCATCCTGCCTATGCCCTGGTGGCCTAGACAGGAGGGCCAGGTGTCGCGGTCAGCCCCCACTCTAGCGTTGAAGTCTCCTAGGAGATACAGTCCTTCAGTGCTGGGGATCCTGGATATTGCCTCATCCAATGCCTCGAAGAAGTGGTCCTTGACCTCTGGGGTGGAGCAGAGTGTCGGCGCGTAGATGCTGAGGAGGTTGACGAAGCCTGCTGTTGTTGACAGGCGCAGGGCAAGGATTCTCTCTGTTCCGCCAGTTGGAGGTTCGATGGCTGCAGTCAGCGAGTTCTTCACAGCGAAGCCCACACCATGCCGCCTTGGGTCGTCCTGCGACAGGCCCTGCCAAAAGAAGGTGTAGTTGGCCTCTCTGATGGAACCGCTGTCAGCCAGGCGGGTCTCCTGCAGGCAGGCAATGTCGGTATCCAGTCTTGAAAGTTCTTTGTCAATGACTGCAGTCTTGCGGGCGTCGTCGATCTGTTGGACATCATCTGTGAGTCCGGGGCACATGGTCCGGACGTTCCAGCTTGCTAATCGAAGAGCTGGAGTCTTCGTGTTTCTTCCTTTTCTGCCTGGTGCGGGATTTTCAGCTTGCTTGTCGGGATGATCAGTCCGTAAGCTCTACGCACCCAGTAGAGCTGGCAAGCTGTGGCGGGACAGCACCTTACTGGCTGGGGGCTGCCCAGCTTGAGGCGGGCGGTAGCTGTCCAGTGAGATGCGATGATCTCTCCCACCGTCGGAAGTGGCCCCAGGCGCCCTTTTCCTTCGCCAATCGGATTGAGCTTTTAACCGGTAACTGCCACTTCCCGTGTTGTGCCGATGTCTTTCGACGTCGCTGGAGTGTCCTCTCCAGTGCGCTACGAGCCTGGGCGGGGGGTATGGAGAACTTGGGCTGCCCAGACATCAAGTTCCCCCTCTCGGCGTTGCTGGTAGAGTCCAAAGGAAAGGATGAACCAATACAGTTTGGGACCAGCGCGGCTGCAGGAGTTGCCGGAAGGTAGCGCAGACCGCCATCCAACCGCCTTAGGGGCTCCACTCCGGATTTGTGTAAGGTTTACTCCCTAGCCTTCCCCCACCCAAGGGGTAACCCACAAGGCAGTGGGGGACAGTCGCAGGTTGTACAGTCTACTGTCGCCTCGTGATGATGATTAAATCTATTTATACCACTCTGCCAGTATTACAGGTCATGGTTTAAAAAATCTGTAATTTACCACGCGTGGTTTAACGTTGTACCCTTAAAAACAACACGTGAAGTATGGATGCACCTAAAAAAAAGTGCACACGCACTACCCCTAACAGTTAAAAACTGGCATTTTTTTTTTCGGTCGAAGTCAACAAACTCGTGTAGTGTATTTTCGTAATTGGGGGCACCTCATTGTGAAAACTCTTAGCGGCTGTCGGATTAAAATAACTCATTGTCTAGTTCGTCTCCATTTGATTGTCTCTCCCTCCTCCTCTATGTTTTCCACAACGGCCTCAGTATCTTAAGAAATGTCTTGATAAGTTCCTTTGTTTGTCGTGTACTTGGTTGCTATGGTTGCTTTGGTTCCTCCAGCTTCTCTTTATTATATTTCAGCATTACCGCATTCCGGAAGCGCCTGAAGACTTATCTGTTCAGTGTCGCGCGCCAGTAATCATCTGCAGTTTTTTGGGTTTTTTTTAAACTATGTTTCCTTTCAAAACCTCTCCCTAAGCGCCGTGAGCACTCAGTTAGGGTGGAGCCGTGTGCTATATCAAGTCTCCATCATCATCATCATCATCATCATATTTGTTAATCTTGTAGTGAGCCAGCAGCAGAGTTACGAATTTTGACTGGCCGGTGTTAACTATTCCCATCGTCCAATACGGTTTCAGTATTCAGTATTCAACACGGCTGCCTCTGTCCATTTCCTCTCCCCAGTCCCACCGCCCACAAGAAAATCTAGCCTCACTTGGTAAAAGAGCTTATACGCTTAAATGCTTGGATTTAACAAGCACTTAGGCCGTTTTACCGTTTGATGGTAGACAGACTTGTTGAAAATTTACGCGGGCGCAATAATAGAAGCATTCGTTCAAATATTTTGTCCACAGAATCCCCCGGCCGTACTTCCAGCATTGGAATTCACCTCTCCAGCTTCTTGTGTAGCAGTTAAGCCAATCTAACACAATTCGTTTAATTTCTGTCTATTTTTTGTTATGGAAAGTCACTCAAAGCCATTTCGGACCACGAAGCTCGGATGTGGACCGTTCTGGCGGGAGACAAACAGGAAAGAGAGTGTTTAGGTTCGCACATACAGTGTAAGAACTCCGCGTGTGTTACGCAATGACCATGACCTGCTGAAAACAAAGAGCTCATTGAGTGTGGTTTGCTCATGATAGTATTTCTAAAAACTACAGCCAGGAGATTTCAATGCTTTCGCACCCTCCCCTCCCCCCCTCCCCCCTTTCCCGCGCAGGGAATTTTTATAAGCTTTTCTCCGAAACGTCACAGTATTCAATAACTTTATGTTACGCACAAGCCACTTGCTGCAGAAACAGTGAGCTCATTCAGTGAGGCAAGCTCAGAATATAACTGATACTTCTAAAACTTCAGCCAGCGGAGTTCAATGCTTTCGCCCCCGCAGCGAGTTTAGTAACGACGATACCGATAGGTCCTTAAACGATTTCCGGAACGGAATTGTTAGTGTGGAAATTGACGGACCCTCGAAATAACGCGAGGACGCCCGTGACATCACGAGACCTTGAGCCGAGGTCAGCGTATTGTCGTAAACATTCTCTTCGCCGTTGTCTTTGGTGACTGTTTTTGATGGGGCGTCTTGTCAAATTGCAGAAGTGTGTGTAAGTGTGTGTGTGTGTGTGTGTGTGTGTGTGTGTGTGTGTGTGTGTGTGTGTGTGTGTGTGAGAGAGAGAGAGAGAGCCTGAGAGAGAGAGACAATGACAATGACAATGACAATGACAATCCTTTATTTTACAACGGTAGAAGATTTTGGCCAAAGGGCCAGTTTACAACCTTGCCGTTGCTAGACTACAGTATAAGACTAAAAGCTTAGGAGTATACACATTACAGACACTTAAAAATGAAATACAAGAAGGCGGAGAATAAGCATGATAGCTAAAATAGATGGCAGGGATAACCAAGAAACAGAAATGATTAAAGTTAATGCAAACTAACATGATTATGTAAATATGTACATGTTGGGTGTTAGTAAATGACTACGGTAATAATGATTAGTGAAGACTGGTTTCTAAGTACGTGTGGACGAAACTGGCTTTCCAGCTCTATTGAACTGAACGAAGAAAGTTAAAAAGCCGTTTCTTAAAGGTATAAAGTGAAGGGGATGATCTCACATGGAGAGGCAGCGAATTCCAAAGATCGGGACCAGAAAAGGATAGACTGGATTTGTACTTGTCAATCCTGGGGCGAGGGATTTTAAACTGATTGTGGGACCTGGAATAAAGGGATTCTTTTTGTGAAAACAAGGAGCAAAGATATGGCGGAAGAGTGTGCTTCCAAGCCTTGTACATTGTTAAACCTTTATTAAACTGAAACTGCTGTTTTAGTGGTAGCATCTCTAATTTTTTAAGTTTTTGGTCCGTTGACAAGAGGGGATCAGGAAGGATTAATTTCGCTGCCCTTCGGTGTAAGGAATTCAACCTCTTCATGTGGACTTCCCCTGAACCATCCCATACGGTAGATGCGTAGTCCAAGTGAGACTTTATATGCGCATTATAGAACATTTTGCAGGCATCAACATCGACCATATACCTTAGTTTGGACAACATGTAGAGATTACGAGAGACAGTCTTACAGACATTGTCTATATGACTTTGCCATTTGAGCTGGTTGTCTATCGTAATCCCTAGTAGGCGATGTTGGGTAACCTGCTGAATGTCGCGGTCACTGAAGGACAAGCTGAGAGACAAGGGGCCGAGCTGATGTTTTTGGCGTGTGGTTATGACCATTGATTCAGTTTTATTTGGGTTTAGAATCATGTGATTACTATCACACCAGTCAGACACTTCGTCCAGACTCTGCTGCAGTCGTTCACTGATGTTGTTAAGTTCTGTGTCAGGAGTGTGGATGGTTGTATCATCTGCGAACATGTCACATGTGACTTCGGTGTGAGTTATATGGAGAGGTAAATCATTGATAAATAAACAAAACAAAAGTGGGCCGAGCACAGAGCCCTGAGGCACGCCGTGTTTCACCAAACCAAGGGAAGAAAAAGAACCATTTAACAGAACCTTCTGATTCCTATCAGACAGGTAAGATTTGAAAAGAGAGAGAGAGAGAGAGAGAGAGAGACTCAAAATGTTCCTGTCAAATTTCTGATTTTACCTGTTATTGCAATGGTGCTTGGAGCTTCTACTGAGGGATAGGCGCCACTTTCAAATGAATTTAGTCATCATTATTATAGAGCGTCATATTTTATGCTCCTAAAAGTTCTCAAGTTCAATCTCAAAACTTTCGGTGAGCGCTCTTTCAGTTTCTGTGCCCCCCAGGAATGGAATTCTCTGCCTCCATCCCTTAGGAACACCCAGACCCTCCCACTGTTTAAGTCAAAATTAAAGACTCACCTATTCAAGATAGCATATGATCTGTAGTATCATCTACCCCCCTCCCCCCTCCCCCCCCACACACACACTTAGTGTTTCATGTATGCGTGAGATTGTGTGTGTGTGTAGCGCACCGAGTGCTCTTTGAGCAGACTGTTAGCGCTTTATAAGAGCTATTATTATTATTATGCAATAGTCCACGTGTATTTTTTTAAAATTCTCTTAAGAGCCCAAGCCAAAACCACCCCGTACCCACTTTATCATAAGACCGGTTCAAAAGAAACAGCCACTTCACACCAGTAGTAGCAGCCACTTCAAGCCACTATTACACAAGGCGTGGGCCTTTCCCGCAAGGTCCGAGACCGCTGCAGATTGCGTAACAGTGAGTTGAAGTGGCTCCTAGTGGTATAAAGATTTCAAGCACAACGCGCGATTTTGCATTGCCTTTCAAGAGTTAATCTTGGAAAGTATCTTGAGCCTAGTATGCGTGTGAGACCGCGATAAACAAAACCTGTTCATTATGGTGTGTTACTTCCGCAAGCTGAAGTATACTTCCCGCTTTGTGAAGGCCAGGGGGTGATGTAATTTCCCCCTTTTTTCAAGTGTTTCTTTCAGCATAATTCTGGGTGGTTAGGACTGACGGTACGCTGTGTGATTCATCTGTGAGTCAGTTTAGTTCCGCAAAACGAAATCACCCCTCGTTCCTTTCATATCGCGCTATCGCGGATGTTGATGTTGAGGTACGTGAGAAGAATCAGTCGCCTGCACAGTTTGATGAGTATCTGTCATTGTGCGTTTAATTATCGCTGTTGCAAAACCCAAGTTTCAGTCTGATGACCTGTCGCACCCAACCACTACCCTCCTTCCCCCCCCCCCCAACACACACACACACACACACACACACACACACACACACACACACACACACACACACACACACACACACACACAGACACACACACACACACACACAGACACACACACACACACACACACACACACACACACACACACACACACACAGACACACACACACACACACACACACACACACACACACACACACACACACACACACACACACACACACACACACACACACACGCACGCACGCACGCACACGCACACACCCCTCCTTCCCTTTCAAATATTTCATTAAAATATAATTTCATTCACGGTTTTTTTCTCAGTAATTGTGAATCTTTCAAAACCCTCTGTGTATTATTAACACTTTCTTTTAGGAAAGACAGTCACCCGAACTTTGAACGGAGCTTCGCAGGAATTAAATCAAATTAGGTCACACTTCCATCATCAGTTTGGTGGGAAAATCTTTGCCGCAATTTTAGCACAGGGAAATCGTCCTGTTTTAGCAAAGTTCCCCCGCACACGCAAACCCAGTTTAATTTTGACTGTGCGCGCCGCTTGTTCTTGTCTCGGAGAAAAGCGCGAGTGTCAACGAAGTGCGGACAGGTACAATGATTTTCGGCTCCTTCGCTGGCTCAACCATACGCGAGGGCTTGGGAACGCCTCTTTCCTCGGAAAGGGGAGACAGTTCCGAGTATTATATTCGGCCTATATGCTAGTACGCTTTATATAAGGCAGTGTTACGCTAGCATGTGGGCACTTTATCCTCTGCGGTTTTGCAGGAGAGGAGACGTTCGTCTGCTTTCAGATCAGAAGGGATCGAACCTGCAGAGCTTAAGTGTGTGCATGCTGCTGTTTTTTTAATTCGCAAGTGTAGGGCTCGCACTTCGTTTACTTACACTGCTGCACCCCGACCACTGAGCAAGATAAAGTACAGGTGATACAACCCCGGGCAAAGGCGAGGACAGCTGACTGAAAACAAAATGTCGTCTGCGGGCGACAGCAAAAACTTGGATTCGAAGCAACTGCTGTCAGAATTCGGGATCAACGCAAAGAAAGGCGTGACAATGAAGTTTGGGGACGATTTGCACTTGCAAAGACAATCCTGCGACTGCGTCGAAAAAGGACTACGCAGCACGAGCGTCGAAGACCTGCTTCCAGAATCAAGACTGAAAAACAATGCAAGCAGCTGCGGAAACTCCTCTTGCACCACAGCAGCCCTTTGCATCTCAGCATTCGTACTCATCTGTTGTATGTTTGGCCTCGGTTTCTACCAGATGCATCGCATGCAGACAGAGATGCACAGCTTGCGAACGGAACACGTTCACCTCAAAGAGCGAGTTGCAGAACTTGAAATGGCTTGTGCGCAAGCTGTGACTGGTGATGGCGGTGGAGGCGCGTTTGTTGGTGACCGTGACGAAGATGCTCAAAGGTCTCCATGGAAACAGTATTTCGGACAGGTGAGCCAAAAAAAAGTATATTCTATGCATTGCGTTTTACTCTCTTCAGGGTTGGGGAACGGTAGAGCAGTGAGCGAGAGAGAGAGAGAGAGGGGGGGGGGGAGGGGGGAGATGGGCATCGTTCTCATAAAGCTGGCTTAATTAAACGTGAAATCTCAAACGCTTTTTCCCCTCTAAACACAAGGTCCACTCTTCCCTTTTTCATTTTATTATTTGTTGGGGGAGGAGGGAAGAGATGGTAGCAGAAATAAGTGTGAACTGTCTAAAACTATCTGAAAGTGTAAACGGGCTAACACATCGACCTTACGAACTATTTCAGTTTTGCTTTTTTAAAACCATACTGCAAATACCGAAAACCCGAATGAGTGTTCATGTGCAGATTCCGAGGACGTAAGCTAGTGCAGTTTGTGTTTGTGCTTGGGACGAGGCAAAGCGAGGGCTTAGGCCAAATTGTGCGCAGTATGTGTACATTGCTCTGCGTTCAGTCTAAGGGAGACAAATTCTCAATGCTTGTAAACACTGTATATCCATCGGTGTCTTGTCAGCCCGATTTCCCTCACTACGGCTCTCAGGAAAAACAAAACAGAACAGAGACTGCAAGGACATAACACGTCAATATGCACGTACAACGCATGACACCAGCCACCCCAAACAACTCTCCCACGCGTGTATAACGTTTGCCTCAGTTTTAACCTCCATACCATTGTTACAACTGTCTGTGTATGCGTATAATCACATGCACGTTACAAGGAGGGTGCCCAGCTGATCCATAATTTATGACTATTAATATGGCTTCCTCGTTTGTGAACTACTCTCACTGATAAACCTGCCATGCTTGACCTAGCTATCTCCCACTGTTCGCAAACCGTTCGTTCACCTGTCTTCCCCCGTATTTTTCATTTCTCGAAAAACACCATTGGCGCCCTTATTCTAGGGTACTGGAGGCAGACTGAGAAGGTGAAAATGTAGACCACATTTGCATAAATGCACGTCCGGGTGCATTCTTCTTATTATTATAATGATTATTATTGGTATTGAGCCGGGAACGTCGAGTGGTAGAGCATTGGACTTTCAATGCCCGGGTCGGTCGTGAGTTCGATTTCTGAGGCCAAAATATTTGAGTGCCTTTGGGTGCCTGCTCTTAAACGGCATTTACCCCAATCGTGGGAACGCTCTTTCAACGTCGCGCACTTTGCATTCTGACGGTGTAACTTGACTTTGTGTACATTGGTATTTATCCCATCATGGGAACGCTCTTTCAACGCAGCACACTTTGCATTCTGACAGTGTTACTGGACTTTGTGCAAATTGGTATTTAACCCATCATGGGAACGCTCTTTCCAGGCCGCATACTTTGCATTCTGACAGCGTAACTTGACTTTGTGTAAATTGGTATTTAGCCCATCATGGGAACGCTCTTTCAACGCAGCACACTTTGCATTCTGACAGTGTAACTTGACTTTGTGTAAATTGGTATTGAACCCATCATGGGAACGCTCTTTCAACGCAGCACACTTTGCATTCTGACGGTGTAACTTGACTTTGTGTAAATTGGTATTGAACCCATCATGGGAACGCTCTTTCAAGGCCGCATACTTTGCATTCTGACAGTGTTACTGGACTTTGTGTGAATTCAATTTCTCAGTCACTGGAAATAGGTACATGCATCTACTCATGTTTGCGCGTATTTTTTTTTGCGTTTTTTTTTTTTTTTTAAAACACAGTTTGTAGTTAGTCGGATCGAGCCTAAAGACTGACCATAATGTTCCTATCGCAGCTGCAACTTTCACATTGTTGTGGCGCACACGGGCGCATAGGTGCGTGATCTAAACTGACATTTCTCCGCATCGCGGGAACGCCTTTTCAAGGCCGTGCACTATACGCACGAACGGTTGCGGTTTGGCTTTGCGCTTTGTATGCGCGGTCGTTAATGTTATGCCTGGGTGGCGTTAAAAACCGCATAGGCAATGCCTCGTAATAACACACTTGTATTCGAGAGACTCCGGGCCCCGTGCCAGAAAGCACTGCCGCCGGCGTTTTCCGTGAACGCGTGGCAGATGAAGTTTAAACGACGGAAATTTCCGAATATGGTCATGCCTATAGATAAAGCCCGCAGGCAACTTCAGTACGCATGTTTGCGAATTGAAAAGAGGTACGGTAGTTTTCGCTGGCTTAGTGGTAGGCGGATCACACTTGAAGGACTGAGACAGAGTGTAGCAGTGTCTTTATTTCCGTCGTTGTTTATTTATCTGTATATTTATTTGTTTGTTTATTTGTTTGCTTAATTGTTTTTATTTATTTTTGTGCTCATAACCCCCCCCCCCCAAAAAAAAAAGATTTCATTATTTTGATCAGGATAACATCCGCTCTTTTTTTTATTTTTTATTTTAATTTTGTTATTATTATTTAATTAATTTATTTATTTTTAAAAATTTATTTTATGTTATTTTATTTTATTTGCGGGGGGGGGGGGGGTGTATATACTAATTCAGAAGGTTATAACAAAGTGGAATAGAGTTGCAAGAATGGACATGAGCCCAGATAAACTGAATAGGCGGTTGGGGGTGAGACGCATTTGGAGTTGGGGGTGGGGGGTGGGGGAGGGGGCGAGAGGGTGACTATGCTTTTGCAGCATTACCTATACTTGTACTCGATTTACCACTCGCCGCGCGAAGACAAAAATCTACAGAACTCTTCTTGTTTTCTGCTTCTCCTTTTTCATCATGCATATAGCAGCTGCGCAGTTCCGTACTCCTTGATCAGTCCTTGAGTAGCGTGGTTGTCCCAGCAAGCCCTCCAGTTACCTGAAAACAGAACAACGCAATTGAAATACAGAACCCCACAGTGTAAATATTTTGATTCTGTTAAAATGTAATGCGGCCCGCATAGGCCCGTGCATGCACGAATCATTCACGCCTGTTTTGGTGGTGTTATGTATCATATCATCATAACACTGATGTTGATACACTTTGATATAACGTGATATTACTACTTTTGGTTTCAGACGTAATTATAACACAATAACATATAATACAATGTGATAATATATATATATATATATATAACACGTGCTGCAGAACATTAACTAATAATAATAATAATGAGTATTGTATAGGCGCTTTACCCAATTTCATGAATCGGCTCAAAGCGCCGCGAACTGGAACCCAACACGCACGCTCACGTGAATCACACGCATTCTCTCACACACAGGACATAAACACATTACAATCACGTGGTGCGAAGGGTCAGTTCAGCTATTTAAATTTCGGAATTTAGAATTGCATGTATTTTTCAAATTAGGCTGGGCTGAACATTTCCAAAGCAGAGAAGGGAGGAAGCCGGAGTACCCGGAGAGAACCCCCGACGATCGGCCCGAATGAACGGTGCCACATACGAGAAGGAAACATTCTTTGCCCCGAGTGGGACTCGAACCCCTGACCTCTCGCATTGGTGACAAGTCTCTTGACCACTAGACCACCGACCGCCCTACTCACTCAGCTGTCAGTTGCACGAGTACGCGTCGGTATTTTTCGGTCGTGCCACATTGTATATATTAGTGTCATTCGTGGCATGGCTTGTGCGGTAGCATACGCGTGGCAAGTATGGAAAAGCGTGCGGCCTGTCCTGACACTGGTGAGATAGGGTGAGAGGTTATCGTTATTGTGGCTGTAGTGTAGGGTTATCAGTTAGACGTGCTTGATGGTTCGATAGGGAGGTGACATGTATTAATGTGCGGTGAAATTACGCAGTTAGTTTATAGGCGCAACACTTGGTATTGGAGTGTTAATTGCATGTGTAGCTGTGGTTGAAAGCGATAGCGATAATAGCTGATCTGTCGCTGTCTGGCTGGTTGAAAGTGTGTGCGTCTGTGTCTGTGTCTGCCGCTGTCTGTCTTCTGTCTGTCTGTCTGTCTCTGTTTGTCTGCCTGTCTGCCTGCCTGTTTGTCTGCCTGCCTGTCTGTCTGTCTCCCCCCCCCCCTCTCTCTCTCACTCTTACCTTTTGAAAATAAAGATTATTGTCATCAAGTTGTTATTCTCTCTCTCTCTCTCTCTCTCTCTCTCGTCAATGTGTGTGTGTGTGTGTGTGTGTGTGTGTGTGTGTGTGTGTGTGTGTGTGTGTGTGTGTGTGTGTGTGTGTGTGAAAATGAAGCAGTCTCTTACTGCGTATTATTGCTCCTGAGCTTTCGCTGTTTTTAATCTTCACTTCTCCTCCTTCTGCTTCTACTCCTACTATCACATGAACCTTACTCATACAACTACTCATGCTGCCTCCCATTCTTTTACTTCCCACCACAAGCATAAAAAACAATGCGACTTTTTCTGCCGCAGTAAGTACAAATAACGTACTGTGTTTACAAACAGACTACTACAATACTAACAGGGAGCATCATCCGTTGTTACTGTTGAACATCGATGGGATGCGGAGCTGAAGGGCAAGTCTTTGGTGATTCCTTGATCTGTATCACCAGCAAGGCCCCCCCCCCCCTTCCCCAACACACACACACACACACACACACACACACACACACACACACACACACACACACACACACACACACACACACAGAGTGTGTGTGTGTGTCTATTTGCACCCACTCTAACATCCAGTTTGGCAGGCGCAGGGACACCCTACGACTCAAACACAATCGACAGAAGTTAACTATCAAAAGCTTCACGGAAGAGAAAAGTCTCCATATGGGCTTTTTAACAGGGGCAGTGAAGGCTGAAGGCGGAGTTCGATTGGCAAGGAGTTCCAGACAATATTTTGGAAACATTGAGAAATGGAGGTGTTTTTTTTTTTCCTATCTGTCAAGATGGTTATCTTGACCGTCACTCAGTTTCTTACCGTCTTCCTCGAATGACAGGACGACAGCAGATGGGGCTCTAATCGCTCCGATGATGACGATGACGATGACGATGACGATGGTGCTGTCGACGGGGACAATGAGGACCAAGCCACTGACGATGCGGACAGCGACGAAAGTCCACTTCTGCATCGGAATCGCCGCGGTACCGGCAGTTCTGGGAAAGACAAAGGCAGAAAGAAACGGAATAATCGCAATGGTGAGTGACGGATTGAAATTGTTTGACTAATTCTGTTGCAGTTTGCTTTCGTTGTTCGTGGACGAGAACTTAATCCTTATACCGCAACATCTGTAGACTAGAGTTTGTAGCATACTATTGGGAAAACACGGTTGGAAATCGTCTATTCGTGGCGCATCCAAGTTCATGCAGCAGGGAGCAACAAAGCAACACCGAAACGAAGAGGGTGGGTGGGTGGGTGTTTGGGGGTTTAGCGTCTTTTTCCACCACATATCAAAGACGGGGCAACGATGAACAAGCCAGCACAAATATTTGGCCCCAGCCGGGATCGAACTCGCGACCCGAGCATTAGAAGTCCAACGCTCTACCATTCGACCACCCCGACTCCCCACCGGAACGAAGAAGAACCTGAAAAAGGAATACATCTTACTGTTGAAAAGTTGCTTACGCTCGGGTAGATGAGTGCTTCAAGCATTGATTTACCATCTTGCGGTCAAAATTTCTACCAGCCGCCATCAGTAAACAGTACAGTCCCCTTCAGTTGTCTCGGATTTCCCATACCTATAATTTCAGTCTTTGCGAACATTTCGGGCGACACAGAAAACGTACAGCGACTTCGTTCGGTATTTCTTACGGTTGGAGTTTCACGGTAGGATCTTACGGTTATCATACCTTTGGTTCCAACCCAAGTTGCCACCCAACCGACACACAGTCAAAATCCCCGCCGCCCAACAGTGCTCCAGACAGCCTTAGTGAATGTAGGAATTTGACTCAGGCTTCCGACGAATCAGACATATGAAAACTAAAGTCTGTATCCTTGCTTCTTAGGACCCCCCCCCCCCCCAAGAAAAACAAAACAAAACAAAACAAAACAAAAAACAACAACAACAACACAAAAAACAAACAAAACAACAACAACAACAACAACCAAACTTGTGTAGGTCTGCCTCTGTTCGTGTTTTTACCCCTAAACACATAGAAGACATGTACATAATAGTACATTTTGTGTATTTGTATATAACCATGTGCTTACATGTGCTTACATAAATGAACATGTCGTTTTACTTGTTGTTTGTACGTCTGTTGTAAAGATTCATACGACTGCTGTGATAAATAGTAAATACTGCAAGGCTGGCTTTGATTACTTTTTGTGTCTGTTAACTCTTTGAGGACGAAGTTTCTGTGATGCCTGTTTTTCACCATTTTTAGCACAGAAAATTTGATTTCATATGTGCTTACTTGTTGAATCTGTAGCCAGTGATGAATCTGGTACCACAAAGAAAACAGAAAACGTGCGTTTATTCTAACAAAGGTCTTCTTACATTTTACATTTTTACGAAGTTCTCTTAGTGTGTGTGTGTGTGTGTGTGTGTGTGTGTGTGTGTGTGTGTGTGTGTGTGTGTGTGTGTGTGTGTGTGTGTGTGTGTGTGTGTGTGTGTGTGTGTGTGTGTGTGTGTTAGAGAGAGAGAGAGAGAGAGATTAGCACAATAACCGCTGCATTTCTGCCCACGATATTTTTTTACAGAGAAAAAAAAGGGGAGGAGAAAGTGGGAAAAACACTGCAAGAAGGTCGATAAATGCTTGGAAGGTAAACTTTTTCGTTATTAGGTGTTTTGTTATTGTTGTTGTTTGATTGTTTGTTTGTTCTTGCCTTAAACGATGTTTAGGCTCGTAATTCAGAAATACAGTAGAACCTCTTTTGGGTGACCATCCCTTAGAGAGACCACCTGCCTGTGCAGACCAATGTTACAATGATCCTGGGTTGCAATTCTTCACTGTCTGAGGCTTCTTTTGGACGACCACCTCTCTTATAAGACCATTCTTATCTTGCCATAGGGGTGGTCGCCCAAAAGAGGTCGTACTGTATATATATATTTTTTGCGATTTCAGTCACTACCAAAAGAATGCAACAACTTAATTTAATTGCACTAATCTTTCTGCTTTTGAGTCCAGTGTATATTACCGGCAACAATAACTACGAGCCATTTAAAGCTGGGAGCATGCGCACAGGTCAAGATGATGTAATCTTCTAATCGGATGTTTTACCAAGCATCCTTAAATCCCAGGCAGTACAGTAATTGGACGTATATTGTCCTTATGTTGACGAAATTGAACTATACTGCAGAATTCAGCGTAAATTTGGGTTTTGCCAAGTCTAATGTTGAATAAACGTACTCCTTCTCTCCACAGACGAGAAATACAGGACAAAATGGGCAAATATGTTAAGTCCAGGTAAGACCAGAGCTAGTGCATGCACATGTATTTTATGAAAACCTAAGAGACAGTTGGCTCGTGCAGTAGTGAGTATAAAAGTACACATTACTTTGAAAATTGCTTGATATGATTTCCTTGGAGCTTTAAAAAAATTATCTCTATAGTGTTATTTTGTTCACAAAATACTACTTCAAAGGGGTTACTTCTAAGCTTAATGTTTGGGGCCATCGTTGGTTGGTGGTGGTAGTGATGTGTGTGTGTGTGTGTGTGTGTGTGTGTGTGTGTGTGTGTGTGTGTGTGTGTGTGTGTGTGTGTCTCTCTCTCTCTCTCTCTCTCTTTCTCATGTGTAGCCTTTTGCTTTTCATTTATTTATTTTTGTAGTAATTCTAGGTTTTCAGTCATCGCAACACGTGTTAGAGGAATGCCATGCCAAATAGGACAGCGATGCCATTGGGCACTAATACACGAATCGCCATCGTCATCATCATTATCATCATCGTCATCATTATCTCAGACGTATTATAGGAGTTTTTACGCCTCTCTCTCTCTCTCTCTCTCTCCATCCATCCACCCATCCATCCATCCATCCATCTATCTCTGAACATGGGTGACTAATTGACCATCCTGGCTTTCCCATCAACAGCGATCAGAGCGGTACACTTCACGAGCAAGTTCTGGAAAGACGAAGGCGGAAGACGAACTCGGGAAGACTTCGGGAAACGTAAAGTGGCTTTTCTATCACATTTTTCCGAGCATCTCCCAATTTTGATTAGAGTTTCCAAAAGTAAGAACAACGTATTTTTACAAGGACATTTGACCTCCAGAGTAAACCCTTTCTGCAAAGGAGTAAGGGGCAGATATGGAAAATGTGTAGCGTGCCCGCTGATTGAATTAAGCGGGCTAATTTCATCTTTGCTGATCCAACGTAAGTTTCGCTCGTGACTGCGCATGAATGCTGGAAATACTCTTATGGTGGTGACTAGTAGAGCTCTTAATGCGATACAATGTACTTTAAACTTTGCGCGGGCGGTCGAACAATCAAATTCTACGACTGTTACAATACTCAAGCGCCAAGTATGGTCGCCGCGTCATTGAGTACGCCCCTGTTGGATCAGTGCAAGCATGAAAGACGCTGTCACTGTGCAGGTGTCTAAGTGGTGTGATGATAGATACCACGAAAACAACTCAGAACGATCGATGACCATAAAATGGGCGTATTTAGAATCTTTAAAGATAAAGTAGATTTTCTGTTTTAGGCTCTCTCTTAAACAGCCAATAAAGTATTTAGAACTTGAATTTGAAACAAAATGTTTGAATAAACACACACACACACACACACACACACACACACACACACACACACACACACACACACACAGATGGTACACGACTTGCCCTGTTTAATGTTTTCTGTTGTCAACTTGTCATTTTTAGTAATCAAGACATTAATTATTTCCACTTCTTGTACCCTTTGTTTTGTACTCTTCCTCCCTGCTTACCTTCCTTTGCCACTGTCTTTGTCTTAATTTTTTTCCAACAATTTTTGTTTTATGTCTGTATTAATGTACTTTGTACAGACTTCAACATAAGTCAAGGACCACTTGAAAACACAAACAAATTCCTGGAAGATGTCCGTGCAGCACATGGTGGTTTTTCAGCTTCAGCAAGCTTTGCAGGATGCATTGTTAACCCTTTAACACTTTCACAGCAAAAAATTTTGAAAGATTCCTTGATCTCTATTTTTTGTGAATTCTTAAAAATTAGACCTGTCTGTCAAGGTGGTGCTTGACTTATGTTGAAGTCTGTAGTTCAGCAGCATAGACCATGTTTGGTTGTTTTTTGTTTTTTTTTTTTTCTCGACTGGAAATCGGAAGCGAAGCAAAATAATGTACTTGAGACAGGCACCGTACACAAACTATTCATAGGGCACTCTACTGCACATTTTTAAGTCACGCTTGCTTCCCTCCCATCCATCTGAGAAAATGTTTGGACATGTTAATTGTAAAAAAAATACTCACTCTGTGTTGAAAGGGCAGATGGCCAACAACATTAAATGTTGGAGTTCGAGTTTTCATCCAACTGAAGTCAGCCATCTTTCCTTGGCCAACTCTTTAACAAATCAAATTTTCGTTTTACAGAAAGCGGAGCATCGTATACCGCGGGAGGGGGCAAGTTGATTTTTTTTTTTTGTATTCCGAAGGCGAAAACATTTGCCCAAACCATGACCAAAACTATATATATATATATATATGAAGGTGAAGGTGTGCAGGTGAGGTCGAAGACGTAGAGAGAAAGAGAGAGAAGGGAGGTGGGGGGAGCGGGGAGAGAGAGAGAGAGAGAGGTGATGCTTCATCATAGAGATCATGCTTTGCGACTCCAGAAAATTTATCTCTGACATTATTTTCTCTTATCCGAAAAAAATAAAATAAAATAACGGCAGTCACACTCAGAGAGGTAGCCTCAGACCCTCCTATAAATCGCCACGAACGTTTTGAAGTGGATGAAGTTGAAAAAAAAAAAACCCTTATGGGTAAACCTATAAAAACTGACAGTAAGGCTAGACCCAACTGCAAGTACAGTTAAAATTATAAAGGAAAAAACGTGAAACAAAATTCTCTCGAACTTTTGTAAGGTTATTGTGCACTTGTTACTTTGAAAGACTTTGTGGGTATAATGTATATACAGCGTATGGTTTGGCTATTTTCCCTCCAGTATCTTGGTTTTTGTACGCAGATGTTTATTCACACAAAGAAGGAAATGGTAAAGTGTCGCAGCTGCTTTTGTGTGTGTGTGTGGGGGGGGGGAATGAAGAACATTGATTACCCCCCCCCCCCCCCCCCCCCCCCCCCCCCCCCCAACAAAAAAAAAAAGAAAAAAAAAAAAGAAAAAAAAAAAGGTGAAATAGTGTGCAAGTACCTTTCGGCAGTATTTTGTTTACTTCAAAAGATTCCAGTAAAGCCCAAAACACGTGTTTCCAATTAAACAAACAAACAAAACAGCAAGAAAGCTTCCAAAATTCACTGTGGTGACTTATGCACAAAAAAACCCCAATAAGAGTGTGATTTCCAAAGGCCTCAGAATAATAATAATGGGGATTTATGTCTGTTTCAGAACCATGTCGAAATTTCACCGATTGGGAAGGGCTGGCTTGCAGAAACCGAACCATTCGGATTCCATTCGATAGTACAGACCTTTTTTTTTCAATTTTTGAGACTCATCTCTTCTGTAAATATCTCCTAAAACCTGGAGCTTGCATGGATGGGAACTACCCCCCCCCCCCCTTCTCTCCAACAAAGCTTTCAGCATGTTTAACCCCTTCAAATGCCGCTTTTTTTTGTAGGAGGACACTTAGTGATGTCTGCCATTAGATGTTATTGACTCTGGTGAAAAGGGGGCACCTGTCTCATTGAAAATTGGACAGAGTATGTCTAATAAGTATTCCCTAATTCTGTAGAACCGTTTCCTTTTCTCGTATTTGACTTGAAATTGACATCCTCAGGCGGCTGGTGACACGGAAGGGGTTAAAGTGAGGTAGTAGCGTGTGTCTGTGATTGATTTTCTCGAGTCGCAAAGCTGTACGGGGAGCCTGGGAAAAGATAGTAAAAGATAATTTTAAGGAAACCTGAAACGCATTTTGAGCTATTTGAAATATAGATTGAACAGCTCACACACACACACACACACACACACACACACACACACACACACACACACACACACACACACACACACACACAGAGAGAGAGAGAGAGAGAGAGAGAGATAACGATAACGATCCTTTATTTTACAACGGAAGAAGTTATAGACATACAAAGACCATTTTCAAACTTGCCGTTGCTACACTACCGTAAGAGAGAGAGAGAGGGGGGGGGGGAGGTTCGCTTCGCTCAGTTGGTTTTCTTCCTTTTTTCTATTTTAATCACTTCACTGTTTCAACTCTCACAGAGTCTGTACTTCTCTTTCCTGTTGTTAGCTTTGGCATTAAATCAGTACCTGCTCTGTGCTTGCTTTGAGTTACACTAAAACCTTATGCCTGCTTTTTTCCTCTGACTCATAATTTTGCTTCAGGTTTTATTTTGTACGATTGGCTTTCAGAAACTGGCCAAATTAGAGTGTAACTGTTTCGTAAACAGCATACTGTTTACCTGCATGGTGCAACCTTCACCTGCATGGTACATTCCACAACTTAAAAGCTCGCCCTTCAGAAAGAAAAAAAACTGTCACGCTGCTAATTTTTTCTTTAAAAGCTCGATATTTTTTTAGTGAACACACCGAATTGATAAAAATAAACATCCTACTTAAAGAGACGCATTCAAAGGCTTTCTGGAGGTAGAATACATCGTGTTAAGATTTTATAAGTCTTCGTCTTTTTTGTATAGTTTTCTTTTGAATTGCTACCGCATGATTTCTTTCTGCATGACTTTAGAATGCTTTTGCAGCAGTCTAACCCCATGTGCATAAATCTGTTTTTGTTTTTTCTTTCTTTTTCCTGTACTTTCAGTAAATGGAACTAATGACGTTCCTTTACAATATCTAGAGACCCCTCTCAAGATCTTCGAGCCCGCTGATTGGATGGAGGAGATGTACCCTAACCAATCAGGACAGCCGTTAGTCCCAAACGGAAATGGCAGCTACACTGTGAAGGAAGGTGGCCTATATCTCATCTACAGCAGCGTACGTGTGAGGATTCATGTAATATTCTTCTTTGATATTCTGTGTGCATCATGGACTTGAAACGACAGACGTACTGGTTTTGACATAAAGGCACAACTGGAAAGGAGGTCACTCTTGGGCCTATTCTCGTCCGAACTCTGACCGCCTTTGTTTCCGATCTTGTCCTTTTAAAAAAATAATACTTTTTGGAAAGTACGAGGCATTACAATACAATACATCACAATACATATTTACAAAACACAGTACACAGACAGTAAGGGCAGAAAGAGAAAGGGAGAGGCAGACACGGGGGGTGGGGGGGGGGGGGGGGGCGGGAGAGAGAGAGAGAGAGGAACCGTCCTTCGCCCCCGCTTAGTTTACAAAGTGAAGATGAGTTTTAGGACTCTCACAGAGTCTTCTGTGGCTTGAGAAACTCTGGATTCCCAGAATACATTAAAAGTGCTGAATGACCCATTCGGGTTTTAAGCATAGCATTTTAGCATAGATGGTATGAAAGGTCCGTAAGTTAACCCCTTGCCTTGGAGGGTCTGCCTTCCAAAGTTGTGCCTTTAAGGTGTTTTGAGGTCTCTGCTGGTTTACGGGAAATCTCGCCCAATGCACCTTTCGCCCAAATACTGACGCTTTCAAAGCTGTTCGGGCCTTCTAATTGCTCTAGATTGTGGAAATCTTAGTTCCTATGAGAAAAAAAAAAGAACACACACACACACACACACACACACACACACACACACACACACACACACACACACACACACACACACACACTTATTTCTCTACATTTTGGTTTAAGGCCCAATAAGAGGAAATGAAAACATACACACATGGGGAAATTGCCAAAAGTGAAGTGAAAGGTTGGCGAGGTTACATTCTGCATGCTTGAATGTCGACACACTGGCTTGCTTTTGCTTTTTGCTTTGTACGCGTGAAAGAAAAGCTGACTTCTGAATTGACTGATATGCTTGCCTCTTATACATCTTTGTTCAACTGACGGGACCACTGACGGACTCAGTAAACTTACTAGTTTTGCTTGAATTCATTCTTGAAGAATCTGGTGAATGGACGGCTATCTTTTACATTATGTCAATGTATGAAATGTTATTCTTTTACTTGTATGACCTTAGTGCTTGCGCTTGATCTAGAGAAAAGAGGTATCTGGCAGAGTGGTTGCCTTTTGCATCTTTGCACGTTTTCGCATGGTCACATGTCAGAAAACTATCAATCAGCATATGTCGGCTCTTGTAGTGCTCTTGCCTTGGTGATGGCTAGATGTCTATATATACACTTGTTTCAATTCTGCATTGAAGGCATGAGAACACTCACTGGACTGTCAGTTCATCGCATAACTGTGTAGTTCATCGGGAACGGATGTACATCAAGTCATTGTTAGTTCAGTTCAGATAATAAACTAAATAATGAAAAAAAAGAGATTAATTACAAGCCTTCTGTTGTCTTCGTAAATCACTTCAATGCAAAAGGAATCTTGGAGGATTTTAGCTGCAGACTTTTTGAAGGTATCGGAAACTTCAGCGATGGACCCATGATGTTTTTGGTTACTGTTTGTCTTAAAGCAAGAAATTGTACCACACATAATATGAATTCGAGGTGAAGAAAACTGCCAGTATATAGACGCGCTTCCGACATTTAACAACGTTGTAGAGAAATGCGTGAGATGTGTGGTAGATGCAAGAACATTTTTTAAAACCACTTTTTATTACAAGATTCACCTAGAAAATGACCCATTGTATACATATACCGTGACGTTGCATTGATTTACAACAGAAGTGTGAATCAGTATTTTCTGAACTCAACTCCAGTTTTTGCTCGTTAGGATGTTAATCACTTAATGCTATAATTATGTATGTAATCTACTTCCGATTTCACAACGAACGCCAGGATGGGTGGATGGGTTTTGGCGGGGGGGGGGGGGGGGGGGGGTAGCGTCCTTTTCCACCACATACGGGTGATATCAAAGACGAGGCAACGATGAAAAAGCCAGCACAAATATTTGGCCCGGGCCAGGATACGAACTCATGACCCGAGCATTGAGAGTCCAACGCTCTACCATTCGGCCACCCCGGCTCCCCAGGCACAATAATAAACGAGTGTGCTCCGTTACAGGTGCTATTTCATGACGTGAAACACCGCCAATCCCAAGCGGTAGTGGTAAACGGACACAAACTATTCAAGTGTATGGACAGCGTGGACTACATTGATGAGGATCTGCCCTCATCCCAGAATCAGGCCAAGTACAAGTCATGCACAATGACAGGTGAGCATCAGTTTCATCAATCCGTCAACCAACCAGTCTGTCAATCAATCAGTATAATTGGATATTTGTTGCTTTATGTCGTTATTTGTCTTTTTTTTATCAGTTCACATTTTTACTTTTTACTCAGTGCTGACAGAAACAACTGAAAAAAAAAAAAAAAAAAAAAAACGTGGCTGTTGTCTGGTAACATGACTTCATGAAAGGCGACTATTTCAGCCTGGTTTATGGCAATCGATGTATACACAAAAGTGGAAGAGAAAAGAAAAAGGAAGAGCGAAGATAGTGAAAAGAAAGCCAGGTCTGTGTAGGAACAGTCAGTGATCAGTGCACAGTAACCCGAACACCTGGACTTTCAAAATCTTTGAAAAAGGAATAGACAAAAATAATATGTAGAAACTTGGACTAGCATCATCATTCAGTCATCCTTATCGTCACACCCCCCCCCCCCCCCCCAAAAAAAAAAAAAAATAAAAAAAAATAAAAAAATAAATAAAAATAAATAAATAAATAAATAAAAAATAAATAAATAAATAAATAAAAATAAAATAAAATAAAATAATAAAAAGAAGAAGAAGAAGAAGAAGAAGAAGAAGAGAGAGAGAGAGAGAGAGAGAGAGAGCTGGTAGCTGATGACCGACCGTAGTGCTGACCTGCTAGATCCGTTTTTCTCCGTTGTTGTTTCAGGAGTTACTCAGCTGAAGGAGAACGACCGATTGGAAGTGCAGAACCTGTACGCCAACACTGAAATCGACCTATCCACAGATGCTACCTACTTCGGTGCGGTCCTGCTGGCGCCTAGCACACGTACAAAGCCCTAAAAAAATCATAATGAACGAATTCTCATGTGGTACTACAATGAAGTGTCTTAAGATACGTTTTAAGAACTGTTAGTGGAAATTCTCAGTCGTGACAAACAACGACACATTACGCAAACAGAAAGTTTACTCGCAAAGCCACAGAACCAGTGTTTCTCTTATTAGTCTTACGTTCGTGATGGCCTTCTGTGAGTTTTGATAAATTTGATGACCATCATTACGCAATTCAACAAGAGCGAGATGTAAATAAGGCTTGCTATCATCCAATAATATTACCCATTACCGGTTATTTGGTCACAATATTATGACAAGTACAATCAAGAATGTTTTTCCTTGAAGATGACAGCAGAACCAGTAGTTCAGAGCTGCGCAGCAAATGCTCAATGTAGTCTGCTTTTTTCGTGAGCAGACCAGGCTGAACACAACGATGTTTTGTCGTTCGGTTCTGGTACATATGCTTGTCGATGGCGACATCATGTTTGTCGTCATTGATGTTGCTTACATGGTATGCGTAAAACATATGTAGCAGACTTTTTTTACCAGTTTTTACATAGGACATGGGCCATTGTAAATAATATACCGTGAGGCTGCAGTGATTTACAACAGAAGTGTGAATCAGTATTTTCTGAACTCAACTCCAGTTTTTGCTCGTACGGTGTTTTGTGTTAGAATAATGTAAGTAATCGCCGTGACTGCTTCGGCATGGTTGTTTCTGTTCACTCCAAACCTTTGCACACCACTGTGCTTGTTTGCTCCTTTGTATAAATGGCATGTTTGCATGTTCCACTCTTAGAAAACAAAACCACACCGGTTTTTGTAGCAAAACTCTCCACATGCTCTCCCACAAAAATACAAAGAGCATTAACAAAATCTTACCATTTAGTTGCAACACAGGGATGTGTGTTGAGAAATCCAGTCAGTTTATTAATTCGACCATTTCAAAAAATTATGCTGTTCTGCATCTTCTGCATCTTCTTAGCCCTGCTGCATGTATCTTTGCCCTGATTCTGGCTTTTGGGCAGACGCTCACCAATGTAGTCCACGTTGTCCATATACTTGAATAGAGTCCTGGGAAACTCTGTTCTTTGATTCTTCTACCTCCTTATATCTTAAACAAAATTGTATATTATTAGTGCCCCAGCTAAGCGAGAAGGGCTCGCTTTCTGAGACATGACTGTCTGAAGTCTTAAGGGTCTGTTTGCTGGGGACTTAGCATCACTTGCTTTCGACAGTTTTGTAATTCGTTTCAAGATAAAGTGAACGAAATCGCTGTCGCAAAAATTAAACAGTAGAGCACGACCGAAAATTCGTACAATGGTGCTCATTGAAACAGAACATACGTGTGGTGGAAATGTCACACACTAGTTCGAAGAGAGCAGCTTAGCTGATCGTCACTCGGCGTTCTTGTCTTCTGTTTACTGTAAAATTAGTACAAAGGGAACTTGCCTGCCGATATTGTTGTAAGCAGGTTCGAACTGAGATACATCTTACATGACTGCTCCACTTCATGGTTGTCAATAGAAGAAAAAGACAAAAGTGCAGTCGTGTTTTCGTTGGTAGGGTAAACACAAAACAGTGAATCTGATCTGAATTTTACCACGGAATAACGATTTCTCCCTGTGTTCTACCTCTCTGTTTCTCAGTGACATTCCTTCATTACAGTTTTAGGAACATGACTGTTTTGGGGATGTTGTGGTTTTGTTGTATGCGGAATGGATGCTAACCATTCTTTCTTTCAACTGCTCTTGCCTGACTTCCTGTGTTACTGTTTGAAAACCTTTATCTTTGTATAGATCGAAACTTGATCGTGGCTCAGCCTTCAAGATTTTATTATCAAGCATGTTCTGAGCGATTCTGAGAAGAGTACAAAATAAGATCAGACGACAAGAGATCAAACAAATTCAACATTGTTTTTTTTTTTCTCTCTTGTCCGCTTAGGGTGATGTCACACGGGAGACGTTTTAGTCCGAACAAACCTCGAACACGGCTCGAACACGAGCCGGAAAAAAAATAGAGTAAAGACACGATGTAGTCGTGCGTCACACGAGGAACACGGAAAACGACGTGTTTGTTCATGTTCGATGTTTGTTCGGACTAAAACGTGTGACATCAGCCGCAGCATGTTTTGGTCTATTTTGGTGTTTTAGTTTTGTGTTATTTGTTGTTTTTTTTTGTAGTTTTTGTTTTGTTTTGTTTTGTTTGCTTTTAAGGACATTGGTACATTTTCCAGTTCTGGTGTGAGGATAAACCATTTCAACCACTTTCACTGAACAAACGGATATTAGGATAAACAGCTATGATGGCCCATATTTGTTTGCAGTGGGTTTTGGTGTTTGATCCAGTGATGGAACCATTTTGCGTGTTTTGATTTTTTAATATTCTTCCCTACATGTTTCATGTGCATGTATTTGTCTTGATCTGGCACGAGGTGTATCACTGATTCAACAGTACACTGTTGTGAAGTGACAGTTGAAAACAAAAAAATGTTGACAGTGGGTTGGCAGCTAACAGATTTGCTGTGTTAAAAGTCTGCCAGTACCAGTAAAAAGCCTCAAACTCTGTGTTTTTTTTTTCAAAACTCTGACACTGTCCATAGAAACCAGTCACCCCAGGCACAGTTACAGTGTTTTCAGCATGTCTGAAACCCAGATAAAAGCCGAGGGGAGTCTGAATTCACATCAGGCTGCGTTTGGACACTTAGCGCGACAGACGACTGTTGCGACTCTTCTTATGCGGGCACTCAAGTATCGGCAAGAGGAGTAGCTATGTGTCTCGCTCAGTGACCAAGAGCACCAGGAATTCTTCGCTGGTTGTTTGGTTAGCTCGAGTTGAAACCCTGCCGAAATGTATAATCCTGCCAAACGTGATTGGAGACGGCCATAATGGGCAGGTCATGTAAGAAACGGACAGCTACCCTAACTAAACAGTCCATCTGAACAACTATCCAATTCAGATAGACTGACAAACCGCAAACTCATGCTCGGGCTTTATAGGGGCTTCGAAGGCACTGAACACACTGCAATTGTAAAGCTGACTGCACATTATGCACAGTGGCAGAGTTTAAACAAAACAAACAAACAAAAACTGTTTGCGGCTTTTTGTTGGTAGTGCAGATCTTTAACTCCCAGCTCCTCTTTGTTAAAGGTCTGGAACAAGGTGTTTGTACAGAAAAAAATTGTTGGGTGATACGGGTATACATGTGTTTTGTGAATGTTGCTCGACTGTTCCTCGCATACATGCTACGTACAGCAGGACGAGTGTTCTTATCTCATTGTCAACAAAATGCTCGTCAGGCAGGCATGTGTCTTGTTTCAAGTACCAGGGCCCGCATGTAAAACTCGAGGTTAATTTAACCCACGGCTGCGGGCCTAACCTAGACTAGGACAAAAGAAACCCCAAAACAAAATTTAAACAAAAGGGGAGCGAATAAAGGAAGAAAAAAATTCCTTCTATAACGGCTTGAGCGCCATGGTGGACCCGCTTCCTGATTAAAAACAACAACAACAACAACCAAAAAAAAAAAAAAAAAAAAAAAAGACTTAACCCTAGAGCAAGTTTAGTTGGAGGTTAGACTTTAACCCGGGGCTAAAATCCCTAACCTCGACTTTTACATGCGGGCCCAGGTTAATTAATCGCTGGGAAACAATACAGAAGTGTGTGTGTGTGTGTGTGTGTGTGTGTGTGTGTGTGTGTGTGTGTGTGTGTGTGTGTGTGTGTGTGTGTGAGAGAGAGAGAGAGAGAGAGAGCTTCATTTGTAAACAGTGTAAATAGTAAGCGCACTTTTTTTTCAAATTTCATTCCACTAGAGTTGCACTGTTGTTTTGTAGTATGTTTGCACTACTGAAATAAAAATCCGGAAGTAATTTCAGTTTTCTGCTTCTTTTTTCTTTCTTATTTTGCCTCCCCCTCCCCCCCTCTCTCTCTCTCTGTCTCTCTCTCTCTCTCTCTCTCTCTCGGACAAGACAGAAAAAAGGATCCTGTACCTAATATTTCAATCTTGCAAATAAATTCTCTCTCTCTCTCTCTCTCTCTCTCTCTCTCTCTCTCTCTCTCTCTCTTAAGGACAAGATAGAAAAAAAGGGTCTTGTACCTAATCTTCCATTCTCGCAAATAAAGTTTCCAAAGGTTGGCAATGACATTACTCACTTTCATCACACACACACACACGCACTCACGCACGCACGCACGCATGCACGCACGCACACACACACACACACACACACACACACACACACACACACACACACACACACACACACACACACACACACACACACCAAGGGTTCTATGAAGAATGGAGCAACGACGGAAAGCCCAGCAAACTATTTGGCTAGCCCCCCCCCCCCCCCCCCCCCCCCGGGAAACAGTACTACAAGTAACTGTTCTTACCGTACTATTTCAATGGCAATGCATACCATTGTCAAATTTTCTTTCTTCTTCTTTTTTCTTTCTTTTTAGTTAGTGATTGTGACCATGATGAATGATGACACCCATACTTAAAAAATGAGAAATAATAATATAAAAAAACTATTTGGCTAGCAGCATAGCCAGGAGTCGAACTCATATCCTGAGCGATTGGCAACCCATCACTCTATACCAGCTTAGCTATCACGGGTCGCGGCCGCAGGAGGAAGTCAAAAGGGCCTAAGAGCTTGTCAAAGCCATGACGCTTAGCCCCTTTCACCAAATGACAGCAGAGTCAATAAAACCCTGCCCTGCTTTGGTCACGATTTTAAACGTAAGCATCTATCATCCGTCTTACCCCTGCATCCTCCACAAACGGACACGGGCACTCACCGACAAAACTGAAACAATTACTGATTAGATGCGACCCTTGTCGTCGTAAGAGATTACATGCAGCGGCAGAGTACACAGGCCGGGGTGTAGTCAAAATGGCGCGAGTGTTTCGGTGCTACTCAAAGTTTTTGGCGATGACTGCTTTCGGGCCATGCCGTATGTTTGAAATAATATTATGAACATGCATACGTCTTTACATTGCAGTAACACGTTACGTCAGTTCGGTCTCTCTCTCAGTTTCCACACTTTTTTTAACAGTCGGCGCTACTTAAATTTGAAAATGGAAACACTCGGTGCTACCTTATGGAAACACTCTGACAGGGGATTTGGTCTAGTGGTTAAGGTCTCCGACTTCGGAGCCTGAGCTGCCTGGTTCGAGTCCACGGTGGGCAGGAATATGGTTGGATTTTCCCATACCACATCGAGTCAAATCCATGTGCAGACTCGTTATACGGTGCCTGTCTCGCCTTCGTGTACACACGCACGCACATACATCAAGTGTACACGCTAAAAACCCCACGTTCATCTTTCGAAGAAGAGTAGGCTGTGGCCGGTGGCGTGGTAAAACAGAAATACTGTCGCACGCACCAGAGTGAATAGCAGGGTGGAGGTTTGCACATAAAAGTGGCGCTTAGCGGCATCAGGCTGTCATTGCTTCGTCCTCCAGCCCTGCGGCGCCATGAGCATCTCAGTAGAGATGGATCCGTGCGCCGAGAAGTCTACCATACCATACCGACTGGCGGTGTTATTTTTAGAGCAGGGTAGCTCGATGGCCGACCGAAGTCCGTTGGATTCTTTAAACACTCAATATTACTTAAAATTGAAAATGGAAACACTCGGTGCTACTTTTTGGAAACACTCTGTACTGGCGGTGCTCTATTTAAAGCGGAGTGGCACCGGAAACACCGCGTCCTTTTTTTTTTTTTTTTTTTGACTGCACCCTGTGAAGTAAATTGCAGTGTAGCGCACTGACTTACAACACCAACGTGATCGTCATGCTTCCACGAAGCAAATCACAGAGCCACAGCTATTGCGTGACATTTCTGAACTGAACTCCCCATTCTCCGACCATTACATTATATAACTTCCAGTTTAGAAATCCCTTTCGAGCCAGTGACAAAACTCTAACCGCACTTTGCGCCCTTTCTCATGACCTGCCTTTGCATAAGGTCTTTTCAACACAGCAAGCTAAACGGGCTTAGTGTGCATATATGTGTCACAGCGTAGTATGAAATACAGGCAGACGGAGCGCTTCCTTGAACACCACGCCATAACCGTATTCCCGAAAACCCATGCCACGTAAGCAAGCTCCAGGAAGGTTGGAAATGAGTCACAGTTACTGCTGGGCTCTTTCAAGTGTCCTCTCAAAGGGATATTCAACCTTACCCTGAGTTATATTCGCGTAACTAAAGGGTATAGAAGTAAATGCAAACGAAATCTGTGGCGAGTGCCTCTTGCTGGCTTGACATTGAATCTCATTGGCACAGGCATAATTATCCCGACATTTATAATACGTGGATGGCTATATTCATTCAACACCTGGCTAAATTCAAAGGAGATTGTAGCACACAACAGAACAAATGAAAAATCAATAATAATAATAATAATAATAATAGGTCTTATAAAGCGCTTACAGTCTGCTCAAAGAACACTCAGTGCGCTACACACACACACACACACACACACACACACACACACACACACACACACACACACACACACACACACACACACATTCTCACGCATACATGAAACATGAAACACTAAGTATGTGTGCGGGGGGGGGGGGGGGGGGGCTGTCAGGAGGGGTAGATGATGCTACAAATCAATCAATCAATCAATGAATCAACCAGTCAATTGGTTAATCAATCAATCAGTTAATCAATCAATTAATGGCACAGAGCCAAGAAATGCAAAGGCAGCAGGCAAAGAAATTTCCCGAAAAACTCATAACTCAGATTCGGGACGGCATGACATGTCAATAGGGATTTCGTACTTATAATATCACATGACCACGTGGCCCATTGACCCAGATATCACAGCACAGACGTTATATCAGTAGCGTTCACGCGAAACGCTATTTTCTAAATTCACGCACACAAAAAGTTGTGGGTTTTTTTTTGTTTTGTTTTTTTCCAACCGGCTAAACTGTCTCCCGGGGACTTTAATTTGCATACAGCCGCAAAGGACCGCTAGTGTTACAATTATTACCCCCTTTTTACCTGCTGGCGTGCAAAACCCTTTCAAAGGTGTTTCTTGTGTCATGTAATTGCAACAGCTTAGGGTTGACACTTTGAATACATCATTCTGCCTGAAACTGCCGGCTATCAAATTTCAAATTTACACGTCCCTGCCCTAGTAAGCCAGAGACCCTTTATGCACCCTCTAGTTCCCTTTGTATCACGTCGGATTCTCACACCCCACCCCTTCTCGCCCTTGGCCTGGTTTCTTCAAGGTGCTTTTTTTGTCTTCGATACATTTCCGAGTAACTAACGGGGAGCCGGGGTGGTCGAATGGTAGAGCGTTGGACTTCTAATGCTCGGGTCGTGAGTTCGATCCCGGCTGGGGCCAGATATTTGTGCTGGCTTTTTTTCATCGTTGCCCCGTCTTTGATATCACCCTATGTGGTGGAAAAGGACGTTAAACCCCAAACACCCACCCACCCGAGAAACTCACATATAGAGGGCACTTGCAAGACATGTAGGCACACGATAGGAACTGTCTAGGGCGCATCTCTTATAAGCGTTTGTAATATTGGGTGGCACATATATTTCATGAATATCACCCCCTACCCTCTCCCACCTACCCGTCCCGATTGCAGTTTATATGGGGCGGTCAGTGGTCTAATGGTTACCGGACTTCGTCATCAATGTGAGAGTTCAGGTTCGAGTCCCACTCAGCGCAAAGAATTTTTGCTTCTCTTATGTGATACCGTTCATTCGAGCCGATCGTCTGGGGTTCTCTCCGGGTACTCGGCTTCCACCTCCTCTGCTGTGGAACTGTTCAGCCCACACAATTTAAAAATGAACTGCAATTCTTAAAAAAAAATTAAAAAAAAAATCCGACACTTGAATTGCTGAGCTGACCCTTCGCACCACCTGATTGTAACGTGTTCATGTCAAGTGTGTGAGAGAATGCGTGTGATTCACGTGAGCGTGCGTGTTGGGTTCAGTTCGCGGTGCACAGAGCCAATTCAAGAAATTGGGTAAAGCGCCTATACACCACTCAGTAATTATTAATGTCGCGCGTATATCTAATGTTCACTTGTGGCGGGTCTGCAGGCTAGTGGCAGTTTGTTTTTGTTTTTGCCGCTTCTTTGCATTTTTTTTTTTGTCCTAGGTGTAATTCCGAAAAACTCATAAAGGAAGCGCATATCATTTTTGTGTTGTGCTATGCTATCAAAGTCAAAGCTGATACCTATACTATTATAGTATTTGATAAACTATGATAACACACACGGATACTACTATAGTATGTGATAAACTATGATAACACACACGGATACTATTATAGTGTTTGATAAACTATGATAACACACACGGATACTATTATAGTATGTGATAAACTATGATAACACACACGGATACTATTATAGTATTTGATAAACTATGATAACATGCACGTCTGTGGAAGGCAGCTGCAACTGCAAATTGCTCGTGTGCTTAGCTGCCAGCACATCTGAGAAATGCGCCCACACTGTCTGTTTTTGAAGAGCAGTCTTAAAACGTTCCTCTTTTGCAAAGCCTTCCAGTAATTTTCTGTCAGTAACTAGTCAGTTTCACCAGTGTATGTCTGCCCATCGTTTGTAAAATGTGCGTGAGTAGTGTCTGTGAGTGATTGGCGCATTGAGATTATTCCAAAGAAATGCGCCCTACAAATACCATTTATTATTATTATTATTATTATTTAGCTAAATGTCCGAAAGGGAAGAAACATTACAAAATACCCAACCCCCAACCCGTGCCCCAACCCAACAACAACAACAAAATCAGCAATAAAATACTCAAACCCTCCCCTCACCCAACAGCAACAGCAACAACAACAACAACCGCACCAAAAACAAAACAAAACTGCAATACCAACAACGACTACAGCAAAACAACGACAGCAACAGTGACGACAACAGTAGCAGCGGCGAAGACAGCATCATCAATTACAACATTAACATCAACAACAACAACAACAACAACAATGCTGTCCTATATCTTGAAACCGTGCCACCGTGGAGATGTCGTTTTGTCAGGACACGAATTGCGATATATGAAATACATAGCAATAGCCAGGTTAACATCACTACACTGCAGGGCAGCCACTATGCTCACCGTATGACGATATACATGCTACTGCGCAGTTGGGACAGCGCCCAAGGACAGTCATTCCTGAGAAACTGGCTGGGTCATGTCGACGGGGACCCAAAATGTACAGCGTAAATGGAGCGCAGAGTTAGTTAAATAGGGCTTAAGTCCGCGCAAGCAACAAAGATTATTTCGCAGCTGAATCAGGTCTTTTTCCATCCAGTCATTAAAACACACATACACACACACGCTCGTGCGCGCCTTCTCGGTATACAATGTTTATATTTCGCACATTCTGATCGCCCATAGTGCAGTGATAATACAGAGAGAGGGAGAGAGAGTGAAAGGGGGGGGGGGTGTAACGTTCTTTTCCACCACGTAAGGGTGATATCAAAGATAGGGCAACGGGGGAGGCCGGCACAAGTATTTGGCCCCAGCCGGGAATCGAACTCACGACCCGAACATTGAAAGTCCAACGCTCAACCATTCGGGTACCCGGCTCCCCAGGAGAGAGAGAGAGAGAGAGAGAGGTGGAAGGAGGTGGCAAGGGAAGGTGGCGGTGTTAAAACTATCCGGCAACCAACTAACTATCCAACCGAAACCTCTCGTCATTCCCAAGTAGTACAACAACTGGCTTAGCACATAAATATCGGATAACTCTCAGAATATTCAATTGCCAGTTATCTCCACGGCACAAAAGACAACCAGACGTCTGTTCACGTTGGCGTGAAGAAGGTGAAGACGAAGCAACCTTTAAAGCGGCACCTGGAAGAATGAGCAACTCTCACCGTGTCAAAACCCGGCTTTGCACAGATGCTGCCAATAGTGAGTCAGTGGTCTTCCCAAAGGGAATGTAAAATTGGTGTAAACTTGTAACGCCGCCAGCGACCACGTGCAGTTTACACTGAAACGGCCATTTGACCGTAGCTATAGTCTGTTTCATACAAAACACTTAACTTGCAAGTGCAGTGGGCGCCATGTTTTGGCTCACGTATTGGCCTACATTTTGGCTCATATCTTGGCAACGACAGCCCAAAAACGGTTCATATTTTGCACACACCTAAATGGTATAATGTTCTTGTCACGGTTTTAAGCCTACGTCAGTCTGTGAGTCTGAAGGACCTGTACGATGCATCTTTAAAGTGCATTCCAAGAGACCTTCGTGTTTGTAGTAAACTACTGTACTCGAATGGCTGGATAGGCTTCAATGTCGTAATGCAATACTCTTTAAAAACATACTTTAAGTGAACTACATGATGGACAAAGTATAACGTTTCCAGCGCAATGTGTACTTTAAGGTTGGTTCAGACAAGAATGCAAAGTCATGCCGGCTTGACACTAATGTTTTTGAAGACTGGAGAGAGAGAGAGAGAGAGAGAGAGAGAACGAACGAACGAACGAACGAAACTTTATTTTACAAGGATAAAAGATTAGGTACGCAGACCTGTCTTACATCTTGTCCTTGCTAGGCTACTGATATATATACAATGAAACATAGCATAGTTCTCTGAGAGAGAGAGAGAGATCCTTTATTTTTCAACGGCAGAAGATTTTGGCCAAAACGCCAGTTTGCAACCTGGCCGTTGCTAGAGACTGCTGTGCAAAAGTAAAAATAAGCCAAAGAACAAACATACACACTACAGACAACAGACATTCCACGTAACCAAAATACAAGGCGGCGGCAAATAAGCAAAATATAGCCACAACAGATGTGGCCGCCGCGTTATCGAGTACACTTCTCTTGGCTCAGTGCCGGCAATACAGACGCTGTCACTGTCCAGTTATCCAAGTGATGTGATGATAGATACCAAGAAAACAGCTCAGAACCAACTGTGGCCATGACAATGATAGCATTAACCTCATTAACAGGACGATCGCAGGGTTGACAGGTCGCATACAAAAAATACCTCGGTCTCAGTGTTGCGTCGGTAATTTACGCTGACAAGAACAGTGTAAAATTACTGATCCCGTGTGTAAATTGACTGCGACCTCCGTGGGTACTTAGGATAGTGTAAGAGTCACATTAGTATAAAGTTATGCGGTCAACGTTCGGTAGGTTATACTGTGTTTATAGGCGGTATGTCTCAGAGAGAGAGCGAGAGAGAGAGAGGGGGGGGGATACTCGTGTGTCTCTCAGAGAGAGAGAGAGAGAGAGAGAGAGAGAGCTCGTAACTGGGCCTTGACCAATTTTAGGGACAGCTGTTCTGCCCTTCGATATTCAGTATACAACCATCGGGCTGCACACACAACCACTACCACTACCCCCACCACCACCAGTCTACTGCACCTCGCCGCCCCCTTGCGCTACGCCCCCAACCCCACCCCACCCCCACCCCCTTCTATTTTCCGCTTTCAACTTGATTGCGACTCCACCCAACTTCTCCCTATGGACTGGTTCCGTGCCGGTGCATTTCCCAATCCCAGTCTCATAACAACGGACAAGACTGTACAGAAAAATAGCACGTGCATATCAAGAAGACAAAATGTTATACAGTGACGCATGACCGCTCTCCATGCACACATTCTGGCGCCACTACCGCTCCACACACAGGAACGTCAAAATACTTGACAGCCTCAGTGTATAGAGAGAACAGAAAAGACTGGACTATACTCCAAATTAGGTCGTATTTTCAGGTACCTGTGATAACCAATGCACGCCAAGGCCGTGACCCTCACCTCCCAGTCCCTATTCGGGAGGGTTTGTTCCGACATTTATTACACAGGTACCTGCCACGCTGTCTCCTTTTAGTCAAAGCAAAAATGCTACTTAACGACCTTATTACTGACAGCACGCGAATGCAGTGTTTGCTTTATGAGTTAGACGTGCATTTCGCCGAGTAGCACAGGGTGTAAAGTGTGTACTAATGAGGTACATAAAAACTGTGTAACAGTTTGTTACATGTGACGGGTACTCCTGTTTTTGTCAAAAATCCCCTAAAAATCCGCCTGAGCCGTGACGTATACTGTCTCTTTGGAGTCAGTCGGTTGGAACGGGATAGAGGGTGTTCTCTCTCTCTCTCTCTCTCTCTCTCGTGTCACGTGAACCGTCATTATGTAAAGTTTGTTGTCATTTGGGACGGTTATTAAAGATGCTGCCAAATCTTACGCGTCATTGTATATCTACACGCATACGCAAATAATTATATGCACATTACTGTGCACAGCAAACACAAACATTCGGCCCATCAGTAATGAAAGTGCTGAAAGCTTTCATTATCGGATCAAACAATATACGAGCTATGTATATGCTCGCCTAACTAATGAAGCTAGCCGGGTCCAGACTGAATACCCTTTCTTAGTCAACTTAGACTCTGCAAATGTGCTGTGTGGACTTGCAGGCAAATTTGCAAGCCGCAGCATATACAAACATTTTATTTGTGGTGCCCAGGTGTTCAAAGCCACTTGTGGCGGGCACGTATTAATAAGCGGTAAATGTTTAATCAGGCGTGTGCGATCAGCGACGTTCCTAAGGTGCAAACTGCCCCAGGCAGTCGGGGATCGGGTAGCTGACCTACTTAAACACCTGTGCACTGTTAATAGGGACAGTGTCTAGGCCTGTGGGGCTGGCGCCTGGGTAGGGTCAAGTGGGTAGGGGCTGGGAGGGGGGTGGAGATTACGCGACGGGTAGGAAGAGGAGGGGTGGGTGGGTAGGTTAGGTGGGGGTGGGGTGTGGGGCGAAACTAGGGTTGCTTGAGTCCAAGGTTATCGGTTCAGCCCCGGCCCCACCGTTTGCATAATGCATGACACATGACCTGGAAGGGTCACAGAAACTGGCAAGTTTTCCCGACTGACGGCGGCCATGATGGTTCTATTAATAAACTCCAGTAAGCCGGTGGAAAATATTTTGCACGGCTGAATACCCAGGGTAGCGCCTAAGCTGCAGCTTACACAGAGAGCAGCGGCTCTGCACAGGCCAGACAGCCTGACATGTTAGTGTACTTAGCAAAATAGAAGACATTCAAAGCACACTAAGGTCTTAGCTTGCCTGTGTGTTTGATTTTACAAGAGACTGAAATGATCTTAAAAACTTATCTGGCAGTCTGCGATTTGCTTACCTTGTTTTGCGAAAAGGTCGTTAAAAAAAAACAACAAAAAAACTTAGACATAAAGGAAGAGAGTATTGTGCAAGTGGCTTGCCAGCCAACAGAGAGGAATATGGACGATACCAAAATCTGTTCAGATTCACGAGGTGTGCGCCCTCTAAACGGTCTTTAGTTATTTGACTTCTATTTTATTATAATTTCTGTCTACACAACTCCATTGGAAAGTCGAATGTATGATTCCAGCCGTGACAGAAGAATACACAGAATATACCAAGTTACAGTCATTTTCATCTCTACACAGCGGTGTACTTGGGCTACCACAAAAGTTTCTAAAAGCGGTGTATGGAAGATATGGATAGATTCCTCAGTACCATCATTTGTTTAATATTTTTTTTAAAGTTAGTTCTCAGTTCAGCAAAATGTCATTTGTTTTGATCTAGCAGTTACCGAAAATAATACCTGAGGTGATCCAAAGGAGCTGAAGATATCTGACCATGTCAGAGACAGTTCCTGATTACCGAAACAGCAAAAATCTACACAGCTATTGTATAAAGAATCTCACAGAGGGTGGGGGTGTTTGGGGGTTTAACGTCCCTTTCCACCACATACAAGAATCTCATGGATGTGTACCGGTTCACAAGGTAAAGCAAAGAAACTAGGCAAAACTAGGCAAAACAACAACAACAACAACAACAATTTCAACAAGTTTAAATTTCAAACGTTCACTTCGAGGACAACATTTGGAACTCGCGTGGGAGTCGCGACAAGGAAATGCAATGAAAGTTCAAACATTTACAAAGAACAAAAAACCCAGCAAACAAACAAACAAAACAAAACAAAAACCACGAACAAACGAAGAGGTAAACGAACGAAGAAATAAACTCATACGAGCATCTTTTTCTACAAACCTCTAGTTAACTTAACCAGAGGATTACGGTTTTCAGAAAACGATGACTAGACATTTTCAAGTAGCAATGCTTAAGTTTAGTCTTGTCGGATACTTTAATGTACACGACCATCAAGACAAAAATAATTCAAAGTCTTTAACATCAATGTTAAAATTAACCTGAATTAAACCATCAAAACAAATGGCAGACGAGACAGGTAGAACGATCAGACGTTGCTTTCCTTACCTGCCCCGTCGAGATGTCTGATCGGAGAGAATTCTACTCAGTACTCTTCAACGGGTAAATGATGAGATGGTCCCAAAAATATCCCCATCTACCTGGACTTTAAATAACACCACCTAACATCTCACACGCGCCAGTAACAACACTCCAACAACTTATGTATGAAGTGATCATCCAAAATAACCCTTCAACGAAGGAAGAATGTATAAACTCGGTCGACTCGAACACAGTCCCCCCAAAAACCGGTCGAATCGGGTTTTACCGACGGTTTTTCCAACACGTGCAGAGAGATATCAGGTCTAAAAATAGCCCAGAGGGGCTTTCCAACAGGTACGTTACATATACCAGGTGAGACAGAGACTTCCCCCCAGAGAGGAAGAGAGAAGCTCTCAGCCAATCAGAAGCCCGGTTGCGGTCTGACCGGGTATTTCCTGGTTTATTATTAGTAAAGCAGGAAGTATTTCCCGACTGGTCGGTTTTTTTTTTTTTTTTGCATAGGCATTGGAAGAGAGATGTGTAAATACAGGTGTTATGGTTTTGACCTTAGGTGCTACAGTTACGAGTGAAGGTGGTACGATGATAATTATACATGTTATATATGGGAGCATCACATATGACTGGAACTGAAGAGTGATAACATTGATTATTACATGGTCTCCATGCACAAATGTGTAAACGAAAAACAGTCTTGTTTTTTTTTATTATAGCGTTTAATTATTTGATTTTAAACTTAATTTGACTCAATTCAACTTGACACAACTATTCAACGTAACATAATAAACATCACATCACATCACATCACACCACATCACACCACACCACACCACACCACACCACACCACACCACAACACAACACAACGTAACACAACGTAACGTAGCATAACATAACATAACATAACATAACATAACATAACATAACATAACATAACATAATTTTCATTAGTTTGTCACTTCACCATGAATGCTTATTTTACCAAAATGGTCAAAATTAGCTGTTACAAGTAAACCATCAGGGAAACGTGCTTTTTTACTTATGTCGCAAAACACCACTTTTGCTTGACATTTTGTTGCATTCTGTCTATTCCGAGAGAAAAAAAAGAGAGAAGAAAAGAGTCGTACTCCTGAAATATTATATAAATACATTGAACTGGCGCATGCATATTACATTAAACAAAAATTCTGCAACGTTGCAAAATAGTTCTTTCTTTTTATCTGCTTTATTTTTCATGTCAACACCAACGTTACAAACTGTGATTTAAAAAAAAAAATCGTACAGGACTGAAAGAAATTGGTATAAAGTTACATAACATTGTCTTGAACCGAAATATATTGAACATTGCTGTACAGTCGATCATCACATACAGTTTGAAGACATTATATATCATGGTCGGGTTTGCACCGTGAAAAACTTTTGTGCGTTACTGCACCCCCCCACCCCCCCCCCCCCCCACTCCCCGCCCTATCTATATCTAAAGTGATATAACAGGCCTATAACATTTACATAACATCCTCCTGAAGTTTACATAACATTGTCATGAAATTTACGTAACATTCATAAAACATTCGTGTTGTGGCCATTCCTCTCCATTGTGGATTAGAAAGAAAAATTCTAAGAAACACAATAAATTCAGAAACCTAAAAGAGACAAAATTTCTTTCTCCAAGAACAAAAGAAAATGAAATGTAAACAAAGAAACGACCAAAGGCAGCAAATAAGGAAAAACCAGCACATTTGAATGTTTCAGCCCAAATTTGCATATTCTTGTACACGTTTGTACCATCTGAGAAATGCTCCCGCCTTCACTCCTTCGAACATTCAGCTCAGTTGCCCTCCATCTTTGGTGAACTTTTGACCAGACTGGGTCAGGCATGCATAACGAAAATGTCGAACAGTTTAGCCACCCTACACTACTTCCATCTCCCCCTCTTGATAAAACTGTGAAGTAAGCGGTTTCTACGGAGTTCAAGAACACTGCATGCGGCCCAGACATGCAAATTCAGTTAGGGGTAGGGGAAAGCCCCAGTGAGGTACACGTGGACTACCCAATGCGGTTCAGGTATATATGTAGACATTTTGGAAATTCCGAGGAGCGATTTTGGGCAAAGACTGACCTGTCCGTATTTTTGGTTGAGGGGTTTTCCCTTCACCTGGTTTCGATGAGCATGTAATTTTGGGGTTTCTTTCGTTAGTTCAATTCAGTTCGCATCGGAACAGCCGAAAGGGAGAGACCACTCCGATGTTTCTCAGCTGCATCAAATATTGTAACTGCGTAATTGCAACATGAAAGGTAAGAAAATGCAGACGCATTCTGTTTAAGAGCGCAGAGGGACTTTCTTAGCCATAAAATATGAACTGAACAGTTTGCTGTGCACAGTTATCGTCGAAAGTGAAGTGATATACATACGCACACGGTTTTTCCAAGATGCAAGAGATGAAAGAAGAAGTGCAGTTAGATAATCAGTATGCAAGGTGCAGCGCGTGTGTATAGGAACTTTTCAATTCCTTTTCATTGTTTCGCGACAAACAGTCTTGTGCACATTTGCAACAACTCGATTTCGGCCCATCGCACCCACAGTCTGATACGGATGGCATTCAGGTCAACTGTTGTGTTTTGATATTTCTTTTTTTTACTATTCGAATGTTCTACGCCGTTGTTGTACGCATAACATAGTCTTTCGTTTGTGACTGCTGGCGTGTTCCAATGAAAGCCACTCAATGATACGTTTGTGCATCAGTCAATCTTATTGTATTATGTACTTGTAAAGAAGGATATGCACATACAGTTTACAATATGTGGGTGGAAAAGTGTGATAAATATTAACGATATCTTTGGTGTGAACTACAAGTACGTGTGATTAATAATGATATTATCCTTAGTGTGAAGTCCAAGCACATGTCGGACAAGATAAATGACTTCATTCGTCGGTGCCAGCCACGTTTGCTGGGGTGTAACCAAACTTGCTAAAAGAATTTTTTTCTGATATGTTACAGCCAAGAAACACATCAAAAGACGAATGAAAAGGGTGGGTGGGTGTTTGGGAGTTTAACGTCCTTTTGCATCACGTAAGGGTGATATCAAAGACGAGGCAACGAGAAAAAGCACAATATTTGGGCCCCACCGGGATTCGAACTCAGGACCCGAGCACTGAAAGTCCAGCGCTCTACCATTCGGCTATCCCGGTTCCCCAGACGGATGAGAATGTACTTGGTTTGTTTCAGGTTGAAAGAAGACTTCTGCCATCTGATACTGCAACACACGTAGAATGTGTAAATACGTAGGTAAAAATGTTCATGCTCTCTCCACACACACACACACACACACACACACACACACACACACACACACACACACACACACAGAGCAACCTTTTTCTTGCATTCTTATGAATCATGTTTTCCTGTTAATACTTTTGAAAGTTGTGGGACAGAATTGCTTCATTGATCATATTTATGTATACTTGAAAAGAACAACAACAACAACAACAAAAATCAGAACACTTTCAAGCATTATCTATTTTGTCTAATTTCATGGCAGTCTTGTCTGTATCTATTCTTGTATAACTAGCCACAAATAAAGCAGCTTATTCTTATATCATTTATAGTTGTTGTTTTTTACTGACTGTTGTATATTTGCAGAAGCAATTACTAGTCCAGTGATTCTGCAGCTCTGTAAAATGATCTAGTAGGGGATGCTGGAGAGGTCCTGTCCACTCCGTAGTGACACCATGCAGTCAGGAACTGAAGGACACATGATCAGCAGTTCGTCAACGGTGTGGTAACTGAAAAAACCCAACAACAGCACACAATAAGGAGACCCTTTCTAGTGGCATTCTAGAAGTATAGCTAAAGAAACTCACCTCAGAATGGACAAAGAGTAACATGTGTTGAATTTACTTTCAATTTTTTTCCTCCAGTCCTCTAGACCTTCCAGATTTTTTTTAAAAATTCATCTTTTTGGTATATGATGACATAACGGACGACATTACATACAATACATACATTACATACCTTACATAATTATGCACATTACATTACATACAACGACCTAAGTTATATATATATATATATATATATATATATATATATATATATATATATATATATATATATATATATATATATATATATATACATATACTACGTACACGACATACTTTGCATGTATTGCATATTTTACCTAGTTTACATGAATTACGTCTACTACGTTCATTGCATGCATTACCTGATTGTATTCTATCAGCCACAGCACTTGTACATATCGCTAAGTCCGCATGTCTACTTTCAAATTCTTTAACCAAATCTATCGGTCTAAAGCCGAAACTAGAGATGAGGGTCAGACTTACCACTGATGGACACAAATTGTCTCAACATTCATCGTGCAGTCATGGGTACAAAACTGACCACGAAATGCACAAAGAGTAACTTGAAGCTACATGTACTTTGAAAGGGAGGATGGGGGATTTGAGGGTGTAACGCCCAGTTCCACCACATACGGGTGATATCAAAGACGGGGCAGCGAGAAAAAGGCCAGCACAATTTGCGATGAGGCATGCATAAACGTGGCTTAAGTCGCCAGGCACTGTTTTGAGCTATACCAAGAAAAAGGTCACCGGATACATGGGCTGACCACTGTCCCTCCTAACTTCAAAGAATTATAACTAAACTATTCTGTTGTTTGCACCTAGAAGGGCATAGATTCAGTGTTTTTACAAAATTTGTGACTCAAAAATGAGATTTTGACACTTTAGCCATGTTTTCCTATGCCCCGTCATATTTTCTGGCTCGATCCAGCCAGGATTCGAACTCATGAGCCGAGCTTTGAAAGTACGACACTGTACTGGTCAGCTATCCCAATTCTTACTCTAAAAGAAGTTTTTGCAGTTACTCTAACTCCTACCGGTTCACTCCCCTTGATATCCGACTCTTAAGTCGGATGGTTCATCCGCAGTCCATGACAAACAATTACTGCATAATTCTTGAAGCTTACCTTTTAGTTGCACTGAAAATACTCACAAAAGACCAGCAAAAGCGTAAGTTCGAGAAACAATGACAAAACATGAACCTAGAATGTGGAGTGATAGTATCTGGGGAGCACTTCTGTCCAAAATGGCTGAACTGGTAAGAGCTAAAGTCATCAAACAAGTCATGCGGCCTAAGCACCAAATTAACAACAGGTGACTTACTGCCTTTCTACTATCGCTCGATTAGTATAGTTCGCACCCTCCGGCCGTATTGGGCGAACAATACCAATACAGCCACGCTCATTTAAAAGAGTTCGCCTACTGGAATCGGGTTAGTGTTAGAGGGTGGGTGGGTGTTTGGGGGTTCAACGTCCTTTTCCACCACATAGACCACATCAAAGACTTGGCAACGATGAAAAAGCCAGCACAAATATTTGGCCCCAGCCGGGATCGAACTAAAGACCCGAGCACTAGAAGTCCAACGCTCTACCGTTCGACCACCCCGGCTCCCCGGTTTAATGTTAGAATTAGGGTTAGGGTTAAGTTTAGGTTTAGGGTTGGGGGTCACCATGTGGTAATGGTGTAATCGCTATGTTGTTTAGACGGTAGTAGTGCATTTACAACAGGTACAAAATTTAATGGCAGTAGGGGGGCGAACCATACCATCGCAGCTTTACTATCATGCCCCTGTATAATAGTTTCATTACATATATATGTATTCAGTTGCACAGAAGACATCAAACATGCATGCATTTCTGACACAGTGTCCTGATGGTCAACAGGTCTTCACACAAAGGGCGTGCACAGCTGATGCCAGGTGACTTGCAGACGAATGGGGATGTCTTGCAGTTCTGTCTTTCTGCTTCCTGCAGCTTTCCCCCACCTCCATCTGCGTTTAGCAGGATCACCATGAAGGCCTGTACAACAAGTAAGTATCCGCTACATTTTTCGTCACTTATTCTTTGTACTCAAAGTCTCTATGTTCGTGGGGGAGCCGGGGTGGCCGAATGGTAGAGCGTTAGAACTTCTAATACTCGGGTCGTGAGTTCGTATCCCGGCTGGGGCCAAATATTTGTGCTGGCTTTTTCATCGTTGCCCCGTCTTTGATGTCACCCGTATGTGGTGGAAAAGGACGTTAAACATCCAAACACCCACCCACCCACTCTATGTTTGTAACGAGTTCTGGGTTCGTAAGTAAAAGTCGAGGTTAATTTGACCCACGGCTACGGGCCTGACCCAGACTAGGACAAAAGACCCCCCCCCCCAAAAAAAAAAAAAAAAAAAAAAAAATGTGTGAAAGAGGAGGCGAAGAGATAAATAAATAAATCCTTCTATAACGGCTTAAGCATCCGCTGGAATGGACCCGATTCTTGGTTTAAAACAAAAAACAAAAGAAATTTTAACCCTAGAGCTAGTTTAGTTCGAGGTTAGACTCTAACCCGGGGCTAAAAGCCTAACCCAGACGAGGACAAAAGAAACCAAAAAACCCCAAAATTTTATGAAAGAGGAGGCGAAGAGAGGAATAAATAAATCCTTCCATAACGGCTTAGGCATCCGCTGGAATGGACCCGCTTCCTGATTTAAAAAAAAACAAAAACAAAAACAAAACCAGAAATTTTAACCCTAGAGCTAGTTTAGTTCGGGGTTAGACACTAACCCGGGGCTAAAAGCCCTAACCTCGACTATTACATACGGGACCTGAGGGGGATAATTACAGCTTACAAAGCTCTAAGACTGTTTGCCAAATGAATGGATGTTCTTTTTGACAATTGCGACCACTTTCGTGACTTTGCGGTTATCAAAATAGAGAAATGTGACTTCTCTTGGCCTAACGTTTCTGTACCTGGGCCTGCATGTAAAAGTCGGGGTTAGGGAGTTTAGCCCCGGGTTAGAGTCTAACCTCGAAGTAAACTAGCTCTAGTGTGAAATTTTTTTTTTTTTTTTTTTTTGTTTTAATCAGGAAGCGGGTCCATTCCAGCAAGGTGCCTATGCCGTTATAGAAGGATTTTTGTCTTTCTTTCTTCGCTTCCTTTTTTTAATCGAATTTTGTTTTGGGGTTTCTTTCGTCCTAGTCTGGGTCAGGCCCGTAGTCAAGTCAGGTTTATTTGTCCCAGAATTGAGAAAAGTCGTGGGTTACATTAACCTCGAGTTTTACATACGGGCCCAGAGCGATGCAATTTTCCTGAAAGCTTTTTCACGTACGGCTGTCACTGTCTCAGAAGAGAGGGAGGGTGAGTGGGTGGTTGGGGTGGTTAACGTCCTTTTCCACCACGTATGGGTGATATCAAAGACGAGGCAACAAGAAAGAGGCCAGCACAAATATTTGGCCCCAGCCGGGATTCGAACTCACGACCCGAGCATTGAGAGTCGAACTCACGACTCGAGTATTGAGAGTCCAACGCTCTACCATTCGGCATTCCTGGCTCCCTGAAGAGGGATAAAGACAATGTGAGACGTCGTCAAACTCTTCATGCTTATATTGTAAATTACTACCTTTGTGGAATGACATAAAAAGGGATTTTCCAAAATGGAAGATGATTCATGTAAGTCAAAAACTCTTCATAGTCGCTTAGGATGAAAGCGAACGTTTGAAAGGGAAACAACCCATTTTTGATCGTTTCTCAGATCAAAATTCATTTCCTGGCTACGGAATACATGCAACATGCGTTGGAAACTGACCAGATACAGGCGTTCTATGTGATGTTAGTACTCAGAAATGCATTCAGAACCAAACAACATGAAGGAAACAAGGGAGAGAGGGAGGGTATTGGGAGTGAGTTTAACGTCCTTTTCCACCACGTAAGGGTAGATATCAAAGACGGGGGCAACGAGAAAAAGGCCAGCACAAACATTTGTCCCCAGCTGGGATGCAAACTCACGGCCCGAGGATCTAGAGTCCATGAAGGAAAGAAACGCTTTTGCCCTTCTTCACATGATGATGAACATAGCCAACCACTAGCTTCGAAACCACGATGATAACATTTCTCGGAATAATTCACGAATGGTGATATTCTCAAGTTCGACTAGCCATGACATGGCGTGTACACTGACTTTCAGTGCTCGGGTCGTGAGTTCGATTCCCGGTCCCGATTCATTTCGTTTCAAGGGCGGTCGGTGGTCTAGGGGTTAAGTCTTTTGTCACCAATGAGAGAGGTCAGGTTTGAGTGCTACTCGGGACGAAGATTGTTTCTTTCTTTTTAGTGGCACCGACTCCCCCCCCCCCCCCCTCTATGCTTTGGAAATGTTCAACCCACATAAATTTGAAAACGAACGCAATTCTAAAACTCCGAAACTTTAATAATTGCTGAGCTGGCCCTTCGCAACACGTGATTGCTATGTGTTTACGTCCAGTGTCTAATAGAATGCGTGTGATTCACGGAAACGTGCGTGTTGGGTTTAGCTGGCGGCACTTTGAGTCAAATATTTAGGATAAAGCGCTTTTAGTAGTAGTAGTAGTAGTAGTAGTAGTAGTAGTATAGTATATACTTCCCGTATTTGGGTTTTTAATGCCTGCCTTCAGAATCGAAGAATTCATTCACCCATGTAGAACCTCGCATACGTCAAACAGTTAGTGACGTCAACCAGCTAGGTAAGCTAGCACGACCCCATGTGTTTGGGTTTTTGCGAGCACAAAGAGGCACGGAAAGGGTTTCCAGCACTTTCTTTACGTCAGCATGCTTGATGTCAAAGACCTTGCGTACGTGTGCGCTCGGGCAGCATACATGACACAACAACCACTGAATGGAAACAACATATTGGGCTGGTGGACATCTTGTAAATGCTTTCCTTCAGAGTCGAAAAGATGCACAAAGTAGGAACACTGCCCACCCAGTAGAAAATTGCCAGCTTGGTGATAATATAAACAATATCAAGACTGCATTTGATACATCTCTTGTCTACTGGCAATTGGCTGGTAATAGACGACTCCACTCGGCAAGCGCCGTCCCTTCACTCTGCCGCGTATTGGCAAAACACAGAACGTCCATGACGTCATTGTACGGGAAAAGGGGTGAAGCTGACAGAGATTCACGTAATGGTTTTTTTCCTCAAATGACGTCAATGGACCTTTTACTTTTTTTAATTACTTTTATTATCCCTTTCGGGAAATTCGGGCTGCTTTCCCCGGGGGACGCGCGTCGCCGCGGTGCAGCGCCACCCAATACCTTGTACAATTTTGCTGAGGGAGGAAAGCCGGATAACTTGACCCGGAGAGAAACTCCCGATGAGCAGCCCGGTAGCCAGGAAAAACCGCTATCACATATCACAAGCTCGACCTGGGCTCGAACCCACGCTTCATCGCCATGACATTGGTGACGGCCGTTCAATAGCGCAGTGGCTAAATCCGACGCGCTACATATTAGACCACCGCTCACCCCCGTATTAGACTTACTGCTTTCTTTCCGTATTTCATACTGCATGTGCTACTGTTGTTGTAGGGGGAGCCGGGGTGGCCGAATGGTAGAGCGTTGGACTTCTAATGCTCGGGTCGTGAGTTCGTATCCCGGCTGGCGCCAAATATTTCTGCTGGCTTTTTCATCGGTGGTGGAAAAGGACGTTAAACCCCCAAACACCCACCCCACCCCTCTCTTGTTGTAGTGTCTGGCTATAAGCATGCCAGACCAGTCCATGTGCTCATAATGCCGAGGGACGCGATTGGCTGAGTTCCGGGGCCCCTCTATGATTAAGGCTGAAGTTCATTCATTGTGGGCCGGAATAACTGAACAGAAGGGTGGGTGTTTGGGAGTTTAACGTCCTTTTCCACCATGTAAGGGTGATATCAAAGACGGGGCAACAAAATAAAGGCCAGTACAAATTCTCGATTCGAACTCACGAACCGAGCATTGAGAGTCCAACGCTCTAAATAGAAAAGAAGCGTTTTATTTCTTACCTGGGAAAGCACATCTACTGCACTGTGTACAATACAACATTTGTAGACAGTGTGTAGGAATATTATCAAACAAACGCATACGGTAATGTAGTGGACGATTAGCGAGTAGATCCTTAAAATTGTGTATGGCTCATGCAACTCTCTCTCTCTCTCTCTCTCTCTCTCAACAAAACTATTTCTCCAATCCGCTGAAATATGCAAAGGTAACTAGTACCAGCACCCTCTGTGTGTGTGTGTGTGTGTGTGTGTGTGTGTGTGTGTGTGTGTGTGTGTGTGTGTGTGTGTGTGTGTGCGCGCGCGAGCGCGCGGAGAGAGACAGAGACAGAGAGAGAGAGAGAGTTGCAAAAGGGGCAAGTAACATTAAACTTTAACACGCGTCAAAATAATTATTTACTTTCAGTTTCTCAACTACCCATACGAGACCCTGCAAAGCTGAGAGAATGCACTTCACACGCGCTGTCACCTCCTGACGACTATCACAGGTATTCAAGCTTATATTACATTCCACTATCACATTAATAGAGGCCCTCAAATAATACGGGGAGCCGGGGTGGCCGAATGGTAGAGCGTTGGACTTCTAATGCTCGGGTCGTGAGTTCGTATCCCGGCTGGGGCCAAATATTTGTGCTGGCGTTTTCATCGTTGCCCCGTCGTTGATATCACCCGTATGTGGTGGAAAAGGACGTTAAACCCCCAAACACCCACCCACCCCTCAAATAATACACGCAGTTCAAAGATGTTCAAGACTATTTTTCAATGGGCAGACAGACATGTTTGCCGGTACATGTATTTCACATCACCAGGCGGTGCTGCACAGGTGTACATTTTGCACATCTGTAATGTTTAATGCAACCATTACGTTTCATGCCAAGAAAACGTCGGGGACAAGCAAAGTCTTTGTGAACTGAAGTGAAATGCAGTTGACACGACCTCCCCCCCCCCCCCCCCCCCCCCCCCCCCCCCCCCCCCCCCCCCCCCCCCCCCCCCCCCCCCCCCCCAGGGCGATGCACTTTCTTTTCAGCTCTATGATTGGCTGCCTCCGTCCACCAATCCAGCCAGCAAGACTGCAACCCGACGAGAGAGAGAGAGAAGGAACTGGGACGACAACCACAACGAGCCTTGCTTCACGTGATCAACGCGTGACTTCCTCATTCGTCAAGGTCGCGATTTTAAGAACATGACGTCCCGTCGTCCCGTTCAGCGCGATTATTTCGGGTACGTTTGGTTCACGGGTAGACGTGCACGCATTTCTGTGGACGCACGCACCGTGCAAGCCGTGATATGACGTAAACAAAGGTGGCTATTCCGCTGTGGTGGCCACACCCGTGTAGTTTTGGAGGCAGAGTACGTCGCAAACTATGGTACCTTGTCGCCAAAATGCGTATGCGACGCACCCGGTGCGCGCATTTCAGGATCTTGTGTGAACCGCGACCGTACACAGACCATGGCTTCGTTGCCGATTTTGCGTTATAAAGAGGGAAATTGCTTCACGGAGCTCGTAGACTTATGGTGACAGAATACATCGCGTACGCTGTCGTCGGCGTACCTGTCGCCAAACGTCGGCGTATCTTGTCGGCGTACCTTGTCGTCAGACGTCGGCGTACTTTGTCGCCAAACGTCGGCGTATCTTGTCGCTAAACGTCGGCGTATCAGTCTTGTCGCCAAACGATGGCGTATCTTGTCGCCAAACGATGGCGTACTTTGTCGCCAATCGTCGGCGTATCTTGTCGCCAAACGTCGGCGTATCTTGTCGGCTAACGTTGGCGTACCTTGTCGGGTTACCTTGTCGGCTAACGTCGGCGTACCTTGTCGCCAAACGTCGGCGTACCTTGTCGGCTAACGTCGGCGTATCTTGTCGCCAAAAGCTGGCTTACCTTGTCGCCAAACGTCGGCGTATCTTGTCGCGAAAAGACAATGTACCTTGTCGCCAAGTGTCGGCGTACTTTGTCACCAAACGTCGGCGTACCTTGTCGGCTAACGTCGGCGTATCTTGTCGGCTAACGTTGGCGTATCTTGTCGCCAAAAGACGACATACCTTGTCGCCAAAAGCTGGCTTACCTTGTCGCCAAATGCCGGCGCACCGTGTCGCCAAATGTCGGCGTATCTTGTCGCCAAAAGCCGGCGTACCTTGTCGCCAAACGCCGGCGTACCTTGTCGCCAAAAGCCGGCGTACCTTGTCGCCAAAAGCCGGCGTACCTTGTCGCCAAATGTCGGCGTACCTTGTCGCCAAAAGCCGGCGTACCTTGTCGCCAAAAGCCGGCGTACCTTGTCGCCAAACGACGGCGTATCTTGTCGCCAAAAGCCGACTATTTTGTCGAAATGCCATGAAACCTGCGGAAAGGGTTCTTGGTGATTAACGGAAATCGAAATGGTGGGTTCGTTTATTGAATGCACCTCCTATGTATCCGTATGAACGTAAGGTTTTTCTGGAATAATGTTGCTCATCATTGGTGTGTGCTCAGTTGGGTTCCAATCTTGGATAGCGAGAGCAGATGCAGCTACGTTTCGGTAAACATCTCGTCAATTATTGTCCCTAAATCAGTAAATGACCCCACAATAACCCGCGAGAATGACTTCAGGACACTATCTGCGAACGCAAAAATTGATATCCTGGAACCTTTTTATTAATTAATTAAATAATTTATTTATTTGTTGTTGTTGCTGGGATTTTTGGCCATCTGTGTGAACGTTGAAACGTTAAACCCGTGTCTTTTGAACAATGCAGGTCTTCTTCAGTTGTACCGCAAGTTGAGTCCCTGTTGCCTATTGCCAGTTGAGCCGGGATAACCGAATGGTAGAACGTTGGACTTTCAATGCTCGGGTCGTGAGTTCGAATCCCGGCTGGGGCTAAATAATTATTCGCACTGGCCTTTTTTCTCGCTGCCCCGTCTTTGATATCACTCTTATGTGGTGGAAAAAGACGATAAACTCCCAAACACCCACCCACCCTCTTTGCCCCGTCTTTGATATCACCCATACGTGGTTGGAAAAGGATGTTAAACTCCCAAACACCCACCCACCCTTGACTGTTGTCAGTGGTGGCTACTTTGCCAGTGACCATATCAAACCCTGGTCGTGCTGGCGTCACTAACACAGAGAACAGTTAGATAACACAAGGCCTTGGCATAACTCAAAGTCGTCCTGAGGAAAGATGATAAGTGCAAAGGTCAAAGTACATGTCCTGTGGTCGAGGTGCGAGCTTAGGGTAAAGAGGGTGGTTCAATAGGTGACGCGCGTCCAAACTTTAACAAGTGTTTTGCTGACCGGCCGTCACCGCTTGTCTTGGTGAGGCGTTTGATTTCCAACTTTGGTTTCCTTGAGTTTCTTTTCGGGTCCTGCGGCTTTCTTCCTCCAAACAACGGGTCGTGAGGGTCGAATCCCGGCTGGGGCCACATATTTGTGTTGGCCTTTTTCTTGTTGCCCCGTCTTTGACATCACCCATACGTGGTGGGAAAGGACGTTAAACTCCTAAACACCCCCTCCCCCATCTCCCGAGCGAACTTCAAAGGTGGGTGGTGCTGCACCGCGGCGACGCGCTTAAATCCCAGAAAAAGCAACCTAAACATCCCAAACAGGGATGAAAGAAAAACCCACCAAACACTTTTAGTAAGATCTTTAAGAAGAGTTTAGAATTGTGCGTTCAAATCCCGCTTGGGAGGGGAGCCGATTGGTTGAACAGTGATCTCTCAATGCTCGGGTCGTGCGTTCGAATCCCGGCTAGGGCCAAATATTTATTTTGTGCTGGCCCTTTTCTCGTTGCCCTGTCTTTGATATCACCCTTACGTGGCGGAAAAGGACGTTAAACTCCCCCAAACACCCACCCACCCAACCCGGTTAGGAGCACAAGTTTTGATTTTTTTTTTTTTTTTTTTTTTTGGGGGGGGGGGTCTGTTCCGTCTTAGATATCACCCGTATGCGGCGCGGTGGAAAAGGACGTTAAACCCACTAACCAACCAAACAACTAGCCAATCAGCCATGCAGACTGCAGCTGTTGTCCCATAATGTAAACCGCATGCAGGTCTCCCGTCAGATTTATGCAAATTTCTCCAGTGGTCTTGCACTGTGCGACCCCGGGCTGTTCACAACAAGCGTTCCTGAGAAATCGCCCGACAGCACTAGCGATAACAACGGTGTATATTTATTTAGTACACAACATTAAAAAAAAATACTGCACACACTAACGGGCGTTGGCATGTAAATAGCCGCCTTCCTGTTTACAATCAAAAGAAAACCTTGACCCAATGCCTTCAAGGTCTGTTCGCCCCGACGCAGGACACCAGAACCAAAACAAGCTTGTAAAGGACAGTATACAAAATAAATGTTTTCCCACCATTTTTTTTATTTATTTATTTATTTATTTATTTTTTTTTTTGGGGGGGGGGGTAGGGAGTCTTCATCCAGGGGACAAACAAGCAATGAAATAAACAATTATAATAATTATAATGAGGATTTGTGTGGCACCCAACCTCCGGCGTGAGCTCTGGCCGACTTACAATAGCAGAACCGTTTCGTACACACAGTCCTACAATACATGAAAAAAACACGCTGCAGTCCTTTTTTTTGTTGTTGTTGTGAGGTCGGTGACTATGCAGGTGATAACCAAAATGCATAGGAGGCTTAGGTCAGAAATCAGCTAAGTAAGTAAGTAACTTAAGTAGCCATGTAGCTGACGAACTTGGTTATTGACTACTCACCGCGATCACTCACTTAATCTTTTTAAACTAAGTACCTAAATATTTAGCTAACGAGCCTGGTAGTTAAGTTATTAACTGAAATAACAATGACAATGAACGCAAAGACTGTGTGTATGCCGGTTTTCTTATTGCGGCGTAGGAAGTTTTTTTTTCTTCTTCTTCTTCTTTTTCCTTAACCTCACTGCTATACGAAGGATACCATAAAAAAGGCCCCATACAAACACAAGACTGCGGTTATATTCAAACTCAGCCTTCCGTTCAAAATGGTTCTCCCGGGAAATTGGATTTTAAGCACCTGTGAAGTCAATATAAAAAAAAGTACGATCAAAATGATAAAGTCTTTCGACAACGTAAGTTCGCGCGTCCAAAATGGCGGGACAATAATATTATGGACGTAGTCGCGAAGATATCTGGGTAAATATTTTGCGCTCTTATTATTGTGTGTGTGTGTGTGTGTGTGTGTGTGTGTGTGTGTGTGTGTGTGTGTGTGTGTGTGTGTGAGTGAGGGAGGGAGGGTGGGTGGGCTAGTGGGTGGGAGTTTAACGTCCTTTTCCACTACGTAAGGGTGAAATCAAAGACGGGGCAACGACAAAAGGCCGGCACAACTATCTGGCCCCAGCCCGGAGAGAGAGAGAGAGAGAGAGAAGAGAGAGCAAAATGTTCACCAGGGATCACATGACTGGAACAGAGCCAAAAATTACCCGGCTAAAGGTATAGCTTTATGCAAATTTCCCCACGCCAGTCTCCAGACATATTCATTTCCGAAAGTTCCTGGAAGCAGACGACGTGTCTCCTGCTGGGAAACCGGCCGGGTCCACATTCGTATACCTTCCAGAAAGAAGGGAGAACGGGGTGGGCTTGGTGACTGGGTGTGTTAGGATGAGGGTGGGCTTGTGGAAGGGGGGGGGGGTACGTGTGTCTAACATGAATAGGTATGCTGTAATGGGGGTGTAGGGGGTGCAAAGTAGGAGGAGCTACTGTCCAAAGGGGGAGGGGACGAAGGCAGATTCTGGGAGGTGGTGCTTGGCAATCAAAAGATTGTAACACACACCCCCTAGGAATGATGATCGATTCGGTAAGCTTTCAACCTCTCTACACCATTAGCTTGCTTTACGTCCTATGGCTCTTAGCCCTCAAGGACAAGTTGTTCCTGGCAACCTCTTTACACGGACGGCAGGCAGATCTTATAATGATAACTATGTATTATTTACGCGCTCTACCCAATTTCTTGAATCGGCACAAGGCGACGCGAACTGAACCCAGCACGCACGCTCACGTGAATCACACGCATTCTCTCAAACACTGGACATGAACACATTACAATCACGTGGTGCGAAGGAAAATCGGAATTTGGAATTGCATTTATTTTCAAATTATGTGGGCTGAACGTTTCCAAAGCAGAGGGAGAGGAAGCCGGAGTAGCCGGAGAGAACCCCGGACGATCGGCCCGAATGAACGGTGCCACGCACGAGAAGGAAAAATTCATTGCCCCGATTGGGACTCGAACCTGACCTCTCGCATTGGTGACGAAGCGTTGTGCACGGGGCTTAAAAATAGTTACGTCGTTTGGTGTAAGTCATGGAGGCCAGGGACTTCTTGATTATGTTAATTTCAATCCCCTCGTCAGGTTTAGACCCCGCCGAAACCCTAGGAAGTTCGCAACAACAAAAACATTGCGATTTTTCCTTGAAATTTTTGACTTTGGAAAAAAATACTGTTTGTTGTGGCGAGACCAAAAACCTGTGTCCCCTGTGACACACTGTTCTCAAATTTGTGCGCCAACGTAAGAGTTTTGTGCATACAAATTTAATACGCACACCTGTGCGTAATCAGGAACACTATGTACATATGCCGAAGTTCCATTTTGTGTATCTCTTAAGGTTAGATTAGTCCAGGGCCCGCATGTAAAACTCGGGGTTAATTTAACCCACGGCTACGGGCCTAACCCAGAGTAGGACAAAAGAAACCCCCAAACAAAATTAAATTAAAAAAGGAAGCGAAGAAAGGTAGAAAAATATCTTTCTCTAATGGTTTAGGCACGATGGTGGAATGGACCCACCTCCTGGATTAAAAAAAAAAAATTAACCCGAGAGCTAGTTTAGTTCGAGGTTAGACTCTAACCCTGGGCTAAAACCACTAACCTCGACTTTTACATGCGGGCCCAGGTGACCAGCCTAGGTCTGATTACAGCCTTGGATTGATCGTTGATCAAATAGTTTTGACTAACTCACAACAACAAACGCTGTTCCACTACCAGTTCAGCTTGAAGATAAGCGTCCATTATCCGAGCATTTTACTCTGTCTGTCCTCTCAGATCCATGTTGTTTTTTTTTTGGACAATATATCTGTTTGATTTAATATTTGCAGTGTGAAGCAGGGTTCGCGTTAACTGGCAATTACCAGTAAATTACTGGTTATAAAGAGGAAATACTGGAAATGTTTTAGCTCTCAGTCCCAGGGACTGGTTTTATTTTGCTGGGACTGGTTACAGATTTATGGGAGAAAAAAATAAAAATGAACAGGCTGATCGTAAAAAGAAAAAGAAAAAGAAAAAAAAAAGGTTGATCGTTCATACAAATTTTGTGGCCCAGGCTTGACTAACGGCACTTGCCTTATCTCTCTGAATTGTGCTTGGAAAAATTTACATCATTATTTGCAGTGCTACCGGAATTTTTTCACAGGGACTGGTTTTGCTCAGAGTCGCTGAAAAACGGTCGGGGTAGGAGGCGAGGGGATTGGTTTCGAAAAATCATAGCGCGAACCCTGGTGAAGTCTACAACAGTACTGCATTTCTTGCAAATTGTGGTGACATACATTGTTGGCCACAACGCTACATGACCCGCATCCGCAAAACTGCATAAACATGTCACAATACCATAATGTTAGTGTAAACTTTGAGTTGGTCATTGCATGGCTGACCAACGTGCAACAATCTTGAGACAAATAGAAACGGAAACGGTAATGACTGCGAAGTGGTTACAAGTTAAGCAAATAAAAGCGACATAAAAGGGACAGAAACCACTTAACATTGACAAGGGACGGCACAGGTCGACGTTTCGGCTTTCGCCTTCTTCAGGACATAAACAAATGGGACATAACTTCAACAAACAAACAAAAGGTAACTCTGCGGACGTACTGACATACACAATCTTGAGACAGCTAATACGTCTGGCTGGAGCCAATTCACAAGGTTAGTTAGTTAGTTAGTTAGTTAGTTAGTTAGTTAGTTAGTTAGGGCTTAACACCGCGCGAGCACAATTTACATGGTGCTGTAATTGACTCGAGTACATGCCGGAATGGAGACTAGTAATGGAGACTAGACTGACCAATAGCAGTGTGGAAGTCAAACGTGTCATGCGTTAACAATCAATAATAACTGCAGCTAGATATGACAACTTAGAAGGAAAAGTCTGTGAAAAGTATCTGGCCGATCATTGACAACCAGCCAATCAATCAGTAGCACGTATCTTGCCCCCATTTTCCCGTTGAAAAATATTCACGTAGAAAACTTGTGTCCACTGCATCTTAAAAAAAAAAAAAAAAAAACACACGCAAGAATATCGTGTATGTGATGTTGACAGAAGCCTGTAACTTTCCCTAACTCGCATTTACTAAGCAAACGAACAACGCAGTGTGTTATTCTAGATAGCTCGCAACCTTTTACTGTACCTTCCTCTTCCTGTTCCAAGCGAGGGGACCATCGGAAGAGGGTCTAGTTTCCACAGGAAATCCTTTCAAATGGCTTTTTATAAAAAAAAAAATGGCCTACTTTGCCTCGGTCAAGGTAACCCGTCTCCGTTAAAAACATCGGTAAGCGTGGTGGGGTGTGGGTGGTGGTGGAGGCGGAGGAAGGGGGAGAAGGGGGGGGGGGGGTAGGCGAATTGTACGGAGGAGAACTAGAGAGTGGGGTGGGAGGGGATAGGATGATATACAGCTCAAACTCGACACTGCATGATCGGGAGTTCGAAGTTGTACGAAGTCCTTTCAGTGGCTTCTATTATTTTTTTTCCTTTTACCAATGTTGACTAGAGACGTTAAAAGTTTCAATATCTGTGATGAAATACATTTTGTCGAGAGGAAAAGCGGACTCCTGCAGCAGGATTAAAACGTTCCAACAAATTAAAAGCAATACTTTATACAGCACCTTTCCCAAATTTAAAATGTTGGGTACCGTAGCACGAAAGTCGTAGAACGTATATGTATTATAACGCAGTGTCCAAACCCTGACACTTCTTTTCAAAACTAACAGATTAACAGGATGAACAGATAATAATAATAATAATAATGAAGATTTGTCTGGCGCCCCACGTCCTGCTGGAGCTATGGGCCCCTTACAGTAGCAGAGTGGCATTACATACATACACAATCATCAGATACATGCCACATTACACACACATTAAATACACGTCACATACACGTTACATACACACAGTCGTGCTGCATCCTAACACGACATAATGATGGTGACAGTGATGGTAGAGTAGTTAGTCTATATAATTATGCACCCGGAAGAAATGGGATTTCAAAGCCTCAGATACCTCAGGATCACTGCCTGAATGCACATTGCAATAGCAGGCTGTTGAAAACTGAACACGCATTGAATGCAGCAATACAAACCGTAAAAATTCTTGTCACAGTTAACAAGATAAATAGACTATTTCAACTTCATGTAAAAATGAGGTTGTGTAGCTCGCGTGGAATGCAGTGTAAAAACTCGCCCTCTTTCTTGCCAAAATGAAAAGGATTTCACAGTGATTCAGAATCATGTAAATGCACAAAATGATGATTGTCTAACATACGCACGCACTGAAGGCAGTGTAAGAGCCGTGATACGTCGTGTCAAAGTGACAGGATTTGAGGGTGATTCAGCTTCAAGGAAATGCACCAAAAGATAACACTGTCTTCAACATAAACACACCCTTAATGCACTTGATGCCCTTGATGCACATTTTCTGAACACTTAATAGGACAAGGTGTCCTGGACATAGAAAATTGATAGGACACATTGTCCTGGCATGAAAAAAGCAATAGGACACCAATTTTTTCCCCTTCTACAACAAGGAAGTGAGCAATTAACGAGCTACATAAAACACAAGTAGTTTGACAACTGCAACCCGGTCGTTACTGACACAGTGTGTAAGCTAAAGCTACAGCGTGCAAAGCTGCGGAGAAACGAGATCAAGCCACCGAAGTCGCACACAGCGCTTATAAGCTTGCGGGGCGCCGGCGAAAAAGAGAAACATGGTGTGTCCGAGAGTGTAAGGAATTGAATCGGTCGCTGACCGCGCGGATAAAAATTTCAATCGGCCCGTCAGTCCGCTCCCGAGGTGAGACGTTCGGTCATTTGAGATTTTAATCGGACTATGTCCGCAAAACCGACGAAATGTGCATCATTATGTTAATGCAAAGTGCACACCGTGAAGCTCTTTGTTAATATAAACAGGATTTCAAGGGGATTCAGCATCATGGAAATGTTCAGCATGATAACACTGTGTTCAATAAAAGTACTCCCTCACGGTGCAACGTGACGTTTTGTGGTCAAAATAAACGGAATTTAAAGGGGATTCAGCATCGTGGACAGGGACATGATAACACTCTCTTCAGCATGACCACGTTCTCCATGCTACGTACACACCGTGACGCTTTGTGGTCAAAATAAACTTGAAGGGGATTCAGCATTATGGACATGTACAACATGATAACACTCTCTTCAACACAAACACTCTCTCAATGCAACGTACACACAATGACACTTGCTTGTCAAAATCAACAGGATTTCAAGGTGATTCAGCATGATGAAAATGCACAGCAAGATGATACTCTGTTCAACAAAAACATTCTCTCAATGCAACGTCACACATCCTGACGCTTTGTGGTCAAAATAAATAGAATTTAAAGGGGGGGGGGGGGGGGAGGAATTAACAGGATCCGAAGGTGAATCAGCATCATGGAAATGCATACAGGAAATGACAGCAACCCGTTTATTGTAAACACTTACGCCATGCAGCGCTCACTCCCTGACCCTTGTTTATCAAAATTAGCAGGACCGGGCTTGTTCTCTCGAATCAGGAAGTTGCATTCTTTGCACTACCACCACTCCCAAATCCCCGCCACATATAGAAACGACCGTTCAAACATACACACGCACACGCTCACCTTATGACCGCTCGACCAATGAACTCAAGGTGATGATGTCATATAGTCTGTGTTTCTGAGAAACCTTCGATACCAAAACCTAGCTCTAACTCTCATAGTTTGCTGGTAGTTTGTGGCATGGCAGCCACATTTGAGGGGGTCATTTCTGAGTGTTTTTCACAAAAATGAGGATTTATTACGGAGTACCTGATCACCTGTCGATGTTTTGAGAGGTATGTTATAGTATTTTATTGCGACAAGACAGTTTCCCGTAAACAGGGAGAGGAAACGCCATTTTCCGTTGAACCCATAGCGCTGGTGCCCAGATTAAACTGATTGGTGCTTATTTTTTCCCAGATAAACTCATTTACCGTAATTGTCAGCTCAGTAAATGTTATATTCGTCCCCAGTGAAACCGTCCACTAATTTGTCAAACGGCAGTTTGTAGTTGCTTTTCACGATATATTTTCCACTTCTGCACCGTAATGTACATCGAAAACGAAACAGAATTTTCTTCGAAGGGCATTCAACGGAAGTGACTGCTGAAAGGAAATGCTCCGTTGCTTCAACTACTACAACTACTGCTACTGCTTTTAGAACAAATCAGCTACTACTACTACTACTACTACTACTACTACTGAAAATAATGAAAGTTCGCTTTGGTACTGGTGCCTTATTCCAAGTCATTTCTCAAACAAATAACAAAAATAAATTCAAACACAACGCAGTTATGATTTTCTTGACAGGGTAATGTGCAAAGTCTGATTGCTGGATAGATCTTCGTCACTACTTTGCTACCG
>JACVVK020000281.1:577500-617500 GCA_018292915.2 Batillaria attramentaria | reverse complement strand
TTCTCTGTAGACACAAACTAGCCTTCTCTGTAGACGCAAAATATATCTTACAAGTACAGCGCTACTTGTCTCACTGCAAGATCATCGCATATCATCAGCAGAAAAAGATTTCTGTTCCGCCGAAAATATATCTCTTCGACAAGACATTTCAGTTGAAATTTTAAGAGTAAACTTGTTTTGTTTGGTGTCGTCCTCTGCACGTGTTTTGAGTGATATTCTGGTTTCCACCAAGCAGACATTTTCCGTAGTGAAATCTGTTTACCTCGTCCGCCCTCGGCAAAGAAACAAAGTATACTTTTCAACAAAATATATTTAACTCAGTCCTACATAGCAAGTTTGGAGTTTTGCACCAGTGGTCTCGCTATAAAAATCATAATTAATCCTATTTGCATGGATTTAAGTTTGGCGCCATGGGAATGTTGCGCTTTGATTATACTCGTGTTTTATAATAAATAATAATAATAAATTTCATCAATTTATATCGCGCACTTCTCAGACACAGTGACTCATTGCGCTAACACACATCACTCATACACATTCACACTATACAGACCAACACGTCAATCAGTACATATTACACATCACACAATACAAAGACACATCAGTTGAAAGCCTGTTGAAAAAGGTGCGTTTTCAGTCCAGATCTAAAAGCTGATAAAGATGGTTGTTGTCTCAGCCCCATAGGCAGTGAGTTCCAGACTGTAGGGGCGGCAAAACGGAAACATCGTTCACCATAAGTTTTCAGGTTTATCTTAGAGACCTTGAGTAGCTTGTCATTAGATGAGCGGAGGGTACGGGACGGAATGGAGGTGCAGAGTGAAGCAGACAGATAAGGCGGAAGATTATCATCGAAATGACGGTAGGCTAGAATGTTTTCTGCAGTAAGAGCCGTCAAGGAACCGTTAATTTTGCCTGATTCTCGCATACAGGACCAAACCCGAAATAGAGTCAAAAGCATGGGATACTTGCGCGTTGTAAGCAAATTCCTTCGGTACCTGTCCATTCTTTGACCATGTAAGCTTGAATCATTGGTCATCTCGTATGTCCACATTGCTGAATACATTATAAATAATTTTTAATACATTACTTGCTGGTCGAAGAAGAAGGTAACAATAAATATTATCAGGAACTATGAAATGTTCACGCGGAACAATTACATGTAAATTCATTCGAAACACTCTATAGTACGTAACCCTTTTCTATTCTTCTAGAAAAGAAATGCCAGACAACACAAAAAATTGTAAACAACTGGTGAATTATGTTGTAGACATGTGCTAGATACTGAACGAGTAGCAGGACATAAATTAATCGGAGTAACCAAATTAAGTGTTATCCACAAACAGAAAAAAATATAGAACACCAATAAATTTACTCCACAAACGCAACGTTGTTGACAAGAACTCAAGATGTTACTTAACTGTCTGAGAAACAACACGAACAAACAGCAAGAAACTGACAGCAAAACCAAGTGACAGGTCCATAAAATATATTTCCTCGACTTTTCAGAATGTTTATTCAGCCAAGCATAATTGTGTGACTTTAAGCTTGTCAGAAACAAACCCAATACAGTACGTCTTACAGAACAGTATGACAGATTTTCTGCATTACACAAATAATATTCACATATTCCCTTCTTGAAATTTTTATTTCTCTCTGCATCGCTGCTGACGTGACAAAATGTTATCCCCGATTAAAGTCAGTCTGTTGTGATTTCCGGACATGATGAAATGTGCCCTCAAACTGTCTGTGAGGCCCAATACGATGTCGCTTGAATAACATTTCCTTCAAATAAACTCAGTGATGAAAGGAAATGGAGGTTACTGAATTACTCCACAGAAATTTGAAGCAAACAAGCAATTAAATGAATGATAGCAGTTGGAGTAAAATTTCAAAAACGGATACCGTACGACACTAAAATTTACTCTTTTTGAAAATGTTTGTTTGTTGACGTACTTACACTTTACGTACTGCATAATGTGTCTTAACATACGCAGAAGCACGATCAAGCAGCGTATTAAGTAAAACAGCAGTTGGACTATAATTTCGAAAACGGAAACCGTAATGGTGCGACACTAAAATTTACTCTTTTTGAAAATGTTTGGTTGTTGACGTAATTACACTTTACGTACTGCATAATGTGTATTAACATACGCAGCAACACGATCAAGCAGCGTATTAAGTAAAACAGATGCACACATATCCATGCACGTGCACTTGTACTCGGCTGAACGAATAGTAATCAATGAATTAATTGTAATTCAACACATGTAGCGTGAGAGTTTCAACAGAAGCAGCTGAATTCTGGAGTTTAGAAAGAAAATAGAATCGTGTACACTTGTCTTGTGTGAAAGCATCAGCCACAGAAATCCACTGCCGCAACACTGCGGATACTTGAATAATGGTTAAAACTTGCACAAGCGGTTTGTGTTCTTCGAATGTGACAAATGAAATCCTCGGGAGAGTTTTATTTGATAATAATTTTCATATGGATCCTGTTACCCTCCCTTCCCTCCCCCCCCCCCCCTTGCTTTATGTTGTTGTTTTGTTGTTTCTTTATTGTTTACTTTTTTTTTTCTTGCATGATTTTGATTTTGCTGCTGTTGCGATTTTTAAAAATTTTTGTGTTCACACGCTTGTGTTTAATTTTAACGTCAGTTAGGATCCCATTATTACGTTCTTATCACCTGTACTGTAACCTGGATTATATCACGTCTATTTACTGAAAAGTGAAAACAATCGACTCGGAACTCTTTATTCAGTACACTTTGCATCGCGTGACTGTAGTTTCGACACACTCAAACGGGAAATTCACTCCAGCGCATGCACACTTTGCGCTGTGTAGCTGTGAAACAGACATACCCAGTCAATCAAACGTCTAAGCCCGTGACTGACGTGTGTCTGCCTTTCCTTTTATGGAGACTCGTTCTCGGCGAATCGAGAAGCTCACACATCGGCGCTTCGCGACGGTCCAGAAATTTACCTCCCTTGCGTCAAGGCCACATACAGTGATTATTCAGGCTGCATAGAATGTAAACACACAACAGCTAAAACTAGCTTCATGTCGAGGGAAGTACAATATAAACAAGCTTGAGTGCAACTAGTGTATTGCGCGTATAGGGGTTTTTGTGCTAAGCACGCTGTTTATTCAGAGCACTTTGCATCACTGGTAATACTTCCCTCCACCCCTCTTTCTCGAACTTGGGTTTGTCGTGGAAGTAACGGGACAGCGAACACCCCCCCCCCCCCCTTCCGTTTGCTTTTCGCAGAACAGCCGTGGGCTCCCCACTCCCCCTTCCACCCCCCACTCTTCCTTCCTCTGTGTCTACAGCGTCATAGGGCGTGGGCGGAGAGGTCCAGTATGCGCCATAGTTTGTGGACGTGAGCAGCAAACTGGTCTTGCAGGACACCTCCGAACTGCGTTGCTTCGGGGAAACCACCTCTCGGCCTTGCTTCCAGTTTTGCAAAGTGGGGAAGTTTTTTTTTTAAATTTTGGTCTTGCCTTCCCTTATGGAGTCACTGGTGGTTCCCCGCTTGTCTGCGGATCAGGAGCAGGAGGAGAAGGTGGTGGTTGTGGTGGGCGTCCAGGGGGAAGAAGAGTGCAGCCTTCGGAAACCGGTGCAGAGCGAAAGCGACGAGACGTCCTCGCTGGCGCCGTTGGTTACCGAGACGTCGAGCTTCGGTAACCCTGCCTTGACCGGCATCTATAACAACGGTCAGCGTTCTCTTGGTCCAAAGCTATGCGAGAATCGGGACCCTTGGCAAAATGTGCACGGTCGGAAAGATGCTAGCCCGGGAAAACTGCCATCGCCTTTCTTCGCTCCACGATTGCATCTGGCACAAAACTTTGCGCAGAATGTTCCGAGCGAGAAGGGGAGAAGATGCAGCGGTGGCTATCTGTGTTTGGTGCTCGCGGTTATTCTGTTGGCGTTTGTGAGTGTGGGTGCTGTTGGCTACTGCACGTACTTGCACGGGCAGCTGAATCACCAGGCCGAGGAGATTCAAACCGTCCTGAACGCCTTGAAGGTAATGAAACAGTCTCAAGGTCATTTCACTCTGCCATAGTTTGAGAGGATGGGTGGGTGTTTAGGAGGAAGATTACGCGACAGCCTCAAGGTCACTTGGACTCTTGTTACGTACAGTTTGTCACGGGATTTGTAGCTAGTTCAGTGCAAACCGCTGCAAAATGAACTGTCGACATCCTGTGCAAATTAGTTCATAGAGTTTAGTCCACGAGGCGGTTGACTGGTAAATACACTGGTTTAGTCTCCGAGCATGCACGTGTACGAGCTGATGGAGTGCTAGTGTTTACTCACACCTTTCAGCCGACATTGCATCATTCAGTTCAGATTTCTCGAGTTTAGCCCATTGGGCCATTGACTGCTACGCTTGCAGATACAGTGGTTTAGTTTCTAAGTTTACATGCGCTGATGGAATATTAGTGTTTACTCAAACCTTTCTGTAGACATTTCATCATTCAGTTCAGATTTCTTGAGTTTAGCCCATTTTGCCATTGACTGCTACGCTTGCAGATACAGTGGTTTAGTTTCTAAGTTTGCATGCGCTGATGGAATATTAGTGTTTACTCAAACCTTTCTGGCGACATTGCAAAATTCCGTTCAGATTTCTTGAGTTTAACCCATTGGGCCATTGACTGGTACGTTGCAGACACAGTGGTTTAGTCTTTAAGTTTACATGCGCTGATGGAATCTTAGTGTTTACTCAAACCTTTCAGTTCAGATTTCTTGAGTTTAACCCATTGGGCCATTGACTGGTACGTTGCAGACACAGTGGTTTAGTCTTTAAGTTTACATGCGCTGATGGAATCTTAGTGTTTACTCAAACCTTTCAGTTCAGATTTCTTGAGTTTAACCCATTGGGCCATTGACTGGTACGTTGCAGACACAGTGGTTTAGTCTTTAAGTTTACATGCGCTGATGGGATATTAGTGTTTACTCAAACCTTTCTGTCGACATTGCATCACTCAGTTCAGATTTCTTGAGTTTAGCCCATTGGGCTGTTGACGTTCAGTTGGTATTGTTCGCCCGTTAGGGGGTGCAATTGACTGGTACGTTGCATGTACGCCGGTTTAGTTTCTAAGTTTGCATGCGCTGATGAAATATTAGTGTTTGCTCAAACCTGGCGACATTGCATTATTCAGTTCAGATTTCTTAAGTTTAGCCCATTGGGCTGTTGACCCTCAGTTGGTATAGTTCGCCCGTTAGGGGGTGCAAATGTATACCAGTCAAATCCGTCGATATTTCGCATAAAAGGAAAGTCGTAGAACAAAGTCAGCGGCCACGTGACTTCACCTCGCCAGACCCCGGAGTACATTTGCACCTCCTCCCGCGTTGCGGGGAGACAGCCGACCCCGTTAGTGGACGACTGGAGTTTATTTGCCCCTCCTGTGCATGGCCGGTATACATTTGCACCCCTTAACGGGCGAACTACACCAAGTAACTGGTACGTTGTAGATACAGTGGTTTAGTGTCCAAGTTTGCATTCGCTGATGAAATGGTTTTGTTTGCTCAAAAGGTTGTGTAGACATTGCATAATTTGGTTCAGATTTCTAGAATTAATTCTGTTTTTGCTGGCTTTTTTCTCGTGTGCCCCCGGTCTTTGATATCACCCATACGTGGTGGAAAAAGGGAGTTAGATTCCCAAGCACCCACCCACCCAAGAGTTAAGTCTACTTGCCGACGCACTGCGTTTAGTCGTTACAAGCTTGCACGTGCTGAATGTTGTTACATATCTATGTACGGTGCTTCAGACATCGCTCGTTTAGTTCAGACTTCCACCAGACAGTTGACTGCCCGAGGTACTGCGATTCCAGGCGTGCATGCGCTTCTGCCATTGAACCAGAGTGGATGAATGGTACACGTCTACCAATAGCGTAGTACCGGCAGTGGCAAACGCGTTGATCTGTGACTATATTGTCTCGGGTGTTATACACGGGTGAGGGGCCTGGAGGTTTTTTTTTTTTTTTTTTTTTCATCATGGGGTCTGGGCTGGTAGATTGTTGAACGTTCAGTGCTCGGGTTCGAATCCCGCCCTGGCTTCTTTCTCTTTCTCTTCCCACACGGGTGAGGTGGCCTTGAGGGTTTTTTTTTTTTTTTTTCCATCATAGAGTCTGGGCTGGTAGAGTGTTGAACGTTCAGTGCTCGGGTTCGAATCCCGGCGTCCTGGCGTCTTTCTCTTTTCCACGCCGTCTTTGGTGTTGCATTTCTTTTACGGTTATTGCGGGGGAGCCGGGGTGGCCGAATGGTAGAGCGCTGGACTTTCAGTGCTTGGGTCGTGAGTTCGAATCCCGGCTGGGGCCAAATATTTGTGCTGGCCTTTTTCTCGTTGTCCCGTCTTTGATATCACCCTTACGTGGTGGAAAAGGACGTTAAACTCCCAAACACCGACCCAACACCTTTGACGGTTAATGCCGCTCACAATGGACCAACCTGTTTTTAGCGAATAGGTTGCCTTGCTCTGTAATATAACAGAAAGGTGGAATCACAAACACACAGGGGTTAAACGTGATGACCCCGGCCAAACGAAGTGCCACTCTCGATTCAAAAGTTTCTTCTGAAATAAAGTTATATTTCCGAAATGTCAGCATATATGTTATTTTACGCTGTTTTGATGTATTCGCAGACGGGTGGCTGCTCGATAAATTGTCCGAATGTATCGAAACGAGAAACCAGGAATCCGCTGGTCAAACGAAGTGCCACTCAGATTTTGAACGAACGGACACTTTTTGGTCAAGCGAACACATGAGAGCGCCACACCTTGGTCGAACGAAGTGCGACTTGGAACGAGACGGAACCGAAGGAATTTGAAGAGGAAACTTTGTAATGACTCGTAGAGACGTTTGAATCGAGAGCGACACTTCATTTGACCGAGGAAATCTTGTTTAACCACCGTGAAAGTTGTGATGCAGCGAATAAATCCATTAAGCTGCTGCAGAGTTGTTGTTGTTGTTGTTTTTGCTGCCCCAACTTTTCCAGTTCCAGTGGTGTTCCTCTCAGGTCATGGGTGGAATCCACGGAGGGCTCGGAAGCTGGTGCAATTTTTATCATGCATGATGATAGAGATAAGGATGATGGTAAGGTGACGCTATGGAGGTCCGTGTGGTTTAGGACTGCGGGACATTGCCGTATTCCACGCTTCCTGTCAGAAATACCCCGGCATTAACCAAGCTCGGGAACTACGGCACCTGCGGTGCCGGCCGTGTAATCATCCACATCTTAAGACGTGCCATATACCAAGGGAAGCACCCCCAAAGCCGTACCGTGAAGTGGGTGAATCTCGGCTCTGTGGCAACAGCCTCCCCATCGGGCCCATAGCACACCCGCTCTGGGTAGGAGCCGACCTAGGTAAGAAAAATCCCGCTTGCCTCGGCTGGGTCTCCCGGTCCATGGTCCGAAGTGCTAACCACTACACTACGGGGGCCGGTTAGCTGCCGAGTTTTCAGAAAGCGTGCGTCACCAAGGAGGAAATCAATTTCCTGTGACCTAACATCCGACCAGGGAGTAAGTGGCAAGCGGATTAGGGGACAGTTACGACCAAAGCACTATCGGCGTTGGGACAGCAATAGAATTTCCTGTTACTTGTTCCGTTTGTATTGTGCCTGGCGGGATGCCCCATTCAGGCTGGATGATAACTGAAAGCGACTGCATCCTGCGTGATGTACTGCATCTGTTTACAGAAAGCATTCAAATTTACGCAAGCGATATATCCGGTTAAAACTTAGGCTCTGGTGTATTTCTGGTGTCACGAAGGTCCTTAGTTGGTCCTTTGTGTATGGAGAGCACGCAGACAAATCATGTTCTTTGCGCATGGAGAGCACGCAGACAAATCATTTTCTTTGCGCATGGAGAGCACGCATCAGCTGTTATTTTGGACTGCTTGAGTGGAGTTCAAACATGACGTGACTTGTCCAAAAATTTCCAAAAATCTCTGTGACCTTGACCATTGGGCATACGGTATATCAGAAAGATATCTTCACGTTGTGGTGTCTGTCCCGTAAAAATCTTTATAAGTAGTATTATCATTGTAATAATTACGATTTCTTGTTCATACTTTTCAGGCCTCGGTGTCTGGTAACCATGGAGATGCTTCTCGCACTCTCCTTGATGCTGACTTTGCCAGCCAGAGGACAAAGCGATGTGAGCATTAACGAATGAGTTAATAATGGATTAGGTTACTCTCAGGTGCAATATTAGCCCCCTCCCTCGCCTCCACCCGTACGCATACACTCATAATACTCCTCCACACACCCACACCCCTCCATCCACACCTCTTCCTCCCCCCCTCCTCCACCCCCTCCCCCCACCAAAAAAACCCCAGCAACAACAACAACCAAAAAACAACAAACAAAACGAAAACAAAATAGAAACATAAAGTCCCCCATCCTCCACCCCTCCCCCCCCCCAAAAAAAAAAACAACAAAAACAAAAACAAAACAACAACCAACAAACAAAACAAAAACAAAATAGAAACATAAAGCTCCTCCCCCCCCCCCCCCAAAAAAAAAAGAAGAAAAAAGTAAAAACAACAACAACAACAACAACAAAACCGCAAAGGGAGAGAACAGAACTGAAACACACAAAAAACTCAGCCCGCCTAATAGTGTTGTTTTCATTACTATGGAATCAACACAAACACCAGCAGTTCCCATTTTCGTTAAACAGACTGTTCGTGTCCTGTTTCTGGTTTTGTGTTCCGGGACCTTGTATCCCTACGCTGTGTGTGTGTGTGTGTGTGTGTGTGTGTGTGTGTGTGTGTGTGTGTGTGTGTGTGTGTGTGTGTGTGTGTGTGTGAGAGAGAGAGAGAGAGAGAGAGAGACAGACAGACAGACAGACAGACATAGGGCGACGTTTTATTTTATTTTATTTTATTTCATTCATTTAGAGACGTTTGTGTACAGTAACTAATTTCCGATTTGTTTCTGTTTCAGCTTCAAGTGATGGTGAGTACTCAAGGAATGTCAGAAGTTTATTGAACATGTTGTTGTTGATGTTGTATTTAGTAGTAGCAAAGACCTTGGAAACTGTTGCAAAGTCTTTGGTGGTGGTGGTGGTGGTGGTGGTGGTGGTGGTGGCGGCGGCGGTGGTGGTGGTGGTGGTTGTGTAGTATTTAGTAGTAGCGGTGCTAGCAGTTTTTTTTTTTTTTTAAATATATATTACAGACATACTTACATGGATGATGCTAGTAGTATTTAGTAATAGTAGTATTTAGTGGTAGGTGCATTTAATAGTAGTAGTTCTTGTTGTATTCAGTGTAGGTGCATTTGGTGGTGGTGGTGGTGGTAGCAGTAGTAGTAGTAGTAGTAGTTGTTGTTGTTTTTGATGTTGATGATGTATTTAGTAGTAGCAATGACCTTGGAAACTGTTGCAAATTCCTTGTTTGTGGTGGTGTAGTATTCAGTAGTAGTAGTATTTAGTGGTAGGTGCATTTAGTAGTAGTAGTAGTAGTAGTAATAGTAGTAGTAGTAGTTGTTGTTGTTATTGCATTTAGTAGTAGCAGAGACCTTGGAAACTGTTGCAAAGTCTTTGGTGGTGGTGGTGGTGTAGTATTTAGTAGTTACGGTATAGTAGTATTTAGTAATAGTAGTATTTAGTAGCAGGTGCATTAAGTAGTAGTGGTAGTAGTAGTAGTAGTTGGCAGTAGTTGTTGTTGTAGTTGGAGTAGTAGTATGTGTTTCGTTCTTTTCGTAAAAAAAGGCGGTTATACTGACGAAGTTGCTTAACTTCCGGTTTACAGATACAGATTTGTGGGTGGACTTCTTCACAGCACAGGTAAGTGATCAGCGCTTTCAGCGATGCGTGTTTTCCCACCAGTCTCATCACAAGTTCCACCTTGCCAACCACACAAATGTTCACACATTCCACACATTCAAAACCTGATTAAAAAAATCTTTAAATCACAAGTATTGTGTACTTTATAAACAGTTGTTATGTCTGTCTGAAAGAGGGAGAGCTCTCTGTCTGTCTGTCTGCCTGTCTGTCTGCGTGTTTGTCTGCATGTCTGTCTGTCTGTCTGTCCCTCTCTCTCTCTCTCTCTCTCTCTCTGTTGTTCGGAATCTAGCTTTGGAAGCTGAAACTTTATCTTATCCCAAAAGAAACAGACTTCATCTTATCCCAAAACTGACTAACCCCCTCGCCCCCCCCCTCCCTTCCTCCCCCCTCCCCACAACATAGTTGTAGTTGTAGCACTCCAGTAGCTGATAGCAATGGCATATGCGTCAAATGACAATGCGCACAGTAATGTCAGTACCTTTACCGTTGAGAAATAAAAGTTTCCTTGATTCTCTGTTTGTCTGTCTGTCTGTCTGTCTGCCTGCCTGCCTGCCTGTCTGCCTGTCTGTCTGCCTGCCTGCCTGCCTGCCTGCCTGCCTGTCTGTCTGTCTGTCTGTCTGTCTGTCTGTCTGTTTTGTGCATTTCGGTAATGTGCTGGAACAAGTATACTGAAAGCTGTGTAGTGACTGCATGCGCCTGTGATTTTCTGCTTACAACATTGTTAATGAGTACAGGCGCTTTCCTGTAACACGCAACACGCACGCTCGGGTGAATCACACGCATCCACTCAACACATTACAATCACGTGGTGCGAAGGCGCAGGTCAGCGATCCTTATTTCTGAAATCAAAATTGCATCTATCGTTCGTTTGTTTGTTCTTTTATTTTATTTCATTTTTCAAAACTTTTTTTCTGTTTTGTTTGGGTGGATGCTTTATAATAATAACTTTCGTTGTCTCCTGTATCTTAGTTCACGAACTATCGACTCAGTCTGCCGATGGCGCACCTCCACGGAATGGACAGACACTCAACTGAATGGATGAATCATCACAGTAAGGACCGTTTTAATATTATAATATTACAGGTTGGGTTGGGGGGGGGGGGGGGTGGCGGTAGGGCCGTAGGTGTAGTTCGAGGGAGGGTGGCAGAGAAGAAAGTTGCAGCTCAAGGCAGAAGGCCGCGGGGGTACAACTGCATTCTCTGTCACCCCCCGTCTTCATCACCCTTGTGGCGGGGACGTTAAAGGGGCCAACGCTACCATTTCTGTGTTGACAGATCGTTCTGAACTGTTTTTGTGGTATCCGTCATCACACCATGTAAACGCCTGGACAGTGACAGCGTCCGTATGACGGCATCGACGTATCGGTCGTCGGCAAAACGTCCGTTCGGCAAATCGTCCTTCGGCAAAGCGTCGGTAAATCGTCCGTCAGCAATTCGTCCGATCAGCAATTCGTCCGATCGGCAAATCGTCCGATCGTCAGAATCGGCAAATCGCCTTTCGGCAAATCGTCCGTCAGCAAATCGTCCGTCGGCAATTTGTCCTTCGGCAATTCGTCCGATCGGCAAATCATCTTTCGGCAAATCGTCCGTTCACCCTGGGGTGGAACCCACGCCTAGCCGTTTACCTGTTACACACCGGTGACGCGGCTATCCCGATTCTGACCGGCTTGCGGCGTTGAGCGCTAGCGTTGCTTGGCCGCACGCGACTTCTCTCAGAAAATCATCTGCGCTGTAGTGTGTGAAAGCTTGTCTCGATTTGAGGTTGGCCTGTCTTGTCGCAGAAAGTCTCTGTTCAACTCGTAAATGGTTTTTGTGGTGCTACTTGCGCATACACTCACGTTGGAAGCAATTTAGTCTCGTTTTCTGTAGAAAATTCACTTTCATTCGCGATATTATAAGATTACAGAAAGGAAAGTCACGTTTATGAAAACGTCCCAGTTTTATAATATGTCTTGCGGCCACACCTAGAAAATTAGTGCAATTTGTGGCTTAGATCGCGCGCAGTTCGAGAAAGAAAATTGGTAGTGAATATTTTGTGGCTATGAACCAGCACTCGCCCCGGCTAAGAACCAGCCTGTATCAAACAGACGGTTGGCCGGTTCTTAGCCGAGGATTTCGCACTGCTCGGATATTTTTTAAAATTGCGAATCACTAAAGCATCCTACGTCACAACAATTGGCATGCAAGTCACAAAGACATCACGGATACGTGTCTGTTTTGAAACTACTGGAATTAACGTGGTATTTTTTGTCAGCTTCGTGTTAAACTGCAAAATAGCTCTCGAGTCTCATTGCAGTCGAACAAATATGACTCGTGTCCTTACATGAATAAAATTTTCGATATAAAATCGCTTTGGGTGGGAAGATGAAAGTCTTATTGATATGTGCATATATGATCAAATTCATTTCAGTTCTTAGCTTTCCTGGCAGCATTCTTGCAAGTCACCGCATGCGTGTCGCGCTTTTCCGGCCTAAAACAGTCACAGCGGCCGACAGCCGGTCGGATTCGCGGCATAGCCGCGTCACCGGTGTGTGTTAAAGCAGGGCGTAGTCTAGCGGGATGACCCATTGCTCAAGCATTTCATACAGAGTGGTGTTCAGTTCGGCCCCTACCCAAGGTGGGGAGTAAAACACAAATGAGTTTACCTCAAAACATTGCCCGTTTCCTGTAGCCATTGCGAACTGAGTCTGTTTGTGTAATTTGTCCATCACATTTACGGGCGTCCTACAAAATACAGAATACTTCATTGATCCCGAAAAGGTAAACTGCAATTCCGCATACTAGTAAAGACACAATAAACATTTTAATGAATGAGACCACAAATACACGCATAAAAATTGAGTAAAACAAACAGTCTTGACCAGTAAAATTACTTAGAATCAGGAATAAAACACACAATTACATACACACAATTTCCTATCACATTTAACACTCATTGATACACTTATTCCGGCATTCACTCTGCACATTCACGCTGCTCATTTCCGCTCAGGCCTCACCAGAGTAATGCTACTCTACTGTCTGTTCAGGCCCGAGAGCCAGATCACACAAATCCGCTGCATAAAGTCCCAGCTTCACTGACAGCTTGCCTCTTGTTGCGGCCGCCTGGCATGCGCATTGACTCACGTAACACAAAAATCACGCAAATCACGCCTTTTCTTGACAACAAAAATCATTACAAGCTAGCACACTTGCCAAACAGGTTTCTCCAAATTAACACTGCACATCACATGACCCCGCTGTCAAGTTGTGTCCTTACGCCTGCATCATGCAGGCAATTCTCTCACAGTTGCAGAGTTTTTAGCGCTTTGGAGACCCTTATAAAACCAAAGCGTTAGTTTGCAGTGACTTCATTCCGCTTCTGGTCAGTGAGCGAGTCACATGGTTACAGCGTATAGCAGGTGTTGTGTGCTGCACGAGAAGACTAGTCACTGCGATCTTTCTCGCTCAGTGTCAAAACGCAAACTGAGCTGTGAAATCGGTTGGTTGGTTGGTTAGCTGGGGTTTATCGTCCACGCCACAACGAGGTGATTGCAGACGGCCCTAGGGGGGGGGGGGGCAGGTTATGGGGGATGGGGATAGCTACCGTAACTGTACAGTCCAGCTGAACACTTATTCAATCCAGTCAGACTGCCAGGTCGGCCACGTTGTATGTATCCTTGACTGTAAGGGACAAATGAAATCAGGCTGCCCTTGGCTTTTATAGGGGGTTTTAGGGACGCTGGAATCACTGTTACTGTGACAGGGTAATGTCCATTTTACACAGCTGGATTTGGTTTTTATAATAAACACACTGTGGGGTTTTTTTTTGTTGTTGTTGTTGTTGTTGTTGACATTTGTTTGGAATTCTTCTTCGTCCCGCCACTTTTTTTTTCCAACCCACCGGCCATTTCGGCCTACTCTTTTTCGAATGATGGAATTGTGCACACTTTATCGTGCACACTTGATGGTACGTGCATGCGTATGTACACGGCCCGAAACAGGCACCGAAAGCGAGTCTGCACATGATTTTGACTCGATTTAGTGAGAAGAAATCTCACACCAAATTCCTGCCCGGACCGGGGCCAGCAGCACCCGGCCTATACCCAGACGGTCACCCATCCAAGTACTAACCGGGCCCAGCGTTGCTTAACTTCGGTGTTCAAGTGAGAACCGGTGTATCCAACGGTGTAGACCTTTTAAACCTTACCATAGCGTCTGTCTGTTTTTCGCCAGACCGGGGCCCTTATTTACTGTGGCAACAGGACCATGTCGAGTCTCGGCACAGGATCACGGTGCATGATGAACGCTTGAGATTGAAATACGACAACCGCGCCCACAACCGCATCAAGGGCATCGAGATCATGGAAACAGGAGTCTATCTCGTCTACTCAAAGGCCATCGTCGAAGGCAGCATCAGGAAGTACGGATCTTGTCAAATTCAACTCAAATCCAAATTATTCTTTATTAATCCCAGAAGGGAAATTATAGTTAGTTATTTAGGGTTTAAAATGCCTAGCGTCCCTTTTTTGGGGGACGCTTACAATTCGGAACCACTGCTCAAACCTGAATGCATTTCTACATCAAACATTGGTTGCTAGTCTAAGAGAAGTGCATCTTACGCACATAAATACAGGCTTCAAGTAATTTCCTTTGGAAATATTTTTTTGTCGACCATTTGCAGGCCATTTTTCATTGAAAAAAATCATCAGACTGGCAAACTATAAAAAGAAGGCCTATACCTTTTACATTTTGCTACTGTTTAAAGGGTAAGGCAAGTCAAGTGCAATGTTGGGTTTAGGGGATAGGTAGTGATGTCCTAGACGACTGCAGCCCAAACGATTTGAACATGAATACACCATTCAGCATTTATCACACCAAACGGCAGCCGAAATGCGATGCCATGGAGGCTGCCATGTTGATCCTAGCAGTGACGTCACTACATCACTCAGCAGCAGACGACACTAAGCTGGCACACTCTCTGTGCGTGCAGGTGTGCCTGCTACACGTTTTAGGCGTGCTGTTTCTGGCTCGTATGCACACTTTGCTTATTTCCTGAAAGCTAGAATGGATTTGGGGATAGTTCTTTATAATTTCGAGCCAGAATATTCCGCTGAGGAAGAGCTCAGTAAGGGGTTCGGGCAGAAAACAATGGGGACGATGGGGAAGCAGAGAAGCAGTAACATCGTTCGCAAAAGCGCCAATGAAACAATCCGGGGTAAATGATCTCCACAAACGAGGTCAGTCTCGCTTGTTCCAGGCGTATTCCTGCACTCGGCGGGGCAAGCGATCGTTCTTCAAGGTCTCCAACCATTTCGCACATAACCTCCGTTTTCCCTTTGATTTGTTTAGATTCGGAAATTTATAAAAGCTTTTGTGGCTTCCATCTGCATTCTTACACATGCCCTGTTTGCTGAAACAACCAAACGCTTTGCACTGTGGCATCTCGAACACAAAACAATACTCTGGAACAACCCGCTCAAAGCTGGCACTGCCGACAGTGGTGGTCGAGTGACGTCACCGTCAGCACCTTTCCCGTCTCATTCGCGAAAGAGTGCGGCAACATGGCGCAGTCCAGGAACCGAAAGCAGAGGGTGTTTTCGGCGTATTTTTGAGTAAATGGTACTTTGTTCACGAAAACTTTTGCTGTCTAACAGCTTAGGACCTCAATATCTGTCATTTAAACCCAATAGTGCTCTTGACTTGCCGTACCCTTTAATGATGTCAAAGAAGAGAAAATGTTAATTGATATCTAATCTAAAATTGTGTCTCCCAGTTTTTGCTTAAAATGATATAGTATTAAAATGCAGAAAGAAGCGTCCCACAAAAGGGACGCTAGGCACGAGAGGGTAGGGGGTTTTGTAAGTTTTTGTAACATGTAAGTTATGAAGGTGCTATGTTTTTCTCATGTCTGTGGCCGTGAATGATGTCATCTCTATGCTGAAATATAAAGAGGCCTTATAAAGAGGACTGCTACAATTTATTCAAAGCCATCACCTAATGACGTCATGTGATAACGTCACTGATGAAGATCGTGCCGATGATTAGGACGGAGGGACTAAATATTGACAATAATCAGCTCATGACTAAGACAGAAGCTGTTGCCACGAGGAATGGCATCCGCACCGCGTATGGTGCCGATTCAGAGCAGCAATACCAGTCAGCAAGGGGACCTGGCTGCTGTTTGTTAGGCTATCGCGCAGACCTACCTGGCTGATGGGCCCACCCCAAGAGGAGCTGGGCGCCCGAGCGCGAGAGGCAGATGTCTGACCCCTGAGCGCAAGAGGCAGATTACTTGCCCTCGATTAAAAAGTGCCACCTACCATTCGCTTTGATAGAAGAGAGATCGTGAGCCATAGTCGCCGCACCATTTCTGCGGTTGTTTGAGGATTTAACGCCATAATCCATCACATAATTATGGCTGATATCAAAGACAGGGCGACAAGTAGAGGACAAATATTTGGCTTCAGTCGGTGCGTGCGACAGTATTTCTGTTTTACCACGACACCGGCCACAGCCTACTCTTCTTCGAAAGATGAAGGTGAGATTTTTAGCGTGCACACTTGATGTATGTGCGTGCGTGTGTACACGAAGGCGAGACAGGCACCGTAAACGAGCCTGCACATGGATTTGACTCGATATGGTAAGGAAGAGTAAAACTAGGTCTCACAGACTAGTCTCTTGCTGTTTCTTGCATCGTACCCCACTGCACAAAATGTATGCTCGGTTTCCTTGTTGTCAGCTCCACAGGTTATATGGACCACTGTGCGCACGAGACTGTTGTGCTGGACCATCAGAGCCTGAACCCACGTGTTCTCCTGGCCAGCTACATCACGCAGGACGAGTCGTAAGTGACACGCTCTCTTTTTCATTCAACCGTGACCTATATTTTTCTCAGCAGAATTCAGTTCAGTTCAGTTCAGTGCAGCAGTATCATCTGACGAAAATCAGAAATGTGTCATTTGGCTCGTGGTAAACATCTAAATATACAAGTGAACATGGTCTAGCTGTCTATTTACCATAAAATAATAATAATAATAATGAGTATTGTATAGGCGTTTTACCCAATTTCGTAAATAGGCTCAAAGCGCCGCGAACTGAACCCAACACGCACGCTCACGTGAATCACACGCATTCTCTCACACACACTGGACATAAACACACTACAATCACGTGGTGCGAAGGGTCAGCTCAGCTATTTCAATTTCGGAATTTAGAATTGCATTTATTTTTTCAAATTTGGTGGGCTGAACATTTCCAAAGCAGAGGGGGAGGAAGCCGGAGTACCCGGAGAGAACCCTAAAACCTAATTTAGAGTTCTCACATCGCGATCAGAATTAGTGGCTGTACTCAAGGGGTAGGTGGGTGTTTGGGGATTTTACGTCCTTTTCCACCACAAAAAACGGGGCAACGATGAAAAAACCACCCACCGTTTCCACTTAATTTCAAATCACTTACTGTAATCCCACGGGTTACTGGTCCAGGGGAAGTAGCTCCGTTGTTCAGTTCGGCGACTTGGCATCGCAAATTCTTATCACCCCTCGTTCTCGAACTCGGCAAAGCCGGATACATCTGCTAGTGAGAACAATGAATACAAAGATGATTCTTACTCTTCATTTCAGGAAAATGTCAACTAAATCCACACACTAAGAATTCAAGAAACAATTCATTACAGACAGTATAGTATAGTATACACAGTTACGCTCTTACATGTATACACAGGGAAGTTGGAAGAAGGGAAAACTTCTTGTACTTCACATTTCCTCTTGATATTCCTCTAATTATGATGATATATGCTGCACAGTCATGTAGCCAAGTGGTCTTAGGGGAGAATTGTGACCAGGTTGTACTTTGTACTCGTTTTCCCCCCTTCACCTCCCTGTGTTCTACCCGTGATGTAATGAGTCTTGTCTGTCGTAATACTGATATATGTGACGTAATATCTTGTCTGTGACGTAGTGGCTGTGACCAGTACTAACAGAATAAAAGATGCCTAACACCTTTTGTTGTTGACTCCACTACGTGCAAAACTCATACGGGTTGTTTTTTTTTTTTTTTTTTTGCTGCTACAACTCTTTGCCGGCTCCAATGGTATTCCTCCCTGGTAATGGGTGGAATCCGCAGAGGGCTCGGAAGCTGGGGCAATTTTTATTATGCATGATGATGGAGATGAGGATGATGGTAAGATGATGCTATGGAGGTCCGTTTGGTTTGGGACTGCGGGACAGGGCCGCATTCCACGCTTCCTGTCATAAATATCCCGGCATTAACCAGACCCGGGAACTACCGCACCTGCGGTGCCGGCCGTGTAATCATCCACATCATAAGACGTGTCATACCAAGGGAAGCACCCCCAAAGTCGCACCCGTGAAGTGGGTGAATCTCGGCTGTGTGGCAACAGCCTCCCCATTGGGCCCACAGCACACCCGCTCTGGGTAGGAGCCGACTTAGGTAGGAAAAATCCCGCTTGCCTCGGCTGGGACTCGAACCCGGGTCTCCCGGTCCATGGTCCGAAGTGCTAGCCACTACACTACGGGGGCCGGTAACTCATACGTCTTGTGCCACCCGCTCAGCGCCATCACAACAATTATTACATCAAAAGCCGGCTCTTAAACTGGGCACTATGGAGCGCCATAGTGTTGTGTGTGTACACGTACATGTGACACAGTTGTGATTTCGGGGGTTTCCGCCGCTGTGGCGTCATCAGTCACAGCTACTGGGATTTTAAATAGCCCCACCTAGGGAGGGGGGGGAGGCTTGTGAAAAGACAATAACTACCCCACCAGTCGATGATATATATAAACAGCCACGGCCTCTTTAGAACCGATGAACATTCTCACCTCATTTCCCGGGTTCGAATCCCGACAGGGCCAACATTTGTACAGGCCTTTTTCACGTTGCCCCGCTTCTACTGACTGTGAACTGGATCTGTTTGTGTAAGTTGTCCGTGACAGTCAATGATACATAAAATGTGGCCGGCCTGGCAGTCTGACTGGATTGGATAAGCGCTCAGCCGGACTGTACAGTTAGGGTAGCTATCCCCATCCCCCATAACCTGCCCTCCTAGGGCCATCTGCAATCACCTCGTTGTGGCGTGGACGATAAACCCCAGCTAACCAACCAACTCGCCTCATTTGTCTACAGGGGACGGGCTCGGCATGTGCACCCTTCGCATCAAGTAGGGATTAAAGCCAAAGACACATCGCTGCAGGTCGGCCTGTTCCGATTCATGCGACAGGACCAGATCAGGGTGCGTATTCCCTTAGATGAAGACTGTGCGAACACCCTCATCACGTCCAGAGATTTCAACGCGGCCTACTTCGGTGTGTTGAAAGTTGCCTGAGGAAAGATCATAATCATTGTAACAAACCTGTGACCACGTATTTGAAAACCAGACTGAAGTCCGTGTCTTTGCGGCTATATTTTCAGGGTTTTTTTTTTTTTTTTTTAAATTGCATCTACTGTAGAGATATTCACACTTCGCCGTTTCAGGTAGTCAACAAAACAACAAGAGTAACAAAGAAAACTAGACCCGACAAAAGAAGCAAATACGTAACCCAAACTGTGTGCAACAGTTGCTTAGCTACAATCTGCAATCTCAGCAAAAAGCCGCAAACATTGCGGTTTTTTTGGGTTTTTTTTTTTTTTTTTTTTTAAACTGTGACTCCTTCGACTGTGCATAATCCAGGAAACTCTGTCACAGTTGCAGAGTTTTCAGCGCTTCGGGGACCCTTATAAAACCACAGCACGAGTTTGCCGTGACATTATTTGGCTTTTGGTCAGTGAGCGAGACACATCGCTACAGTGTCTAGCGCATGTTGAGTGCTGCACGATCTCGCTCAGTGTCAAAACGCAAACTGATCTGTGAAATTAGGCTGCCCTTGGCTTTTATTGAGGTTTCCGGGACGCTGAAAACTCTGCAACTGTTACAGAGTTGCTCGTGCTTGCACGGTCGACTCTGTAAAAAAAAAAAAAATCACACTTCGGAAAGCTCTTTGTTGGGAGCTCAGATCTTTAAAGCCTCAATATGTACGACAGGCATACGACAGCGTGCGGAAAACTTTTCATCAAATGTGTTGAATCCGTGCTTCAGATTCAGTCACTTGGGTCACAATATAGCATCTGAGGCCGTCTTAGTGACTCTGCTCGGCGTATAAGTTGTTTCTTGAAGTGTATCGTATACTTAGCAGGGGTCGTTATCTGGTCGCGGACTGAGGCCCGGCTAGACGGCCCTGACTGGCTGCTATTTTTATCAGCTTTTCGCATCCCAGTCTGTTCAAAAATGGACCGTAGGCTTAAAGTAAGTCGTATTTCTCTACTATTAGAAGCCACAAAGTCGCAGAAGCGGTGGCAATGGCCAAAATGAAGCATCCTTCTATCTGGTAAACAGTCGTACAGCTTCGAAAGCGGCAGTTTTCCGTCTCGGCGGCGTCACGAACATAGAGGCTTTATTTTATTTTTTATTTTTTTTTTTGCTGCCCCAGCTCTTTGCCAGCTCCAGTGGTGTTCCTCCCAGGTCATGGGTGGAATCCACGGAGGACTCGGAAGCTGGGACAATTTTTATTATGCATGATGATGGAGATGAGGATGATAGTAAGATGATGCTATGGAGGTCCATGTGGTTTGGGACTGCGGGACAGGGCCGCATTCCACGCTTCCTGTCATAAATATCCCGGCATTAACCAGGCCCGGGAACTACGGCACCTGCGGTGCCGGCCGTGTAATCATCCACATCATAAGACGTGTCATACTAAGGGAAGCACCCCCAAAGTCGCACCCGTGAAGTGGGTGAAACTCGGCTGTGTGGCAACAGCTTCCCCATCGGGCCCATAGCACACCCGCTCTGGGTAGGAGCCGACCTAGGTAGGAAAAATCCCGCTTGCCTCGGCTGGGATTCGAACCCGGGTCTCCCGGTCCATAGTCCGAAGTGCTAACCACTACACTACGGGGGCCGGTAACATAGAGGCTTTAAACTGGGGAGGGTCAGTGAACATTGCGAGTATGAGGAAACTTTTTTTTTTTAGCGGGTGAGGGCAGAGGCGGAGGCGGACGGGATGTTGCTTAAAACAGTTCATAGCCACTTCAGCCTGGTTTTCACAGGCTCGGTCACATAATCATGATGGACACAAAATCTGTCTCTGAGACACATGGAACTCCGTTAAAATTTCCCTCAAACATCAACAGCGATGCGGCAAGTGTCTTGTTCTGGTACTGACTTCAAGGTTTCATGGTGACATTTCGCAATATCAGTAGGAGAAATTAGGTCGCTTAGCGGCAAAAGATTGGGGAAGAGGGGTTTTCACGTGCTGGGCCACATTTTGTGTGAGAACCGAAGTGTGTGAAGAAATTCCCACAACGCACTTTTCACACATGCGCAGTGTGTCTGTGCTTTTCTACCCGCATATAAAATCCACTCTGGTAGTGGTCATATGTTAATCTACTGGTGCGCTAGGGACGGGGTTAGGGGAACCCATTGAGAGTTCTGAGAAAGATTTAAACGGTGAAAACCGAAATGTCATGAACGAGTTGGGAACGCAAAGGTAAACGCTAGTTCTATCTGGCAGTCGGTGGAGGTAGGGAGGGGGTTCTAGAGTGGGATGGAGGGTGGTGGGCAGGTAGGAGGAGGGAGAGGGGGGGAGGGGCTTTTTCCTTTTGAAGACTTGGCGGCAGCAATGATTGTGAAATGTCTGGCATAAGTTGCGATAGGCACTCATTTAGAAATGGCACATCCTTCTTTTATATAACAATAATAATAATAATGAACAAATGGCACATCCCTCATTTATACTGGCATATTGTTAAAGGCTCTGGGTACTACATTTACAAAACTTGGCATGATGAAGGCATATGGGAAGGCCTTTTGAGACACCTGTTTGGATGACCTAAAAAAATTTTTTTTGCAAAAATCGCAATTTTACTTGAAATCTTCAGATCACTAGAAGCCACTTCAAGCCACTATTACGCAATCTGCAGCGGTCTTTGGCCTATCGGAAAGGCCCACGCCTTGCTTGATAGTGGCTTGAAGTGGCTCCCACTGCTGTGGCTTGGTCCTTTTAACCAGTCGTATCATGTAGTGGGCGGGGGGGGGGGGGGGGGGGGGGGGGGTGGCTTGGGTTCTTAATAGTTCTTACATGCAGCCTATTTAGCTGCTCCGAAGGAAGCATTTCTGGCCATTAAAAAAAAAATAAAAAAAATCTGCCGTTTCTTGCTATGCCACGCGCCACTTCCGGCGAGGCAATTCTGATCAGTGGCCGAATGGATCGTTTGGAATGGGAGCCGGGAGAGAAATAAAATGACGCTTTTTTCGTCAATCTTCCCAAAAAGTGGCTGAAACTAGACGGTGGTGACGTCACAGTCGAAACGAGTTGTGTAGATTGAGAGTTGGAATATGCGCTTGTACATATAAATTACGGACGTTGTCTGAAGGCTGTGATAACGTTTTCACACGTTTTCGTAGCCCGGCTTTTCAACTTCTATAAATTTTTTGCATGTATCTCCTGTTTGTATGATCCTGTTAATGTCAGGTCTTTCCACAAACAGACGTGTGACATTTGTTGTCTTTAACTTAAATTATTGTTGCAGGGCTGTGTTATGGGTCTGACTTGTTTCGAATATCAAAATGCATTTTTATCGAGCTGTATGTATATATCTATATCTGTATTTTATCAGCGCACGCGGAGATCGTTTCAAGTGAGCGATTTTCTGAATGGCAAAACCCTTATCCATTGTACTGCAGATCGAGTTTCAAATGATTTTGCATTTAAACTCTTTTTTTCGTTCTCTCTTTTTCTGCCTGTCTGTCTGTGTGTCTGGCTTCTGTCTGTCTGTCTGTCTGTCTGTCTGTCTCTGTCTCAGTCTCTCTCTGTCTCTCTGAGGAGCACCTCTTCAGGGGTATGTAATCATCTTCTGCATTTGTCTGTGTCTGTGTCTGTCTCTCTGTCTGTCTCTGTTTGTCTCTCTCTGTCTCTCTGAGGAGCACCTCTTCAGGGGTATGTAATCATCTTCTGCATTTGTCTGTGTCTGTGTCTGTCTCTCTGTCTGTCTCTGTTTGTCTCTCTCTGTCTCTCTGAGGAGCACCTCTTCAGGGATATATAATCATCTTCTGCATTTGTCTGTGTCTGTGTCTGTCTCTGTTTGTCTCTCTCTGTCTCTCTGAGGAGCACCTTCTTCAGGGGTATGTAATCATCTTCTGCATTTGTCTGTGTCTGTGTCTGTCTCTCTGTCTGTCTCTGTTTGTCTCTCTCTGTCTCTCTGAGGAGCACCTCTTCAGGGATATATAATCATCTTCTGCATTTGTCTGTGTCTGTGTCTGTCTCTCTGTCTGTCTCTGTTTGTCTCTCTCTGTCTCTCTGAGGAGCACCTCTTCAGGGGTATGTAATCATCTTCTGCATTTGTCTGTGTCTGTGTCTGTCTCTCTGTCTGTCTCTGTTTGTCTCTCTCTGTCTCTCTGAGGAGCACCTCTTCAGGGGTATGTAATCATCTTCTGCATTTGTCTGTGTCTGTGTCTGTCTCTCTGTCTGTCTCTGTTTGTCTCTCTCTGTCTCTCTGAGGAGCACCTCTTCAGGGGTATGTAATCATCTTCTGCATTTGTCTGTGTCTGTGTCTGTCTCTCTGTCTGTCTCTGTTTGTCTCTCTCTGTCTCTCTGAGGAGCACCTCTTCAGGGGTATGTAATCATCTTCTGCATTTGTCTGTGTCTGTGTCTGTCTCTCTGTCTGTCTCTGTTTGTCTCTCTCTGTCTCTCTGAGGAGCACCTCTTCAGGGGTATGTAATCATCTTCTGCATTTGTCTGTGTCTGTGTCTGTCTCTCTGTCTGTCTCTGTTTGTCTCTCTCTGTCTCTCTGAGGAGCACCTCTTCAGGGGTATGTAATCATCTTCTGCATTTGTCTGTGTCTGTGTCTGTCTCTCTGTCTGTCTCTGTTTGTCTCTCTCTGTCTCTCTGAGGAGCACCTCTTCAGGGGTATGTAATCATCTTCTGCATTTGTCTGTGTCTGTGTCTGTCTCTCTGTCTGTCTCTGTTTGTCTCTCTCTGTCTCTCTGAGGAGCACCTCTTCAGGGGTATGTAATCATCTTCTGCATTTGTCTGTGTCTGTGTCTGTCTCTCTGTCTGTCTCTGTTTGTCTCTCTCTGTCTCTCTGAGGAGCACCTCTTCAGGGATATATAATCATCTTCTGCATTTTTTAATTACATGTTGCTTCAATGCAAGTTTTCAATTCACTTTTTTCCCCAGCTATTTACAAATGGCACTTTTGAATAGGGCATAACTTTTATGACTTGTCTTGTACATACTCGTGTGAAGGGACTGCGTGTTCGTCACGTTTGTGTCCAGGCAGGGACGTAGATGGCAGCGCTTATCTCTGTATTATGTTGTAGATTGGTACTGACTTTTTTTTTTCCGAGACGCTTTTTCCGAGGCTTCGTCCGGGGGAAGGTCAGGTTTAATTGTCGTTTCAGTGTAGGCGTTTTCCTATTATGCGTGGAAAAACTGACATTTTCAGTCTTGATAATAAAGTTTTGTAATATCGTGATTTGGTGATATTCAGTGGGTATGCGAAGTGTCACGTGTGTGTGTGTGTGTGTGTGTGTGTGTGTGTGTGTGTGTGTGTGTGCCGGTGTGTCTTGGTGTCAGAGTGTGTGTGTGTGTGTGTGTGTGTGTGTGTGTGTGTGTGTGTGTGTGTGTGTGCCGGTGTGTCTTGGTGTCAGTGTGTGTGTGTGTGTGTGTGTGTGTGTGTGTGTGTGTGTGTGTGTCCGAGTTCGAGTCAGTGTGTGCGTGTATGCGTTTCGTCACGATAACAGAGTGAGCCGTAGAGAGGACCGACCCAAGGCCGCCACACACACAGACACACTGACACACTGACATAGTCAGTCCTCAGCTGACACTGACACACACTCTGCCGATGACACCGCGGCGCTGCCACACTGACACCGACTGGCACCGACACTGATCCACAAACACATACAAATACCCGAAATACAGTAAGTGTTTTCATACACTCGGCACCCATCCATTGCCCTGAAACTGAGAGACCGACTGTACTCCGTCTTAAACCCTTACATGCCAATGTTTCACGTTTTAACAATAACAAAGGACGACGCTCGGGCGGGGAAGGGAACTAAGGGAGGCAATTCACTGCAACAGGCATACTCTGGTAAGAGTTTCTTCTCTTATTCCATAGTCGCTCATCCGCCAGTCTGACCGAACCGACAAGACCAGCGGATTCCGTCAACAGACCTTTCGCCCTTGAGCCACTGTTCAGAGGGAGGAATCAGGCACAGTTAGGAATCCAGATTATGGGTTTATCTTGGGTTTGAGTGACTGTCTATTTTTTTTTTTTCACAATATTTAGTTCAAAGTGTCTGCTTTCAGGACGCATATTACTAGCACCAGCTTTATCTAAAAACACAATATCTCTATTTAAAAAAAAAAAAAAAACCTCCACTGACCTGATTTTTTTAATATTTTTATTAATCCATATAAATTACCTTCATGTACACGTTGCCAACACCAGGGCCCGTATGTAAAAGTCGAGGTTAATTTAACCCACGGCTACGGGCCTAACCCAGACTAGGACAAACGAAACCAAGAAACAAATTTTTTTTTTTTTTTAAAAAGGAGGCGAAGAAAGGAAGAAATAAATCCTTCAATAACGGCTTAGGCGTCTTGTTGGAATGGACCCGCTTCCTTATTCAAATCAAAAATCAACAGAAAATTTAACCCTAGAGCTAGTTTAGTTCGAGGTTAGACTCTAACCCGGAGCTAAAATCCCTAACCTCGACTTCAACATAGAGCCAGAGGATCATCTGGGAACCCAAACGTTTCGAGGCATGCATCGAAAGAGCGTTCTCTTCTGCATTTTTTTCCTGTGTTCAATTTGAGCGATTTTGAGATTTGTCCATTTTCAGGTCTTTACAAAACCAATACGTTTGTGGCAGATAGATTCAAGACTGAATATAACTGAATATAGCTCACAAACATGCGAAACCTTTACTACAGCCACACCATACTGGCATGATTCCCGTGTAACACTACTGCCAGCCATTATCTCAGAATTGCCGTTTTTCAACAGCAAGTTTTCATGAAAGATATCTAAGGCATGCATCGTGCTGCTGAAATGATCCTTATAAGCAAGAAGTTATTATTGAGCAAAAAATACAAAACCAGCAGGAACAGAAACATTTTACACACACACACACACACACACACACACACACACACACACACACACACACACACACACACACACACACACACACACACACATTAGGAGACATCTTCCAGCCATTCGGCGAAAAACTTGACAAAATCATCATTCCTAAAATACCAACGGCAGGTGACTGTAGGACAAAGGACACTGAGAGAAGTAGCCACAGAACTGGAATTTGCAGTTAAGCCCATGCACGCTTCGCCTACTGACGCTGTTGTCATGTTGACTGGCTTCGTGACGCATGGTTTGTGGTGAGTGTGGTGAGACTATGTTAGTGACAAGTTGTTATTAGGGATTACAGTCAGTGACTATGGTCGTTGCCAAGGAGACCAAGCTACCGGTGACGTAGGAGAGAGAGAGAGAACGAACGAACGAACGAACGAAACTTTATTTTACAAGGATAAAAGATTAGGTACGCAGACCTGTCTTACATCTTGTCCTTGCTAGGCTACTGATATATATACAAAGTAAACAAAGTAAGCTCTAAGTAGGTAGAGCATACACATACACACATACACACACACACGAACACACGACCATGCTATTACATACATAAATAAATCAAGCAATACTAAGGAAAAAAAAAAAGGGGGGGGGGGGGGGAAACAAAAGATGTGATAGGTGAGCAATGCAAACAAATCTTGAGGCGATGTTTTTACAGTTTAAAAAAAAAAACCGCGTGATGTGAATAAGTATTGGGATTTTCTTTGCCCGAAATACAAAATCCTACAGTACATGTAGAGAGAGAGAGAGAGAAAGAGAGAGAGCCCTGTGAGTAAAAGTCTGCAAGTAAGCTTGACAGCTGACAAAGTTTTGAGTTTGAAAGATAAATAAAAACGATCTTTAATATTGTCGTGTCTTACTTACTTCTAACACACACACACACACACACACACACACACACACACACACACACACACACACACACACACACACACACACACACACACACACACACACACACACACACGCATGCATGCACGCACGCACTCACGTACACACACACACACACACACACACACACACACACACACACACACACACACACACACACACACACACACACACACGCACGTACGCACCCCCGAGAGAGAGAGAGAGAGAGAGAGTCAGAGAGAGAACAAGAACAAGAACAAGAACAAGAACCTTTATTTTACAACGGTAGAAGTTACAGGCATATTCATACCAATTTTAAAACTTGCCGTTGCTACACTACATGAGCTAATACTACTGAAAAATTAAGAAAGAAGAAAAGAAAAAAGAAAGAAAAAAAAAAGAACAGCACACACACACACACACACACACACACACACACACACACACACACACACACACACACACACACACACACACACACACAACATCACGCATGAATTATTCGCACGCACCTATGCAGAACATAATCATAAGCGGAAATAATGTCATAATTTCTATAGAAGTGGACAAAAATGACGATGAGTTATCACGCACAGATAAGAGAACGTTATTCATATTGCTGAAAGGTGAATGTGGGTACTTGGCGCTAAATAAAATGTAATGACGCATGTGCAGGTGAAAAGCAGTGACAGCCATAGCAATGACAATGAGCAGCTCATGATCTAGGATACCAAAAAATTTATGAGATCCTTTTTAAACGATGAGAGTGAACTACTTGTTGTAATGAGAGTGGGCAAGCTGTTCCAAAGAGTGGCACCCGAGAATGATAAGCTAGTTTAAATATATCTATCCTTGGACGTGGGATAATTAGGCGTAACCTGGAGTTTGGGTAACGGGAGTCTGAAGTAGTAAAGAGATGACTGAGGTAGTGGGGAAGAAAACCATTAAGGATTTTATACATGAAAACGCCTTTATTAAAAAGAAGTTGTTTTGAAAGAGGGAGTATCTCTAGATTCCGGAGCTTCTGGTCAGTGGATAAGGAGGGGTCAGGTAGGATCAGTTTTGCTGCTCGTCGATGTAGGGAGTTGAGTCTTTTTAGGTGTACGTCACTGCTTTCATCCCATATGGTAGAGGCGTAGTCAATATGAGTCTTGATGTGGGCCGAATAGAATAACTTTCGAGTGTCTGTGTCAATGAAATGTCTCAGCCTTGACAGTAGGAATAAATTTCTCGATACTTTTTTGAGAGAGAGAGACAGAGAGAGACAGAGAGACAGACAGAGAGACCGAGCAGAACGAGCCGGAGAGAGAGAGAGAGAGAGAGTATCGATCTGTCGGCAACACGCTACCTAAGCAGCGATACTCGCTGATAATATTCACAGTCTTGCAGAAATTCTTCAAACCCCGTCGGCGCCAACATGTGTCTTTGTTAGTGAATTTGTGTCTGGTTATCAGTCATGTTTACGCCGGTGTATCATAATGCTATGTACGTCTGGATCAGAAAATGGTATGGTATGGTATGGTATGGTATGGTAGACTTCTCCTCGGCGCACATATCCATCTGTGCTGAAATGCTCACGGCGCCGCAGGGCTGGAGGACGAAGCAGTGAAAACCTGCTGCCGCTAAGCGCTACTTTATGTGCAAACCTCCACCCTGCTATTCACTCTGGTGCGTGCGACAGTATTTCTGTTTTACCACGACACCGGCCACAGCCTACTCTTCTTCTTCGAAAGATGAACGTGGAATTTTTAGCGCGCACACTTGATGTATGTGCGTGCGTGTGTACACGAAGGCGAGACAGGCACCGTAAACGAGTCTGCACATGGATTTAACTCGATATGGTAAGGATATAATATGATGATATGGTATGGTGCAACAAAACATTCCTATAAGATAACAGCCAAGACAAATTTATTCCCCGCCCTTCGGCAAAGTAATCTGCACTGAGCAGATAACCAACGGATAAACGCAACGCTTTTGACGAAAATCTCCTCATGAAGATCTTCGAAGCATGGTTTCCCGTTAGCTCAGTGATCGTAAGCAACCTGTCCCATAATTGTAATTCGCTCTTTCGGGTCTGGCTCATCGACATTCTGTGCGTGAACCACGGAGCCAGAGATGCAGCAAAAAGCAGTTTTCATTGGCACGTGCAACCAGAGTGTGCAGATCATAGCTCGTGCTTATCAAGACGTCGTCAAGTTCTGATATCAACTGATATCGGTATTAATAGTGATAATACTCATAATAATGACACTTATAAGGCGCTTAACCCTAGGCACCAAGCTCTAAGTGCCATATAATCTTTGGACAGTTAAAAAAATGAAGTAAAAACGTAACACAAGGCATTCTCTCTTTACAATGGATGAATAACAACTTCGAGGGTGGGTGGGTGTTTGGGAGTTTAACGTCCTTTTCCACCACATAAGGGTGATATCAAAGACGGGGCAACGATGAAAAAGCCAGCACAATATTTGGCCCTAGCCGGGGTTCGAACTCACGATCCGAGCATTGGAAGTCCAACGCTCTACCATTCGGCCACCCCGGCTCCCCGTTCTTATATCAACTGATATCGGTATTATTAATGATAATAATTATAATAATGACACTTATAAGGCGCCTTAACCTTAGGCACCTTAGGACAGTTAAAAAAATTGAAGCAAAAACATAACACAAGGCATCCTCTCATTACACTGGACGAATAACAACTTAACAAGTAAAGAAAGCACAGAAAAATAATGATGATGATGATGATGATGATGATGATGATGATAACAACAATAATAATAATAATACGCGCATTAATATAGGCGCTTTAACCCAGCAAATATTTGGCTCAAAAGCGCCGCGAGCTAAACCCAACAAACACGCTCACGTGAATCACACGCATTCTCACACACACTGGACATGATCACATTACAATCACGTGCATGGTGCGAAGGGCGAGCTGTGCAATATAAGTTTCGGAATTTTAGAATTGCATTTATTAAGAACAGAAAACGTAGGTGTGCGTGCGTGCGTGCGTGCGTGCGTGCGTGCGTGTGTGTGTATGTGTGTGTGTGTGTGTGTGTGTGTGTGTGTGTGTGTGTGTGTGTGTGTGTGTGTGTGTGTGTGTGTGTGTGTGTGCGTGTGTGTATTAAGCGCCTAAAACTCTTTAGAACAGGCGCTCTAAAAATCGGAACTATTATTAGTTGAACATATATACGTCATAGGAATGTTTCTTGGTATTGTTCAATCACTCCTCACAGTTACACTCCATACACACACTATACATCAAATGACACAATGCATTGTTCAATCACTCCTCACAGTTACACTCCATACACACACTATACATCAAATGACACAATGCATTGTTCAATCACTCCTCACAGTTACACTCCATACACACACTATACATCAAATGACACAATGCATTGTTCAATCACTCCTCACAGTTACACTCCATACACACACTATACATCAAATGACACAATGCATTGTTCAATCACTCCTCACAGTTACACTCCATACACACACTATACATCAAATGACACAATGCATTGTTCAATCACTCCTCACAGTTACACTCCATACACACACTATACATCAAATGACACAATGCATTGTTCAATCACTCCTCACAGTTACACTCCATACACACACTATACATCAAATGACACAATGCATTGTTCAATCACTCCTCACAGTTACACTCCATACACACACTATACATCAAATGACACAATGCATTGTTCAATCACTCCTCACAGTTACACTCCATACACACACTATACATCAAATGACACAATGCATTGTTCAAAATGTAATATACAATAACAGCTTAAGATATATAACACACCCGCATACACACATACACGCACCCTCGACGCACTCCTAGACATGAACATCGATTACAAAAGTGGCACGCACATGTACACACACGCACGCACGCACGCACACACGCACACACACACACACACACACACACAGAGTTCTTCTCTCATGCCGCCCCCTCCCCCCTCCTCCTCCCCCCAAACACACAGAGAGTTTTCTGCTATGCTGAATTTAAGTATTAAAGTAAAACTGATAAATTATTATCATATATCACATTTAGTTTCCACACTCTAACATATAAGTTAAAACATCCAGATGCGGTCAGGAAAGACGGTTCTAGAAAACATGCATGTACATGCATATCAATTCCCTCCCCTTCTCCCCCCCCCCCCCACACCCCTCGCACCGCCGGAGGAAAAGTATCACCTTTTGCACATGACCAAGCAATGTCTGTGTATATATTCACTTGACTCCAAAACGACTCTGCAAGAAAACGTACTTCACACTGGAGGAGTGCAGAGGAAAGTCACTTCTCATGGAAAATCAGAACACTATACCCCTATTTTTTTGTCCGTCCACTTCGGTCACCTACATGGTTGTATAAGCTTTTCTCTCAGTTAATCTGACTCCTGCATCGTGCATGTTCACTTACCGGCTGACGGAAATGGAGTGCTGACGTCATTGCTCCAGGCTGCGCGCGCACGTCAGGAGCATAGACACTTCATTAGAGGAAGCGGCTACAAAACCTGGCATTTAAACGGATATTACACCCAGCGGGCAAATCGTGCCAGAGAGTAAAACGTCTGAGAACCCCAAAAGAAAACGAAACCGCAAAGCTGTGTTCAGTGTACACGAGGCAATTTTCTGTAATGATGTCTTTAGGGGTCTGTGTTGACCTGTGGGAATTGGATAGTATACGGTTTACCGCGCACGGCTTGGAACCTGCTATACGTGGCTTCAGTTAATTTTTTTTTTTTTTTTGGCTGCCCCACCTCTTTGCCAGCTCCAGTGGTGTTCCTCCCAGGTCATGGGTGGAACCCACGGTGGACTCGGAAGCTGGGACAATTTTTTTTTTATTATGCATGATGATGGAGATGAGGATGATAGTAAGATGATGCTATGGAGGTCCATGTGGTTTGGGGCTGCGAAACAGGGCCGCATTCCATGCTTCCTGTCATAAATATCCCGGCATTAATTTTTTTTATCTAACCAAAACATGGCTGAGACTCACTTCACGTGTGCGACTTTGACGGGTTTATAATATATATATAAAGTGCAAATGTGTAAGGCCCGGTAATTAAAAAAGAAACTGATTAAAACCGGTTATCAACTGTTATTCTTGGAAAGCGAAACAAAGTATGTTAGCCAAATTTTCGAACCCTCAGCGGGCCCTTCATCAGGGGAATACAAGATCATTTTTGTATCTTGTATTCCCCTGATGAAGGGCCCGCTGAGGGCCCGAAAATTTGGGTAACATACTTTCCAAGAATAACAGTTGAGAACCGGTTCTAATGAGTTTCTTTTTTAATCATTCTATGAGGATTTTTTCTTCATTTTTAAACTCTTTTGTGGATGTGCGGAGCCAGCATGACTTTCTGCGTTTTCTAAAGTCAGTATAGATAGATAGATAGATAGATAGATAGATAGATAGATAGATAGATAGATAGATAGATAGATAGATAGATAGATAGATACACATTCATTTGTACCTTAGTAGATCTTCACTGCTAGACATTTCTAGGCGCTCTGTACAAATGCCTGTTCGCCTGTAGGGGGTGGAGGGGTGGGGTGTTAGTTTGTGTTTTGTTTCGTTCTTGGGTGTTTCGTTCTTGATTTGTTAGGTTTTGTTTGTTTGTTTGTTTGTTTGTTTTGTTTTGTTTTGTTTTTTGTCCTCTTTTATCTGTATGCGTTACTCGTTTCCGATTGGTTGATTGTCTACTCTGTATATGTGCAAAATGTGAAGAAAAAAAAAAAGAATTGAAAAAATGGAAAAAGTGCCTCGTCAGTGGGTGGGACTTTCACGTCCTTTTCCACCACGCATGGGCGATGTCGAAGACGGGGCAACAAGAAAAAGGCCAGCACAAATATTTGACACCGGCCGGGATTTGAACTTAAGCCTCGAGCTCTCAAAGTTCAAAGCCCTACCAGCATCGTCAGTGAATGTGTCAAACAACAACAACAACGACAACAACAACGACATCAGGAAAACAGATGCTACGTCAGTGACTGTGTCAAGCAACAACAACAACAACAATTCCTACGTCAGTGACTGTCAAACAACAACAACAACAACAACAATTCCTACGTCAGTGACTTTCAAACAACAACAACAACAACAACAATTCCTACGTCAGTGACTGTCAAACAACAACAAAACAACAACAACAACAAGAAAACAGGTGCTACCCCAGCGACCGCTCCATCCCAAACAATCTAAGGTTTCCGTAGGACTGCAGCCTGCGCACCGACCACCAGAGCTACACTACACGCACTGGGGTCTGGAACCGGCAGGCGATGTCAGTGACAGGCGCAGCCAACACTGGCACCGAGGCCGGCGGGGTCGGGGTGAAAATAGCAGCGACCAGCGCCGTAGTCCTCACTGCGACGACAGCGACAACATCGCTCGCTCGCGCCTTTTACTTTGCTCGTGGACGCCGGCCGTTGCAGTGGCCGTTGGTGTACATCGCTTGTTCTTCAGTTGTTTCAGTCTTTCTGTCTTCTACATTTAGCAGAGGTTGTGTGGAGGTTTAGTGTGTATAGGATTACATATATCCTTTGAGTTCTTTGGTTTTGCTGTGCTGAGGAGGGAAAAGCGACAGTGCTCGTTCTTACGATCGTCACGAAGAGGGATGATTTGTCCGGAACCTATATAACACTCGAACGTGACTATAATAATCTCAGTGAATTCAACTACCAGAAACCGACTGATTCCTGAATCGTTCCACCCGCAAACAGATCTGACCGGCGAAGACTACAAAAAAACTCATCCTTTGAAACTGTTGCACAAAGACAGAAAGGAAAGGAAAAGAGAAAGAGAGAGAGAGAGGGCGACGGAAGCCAAACAGACCTGCCACGTTGACTGTTCCTCGCATCGATTTTGCTTCGGATGACGGCCCAATTAGGGAAGGTGCGGGACTTAATCTGACAGTTTTCCATCTTCTTCTAAGAGTGCCGGGCCTTGGCGGTTGAGACCTCTTCCTATCTTCCGCGCCAGAGAGCATCGCTCACATTGAAGGGATCCAGACAGCTTTGGGCCATCTGTCGTTGGACACCGAGGGACAAACGCGCTTCACGTGCTGTTCGAAAGTGGATGAGATAGGTAAGTGGACAAACATTGGAATGGGCGAGTAGTAGTACACAGAAGTTCGCAAGCAAGCAAGGGCACACACACACACACACACACACACACACACACACACACACACACAGAGCTAATCCCTCCCCCCCCCTTTCTCCCCAACAAACGCACGCACAAACAGTTGATCTCCCCCACCAACGCACCCACCGTAGGACACATACACACACAACACACACAACAACAAATAATGAAAATCAACATCCCTCCCCCCTCCCTGCAACACACACAAACCAACTACACATAAACAACAAATTCGTCTACTTTTTCCCCCCTAAACCCTGTACACGCTTTGCAAGAGAAATAAATCGAGCTACACTAAGATTTCTCTGTATTTTTATGTCAATGTGCAAACCCCCCCACCTCCAAATCTTATGCCGTCATGAGTAAACTGTCCAGTATATACGTACCAGAGCATTTTGCTGACATCAAGAGAAGCTTCCTCAGTCACGTACCAGATTGCTGACTGAGAAAAGTAGGGTGTACAATAGCACTGGCGTGGCATTTGGAGCGGATATCCATAATATTACAATCCCCGCGTCATAAGAAAACTAGGTAGGTCAGTACCCGCGCAATATAAGCCACCAGGTAAAGAGATGACAGTGACTAAAGAATTATTATCCGCTATCTGTATTTTATAACCACAATTTACCCACTGCGGGCAGAGAATCTGCAGGAGGATGAGACTCGGTTTAGTAACGAAATAGTCTTTGTTGCTTGCGCGGCGTTAAGCCCTATACAACCAACCAACCAGCCAACCAACCAACCAACCCGAGAATCTGCATTAGACAATAACTGAGCGAGTCAGCCACGGCATCAAACCAACTGGTGTCTTATTTTGCCGTTAACTTGAAGAACTCGATCTTATCGGTCGCGCAGCGTACCACACGCGGACCATTACTGCCTACAGAAAACAGGACGAGGTTTCCAACATATGGACTCCACTTCTCCAGGTTTGACAGGAAGTGGGGCGAGCTAGCTACGGCATCAAATAACCAAATTGTAGTTTACTTTGCCGGTAATCAAATCGATTGTATCAGTTTAACACCATAGCGCTTAACACCACACGGTGAGCATTACCGCCTACAAGAACCATGACGAGGTTTCCACCACGTAGACCTTACTTCTCTTCGACAGGGAGTGAGCGAGATAGCTACGGTATTAAACCAACTAGTGTTTTACTTTGCCAGCAAACAAAACTTGATTCTCTCAGTTGCCTTCCACAGAGATTATCAATTCCTTACGTGGAGCATTGTAACCACCTAAGGAACCATGACGAGGTTTCTTCTCTTTGACAGAAAGTCAGTCAGTGAGCGAGCTAGCTACGGCATCTAACCAACGCGTGTTTTATTTTGCCAGTAACCAACTCGATCATTGTATCTGCCCGTCACACGCCATATAGCGCTTATTACCACACGTGGAGTATTACCGCCTGCAAGAACCACGACGAGGTTTCCAACACGCGCGTTTCACTTCTCTAGCACGTGAAATATTAATGCCTTCGACGGGCAAGCTCTGTATCGATTCACCGATCAACTACACCAGCAGACCGCAAACGACCTTGAGCGAACCAATCCCCCCTCTCTCTCAGTCAAACTGGATTAGGTAAGTCGACTGGATCTGGAATGTGTTTGTGAATGGACCGGAACTAGTTTCAATTTCACACCGCTGTGTCTGCGTGGTAACAAACATTTTTCAGGTCTGACAGATACCTTTTTCAGATACCTGACTGAACGAGTACTTGTTGGTGAAACGCAGTCGTGTACGCTGACTGAACCTGGAACGTGAATGAAACGGAACTGGTTTCAGTTTCATATCGCTGTGTGTGCGTGCTAACAATAGTTTCAGTTTTAACAGACCACCTTCCACTTCGAGCAGTTCATTGAACGAACCAATCCCCTCCTAGCGAAACTCGATTCAATCTGGAACGCGTTTGTGAACGAAACGGAACTTGTTCTAGTTTCATACCGCTGTTTGTGCGTGGTAACAATATTTTTAGTTGTGACAGACCCCCTTCTAGCAGTTTATTGCACGAACCAATCCTCTCCTAGAAAAACTCGATTAGGTAAGCTGACTCAATCTGGAACGCGTTTGTGAATGAAACGGAACTGGTTTCAGTTTCAAACCGCTGTTTGCGCGCATGGTAACAACAGTTTTCTGTTTTGACAGACTCCCTTCCAGCAGTTCATTGAACGAACCAAACCCCTCTTAGAAAAACTCGATTAGGTAAGTTGACTGAAACTGGAACGCGTTTGTGAATGAAACGGAACTGGTTTCAGTTTCCTACCGCTGTATGTGCGTGGTAACAAAATTTTTAGTTTTGACAGACCCCCCCCCCCCCCCCCCGGCTTCCAGCAGTTCATTGAACGAACCAATCCCCTCCTCGTAAAGCGTTTGTGAATGAAACGGAACTGGTTTCAGTTTCATAGCGCTCTTTGCGTGCATGGTAACAACATTTTTCTGTTCTGACAGACCCCTTTCCACTACTTGGCTTTGCTTTGTGCGCGGTTTGGCTCGTGGGAATCTCACTTACGGTGCTTGATTGTCCGCGAAAAGCAACCGAAATAAGGTTTGGAGTCTTAGAGTATAGAGCTTTCAGACGCAGACTGGAGTGGCCTCCCTTGAGGACCGAGAACCGGTTTTGGTTTGTGGCGAGAGCTGAAGGTTCTGATTGGTGTATGTGGAACCACCTCTCCGTGGTCGTGTTGTCCGGACCCAGACATGTTTTTGTGGCTGGGGAAGGAAGACACTGAGCGCTTGGGGAGAGAAACAGATTAGGGTTGACAGCGGTTCTTGAGTGGTCAGACTCCGGTCCACCATTTAGCTCCAATTTTGGCTGCTGCCAGACTGCCTATGGCACAGTGGTGTCACTTCCTGTGCGGCGATGCTGTTTCACCAATAATTATAACATACAAACCAAAGTGGCAACAGGTAGGGTGTCTCCTCGAGCTGTGTCCAAAAACTTAGAACCTGGGACTTGATGCATGACCAAAAAAAACAAACAAAAAAAAACTGGACTAGTCTGAGACTTCGCTCTCGTCTCAGACTTACCGCTTCGGGACTATCATCAGCGTGTGTTACCGTTTGGTGTCATTTCCTGTGCGGCGATGCTGTTTCACCAATAATTATAGCCTACAAACCAAACTGGCAACAGGTAGGGTGTCTCCTCGAGCTGTGTCCAGATACTTAGAACCTGGGACTTGATGCATGACCCCCCCCCCCAAAAAAAAAATGGACTAGTCTGAGACTTCGCTCTCGTCTTAGACTTACCACTTCGGCACTATCATCAGCGTGTGTTACCATTTGGTGTCACTTCCTGTGTGGCGATGCTGTTTCACCAATATAACCTACAAACAGAATTGGCAGCAAACAGGGTCTCTCCTCGAGCTGTGTCCAAAAACTTAGAACCTGGGACTTGATGCATGACAAAAATAAAAAACAACCCCTGGACTAGTCTGAGACTTCGCTCTCGTCTCAGACTTACCACGTCGGGACTGTGATCAGCGTGTGTTATCGTCTGGTCCATGAACTAGTCGTCAGCTTGCATTGGTCTTCGTTTATGCGCCTGTACTTCATCTGGCTTGTATAGGAATTACTCAAGGAGACTTCAGCTTGCTCCTTACGGATGATACACATGCGTGACATTTTTCTTAGTTTTGTCGTCTTCTGCTGCTGCTTCTTCGTCTTGGTTTAAACAGGTTTATTGCAATGCAACACACACACACACACACACACACACACACACACACACACACACACACACACACACACACACACACACACACACACACACACAAAGGAGAATGGAAATATCATGAATGCATAGAATCCCGTAGGTTTAGCAGCTGAATCGATGATTCACTGATATTACATCACGCACGAGAAGCTGGATCAGATTTCCTTTTGAAAGGCCCCATGCCACAAATCGCATAACCCCTGAGGGGATATTCACAAAACGGCACAGCGCTTCACAGTATTGTATTTCAATTTACAAGGAAACCAGTTGTGAGAGTCAGAGGTCTTGCTGACCTCACGCCTTCACCTTAATTTATTTCAAAGGCCGCTGTTCGACAGTGAAACCGGCTCTTACCTGGGCACTGCGGAGCGCCACAGTGCTGCCCACAGTTGTGACACAGTTGCGATTTGGGGGGTTTCCGCCGCTGTGGCGTCATCACAGCAACCTGGATTTCAAATAGCCGCAACTGTGACTGTGGTTTCCACAACAGATTCTGACTGGCTGTACTACGTCACTCGGCGCGCAAACATGGCGGGCAGTGCATCTTCAATCGGTTTGTCACCGAGCACCGCTGTGTTCAGTTTTGTAGTTAGTAGACACTAGACACACCGAGCGCAACGACTGTGATGTGCACATGTGTGTTTCGCGCGCTGTGCCCAGTTAAGAGCAGGCTTTACCCTGTAGGCTCACGAGATATTCACAGCTGTTTTTGGATGAGGTCTAACAGCGTACTACTTCTAAAGACACATGCACAGATGTTTTATTATTATTATTATTATTATTCTTTTGGGCACTTTATACAAGACATACTGAGTTACATACAATACAAAGACGAATGGCACACACAGACACTAACAGTTATACTATATTCATACATTACATATAATTATAGACTATTACACACACACACACACACACACACACACACACACACACACACGCACGCACGCACGCACACACACACACACACACACAGAGCTTTGCTAGCTAACAAGTAATTTTTTTTTAAACCCTTGACGTCAGTCACACGTAGGCAATTTTTTTCCCAAGCGTCTTATGTTATTGTATATGTATAATCCTCTTTAGTGGTCTAGCCGTCGCGGAATATTTCACTAAAATTAGTTGAACTTTCAATGCTCGGGTCGTGAGTTCGAATCCCGGCTAAGGGACAAATACTTGTGCGGTCCTTTTTCTCGCTTCCCCGTCTTTGATATCAGCCATACGCGGTGGAAAAGGACGTTAAACTCCCAATCCACCCCCCCCCCCAAATAAATAAATAAATAAATAAATAAATAAATAAAATAAATAAAATGAATTTAAAAAAAAAAGCACCCACCCCTCCCTAAATTTAGTGAAATGGAAAACCCTTGTACTCAAGTCTCGACATGTATTTGTACGGGGTTCCATTCTACCGCCATCTTGAAAAGAACCGGGCGCCTATCAAACCCATGGAACTTACGCCCTTTTTCCCTGAACATGGTCATAGCGGAAGCCGCAGCACAAGTGGAATGATTCCCCTCATGTATATTTATTACCTTTCCTTCCACATCAGAAACCCCTTTCACCGCGAGTTAACGCTCTTTGTGACGACCGGAAGCTGATAGGACGAGAGAGCCTGTCAGGTCTCTTAGTTATACATTCCTGCGGCCGGAAACGCGAGAATTAAGCTACCAGGACACTAACGCAAAGTTCAAGAAAACGCTATATATTCCTCTTACATATAACGTCGCGTATGACACACTAGAAATGCTTTAAAATTCACCAACGAAAGCACAAAAATCCAGCAGCCAAAGACACATGTGTAGAGTAAATTTAAACAAATTCCAGTTTTCCGTTTTTTGGCAATGTTAGCCGCGACCACCTACCCCCTTATTCCTCAGTCGTCTGCTAGCTCTTATGCCAGCCGCGCATGAATTCAAATAGTCCACATGCCAAGCTCATTTTTCCTAATTTTACTATCACCTGGCATGAAACTTGTTCACAAAGCCAACAAAAAGCCCCAGATTGCCATTGGTTTTTGTTTTTTTTGTTTTTACTCTGCACACAAATTTTAAAAGGGGCAAAAATGTTGTACTATATTAAGCGTAGTTGTACGTGTAGTTGTGCGGTAAATATAGCACGCGGTGGTACTAGTACGTGCAAGATTCCTCTTCTACTTGTGCACGTGACCCTTGAATATCAGGGTGGGTGTTTGGTGTTTGGGAGTTTAACGTCCTTTTCCACCACGTACGGGTGGTGCCAAAGACGGGGCAAC
>JACVVK020000281.1:562500-572500 GCA_018292915.2 Batillaria attramentaria | reverse complement strand
GCTGAGTGCGTAGTGTTGAGATTTACGTGTCCCTACGCGGCAGAACTTTTCCGCGGATGCTTTCGTCTGAAGGTAGTGTCAGATTAAAGAGATTGGAGCGTTTCGTGAAATGGCAGGTCATTTTGCTCTTTTGGTGGTCTTATGTGGATGTGATATGCAGTCGCACATTACGGGGAGCCGGGGTGGTTGAATGGTAGAGCGTTGGACTTCTAATGCTCGGGTCGTGAGTTCGTACTGGCTTTTTCATTGTTGCCCCGTCTTTGATGTCACCCTATGTGGTGAAAAAGGACGTTAAACCCCCAAACACCCACCCACCCCACCCACCCCCACCCACCCCCACAGTCGCGCATTACGGCTTCGGGTGGGGAAGGGGGAGAGGGAGGGGGCGGGATAGGTGGTGTAGAGGTAACTTATGCCACCAGTGCGAGAGGTTGAGGTTCGAGTCCCGCAAAGGGTGCAAAGAATTTTTCACCCGAAGTATGTGACACTGTTCCGAAAATTCGTAGCAGGCACATGAGTACAGAACAAACCACACTGACAACAACTACAACAAAGGGCAAGAAAGAAGAACAAAAACAACACTAAGAAGAAAATCACCAGGAAAACCGCCACCAACACACAATAGAAACCGTAACAAAACAATTGAACAAACAAAAAATCACCAGCAGCAACAACAGCGGCAACATAAAACGCTAGAACAGAAACATCAATAAAAACGAGAGAGAACATGGATACATTTTCACAGAAATCAACAACAAAAAAATCAACAAAACAAAAGAACAAAAACTGCCCGTGCTGATAGTGCGACCGGGCATAATGACATAGCATAGTTTGGCTGACAGGCTGCTCGCAAATCTATAACATCGCGAGTGAGGAGGGAGGGGGGGGGGAGAAAGAGAGAGAAGAGGGAGGGGGGGGGGATCCCCGGCGCCGCTTCGTACCCCAAAGGGGAGGATACAGATTAATTGATGAGCTCCAGTCTGTGAGTGTGTGGTTTGGTTTCAATCAATTTTGCTGCCGGCGCTGGCTCGTTTCAGGTTCCTGGGAGTGAGAGATTGTTTTTGTGAGATCGTTTGGCGTTGCCTGCTGCCTGTAGTGTTTACGAGGGTACGGTGGATGGTCTGCTGTCGATCAGCCTACCTTTGTGATTGATAGAAGGATCATCGGAGGGAGATTTTGTTGTTGTTGTTGTTGTTGTTGTTTGTTCGTTTGTTTTGGAATCGCTGCCTAGTTTCATCACTATATCGTCGTCCTCGTCATCATCAGTCGACGTAATCGTCGAGTCGTCGTTGTGAACTTCGTCACCGGAGTGTGTGTGTGTGTGTGTGTGTGTGTGTGTGTGTGTGTGTGTGTGTGTGTGTGTGTGTGTGTGTGTGTGTGTGTGATTTTAATCCAGAGTGCCTGTTTTCGAACGTCAGGTTCAACATTATTGCACATCTTTGTGATAAATTGCTCCAATCTCTTTCAAAGAGAGTTGATCAATCCAAGACCTCCTGGAACGGATGATAAGAACCGAAACACTGCTTATAAGAACCGTTTTAGGTTCTATGTGAACTCGATCTTGGGGGTCTTTGAGAATAATGTAATTGGTAATTTAAAACCTTTCCTTGAAAAGGCAGTGAACAAAAATGAAATAACTCTGGCAACAGAGATTAAATCCCCCAAGCCGGAGTGTACCTGCCCAAGCTCTAGACGTTACATGGGGATGATCCTGGAAGTGTTCAACCCAGGAGCGCAAACAACAGCAACAACAACAACAACATCAACATCATCAACGATATCAACACCAACAACATCATCAACAACTGTAACTGCAACAACAACGACGAAGACGACAACAACAACATCAACATGATCAACATCATCAACAGCAATATCAACACCATCAACATCAACATCATATTCATCAACAGTATCATCATCAACATCACCATCAACATCGTCATCAACATCATCATCATCAACCACAACAACAACAACCAGATCAAAACAACAAACAACAACAACGCAAAACCTTGAACTAGCATTTTCGCACATTTTCAATGGATGTTTTCACGTCTGTAATGTCTATGTCGTTTTCATTGATTGGCCTCCAGTATCCAGTAGGCAATGCACGCTCGTTTATATTCCTCGGAAACTGTCAGTCCTCCACTATTTCGTGCGAAGCCCGACACCTCCTAAACGATGGGATTTTGCAGGAAACTGGACAGCTAAACTGTAGCTTTGGAAAATGTGTGGGAATAATATGATGACGTATGCGTCCTATTATTATGAGTTCCTGTCAGGCCACCCCCTGCCTACTATTTGGGGAGAAAAAAACCCACTGCACACCAGTAGGAGCTACTTCAAGCCACTATTACGCAAGGCGTGGGCCTTCTCCGCTAGGCCCGAGACCGCTGCAGATTGCATAACATTGACCTGGGCCCGTATGTAAAAGTCAAGGTTAGGGATTTTAGCCCCGGGTTGAAGTCTAACCTCGAACTAAACTAGCTCTAGGGTTAAAAAAAAATTTAAATCAGGAAGCGGGTCTGTTCCACCACGGTGCCTAAGCTGTTAGAGAAGGATGTTTTTCAACGTTTCTTCGCTTACTTTTTTTAAAATTTAATTTTGTTTTTGGATTTCTTTTGTCCTAGTCTGGGGTTAGGCCCTTAGCCGTGGGTTAAATGAACCTCGAATTTTACATGCGGGCCCTGAAGATTTCAAGTAAAACTGCGATTTTTGCACGGGCTTTTGAAGAGATAAACCATCCACTCTCACCGCGAAAATAACATGAAATATTCATGACGTAAACGTTGTCGAGTGATGCCGCCTCATCTATACATCTAAACAGAGACACACGTATCTCAGATCTGATTTTTTTTTTTTTTTTTTTGTCTTGTCTTTTCTTCGCCTCCACAAGAGCTTAACACGCCCGCCAGGCAAAATCGCGCGACGTCGGCCAACTCCTAAACAAATGTGTCTTTGCCTTTAAGTTATACAGCGCCCGAGGGCAACCCTGTTCCGGGTCCGTCGATAACTCCCTGCCCCTACGACGACGGCCAAGTCGGGCTAACCGAGACCGAGCCGAACTAAGTGATACCTAAGAAGGAAAAAAACAAAAATACTCGGTGACAAAGAAAGTGGACAGTTGCGAGCAAATTTGAGGTCCCCGTGTTATTTCACAGTGTGCACAGAAGCAGTGAGAACTGTCGCATTCACCAGCACAGTACATTCTCAGCCTGTTTCGAGATTATTGCCTGCATGCCTGCATACATAGACCCGCAGCATGCATGCATTTTTCGCGGCTACTTTGTGCTCTGCCACGAAAACTGCGTGCTTGTTGCGGCAAGGGAGACCACTCATGCAGGCAATAATCTCGAAACAGGCTGAGAACGTACTGCGCTGGTGAATGCGACAGTTTTCACCGCTTCTGTGCATACTGTGAAATAACACGGGCACCTCAAAGTTGCTCGCAACTGTCCACTTTCCTTGTCACCGAGTATTTTTGGTTGTTCCTTTTTAGGTACATATCACTTAGCTCGGCTCGGTCTCGGTTAGTCTGACTTGGCCGTCGTCGCAGTGGCCTAGAGATATCGACGGACACGGAACAGGGTTGGCCCGAGGGGGGGGGGGGGGGGGGGGGGGGGGGGGGTTGCAGCAAGTAAATAAAAACGTCCGAGCGTGTTCGAAACTCATATCGCGACCATGGCGGCGCGCGGGGAGGCTTATGACTTTGTCTCAGTAATAAGCGTCATTTGCTTGCCGTGTTTGCATGGCTGGCCTGGGACTGCAACGATCTCGTTTATCACCTTGTCCTTGCTTGAACGGAAATGGCAGCTGAGGAGACCGCGGCAGTTTCTCGTCTGTGACCTTCTCGCTGTCATTATCATGCAGACAGCGATGAGTCACTGATTGTTTGTGGAACAGTTGATCTGCCTTTAAGGCTTTCCACCTGTGGTTGTTGTGGTTGTTAGGTGTATAAGCCGGGCAAGAATAAAGTTTGGCGGATTTGTGAAATGTTAGACACATGTATGCGGGTGCAATGGACGTAGACCTGGAAGATGTGTTCGGCAGAGTTACGTTCTCTTGCTATTTTTTTTTTTTTTTTTTTTTGTTCGATTGAGTTACGTTCAACTGCTGTCTTATTTATTAATTTTATTTTATTTGTTTATTTTTAATTGATGTTTACCGCACTACTTCGTACTACATGTACTTATGTTTTTAAGGGGTTTTAAATGATCTATAATCTACAAAATAAAAAAATCAAGAATACAACAACAACAACAACAGTAATAATAACAATAACAACAACAACAACAACAACAACAACAACAATAATAATAATAAGTAGGCACAAACATATTATTATAGATATTATAACTTTCCCGACATTCGTTAATTTGTCGTAGGTGTTCATGTATTAGTGATGAATTTAAGTGATGGATAAAAAAAAAAAATCGATTCTTGAAGCAACCCAGCGTCCTCTCTCTCTCTCTCTCTCACACACACACACACACACACACACACACACACACACACACACACACACACACACACACACACGGATTCTGGGGTTAAAAACTGGTCAATGCGTGCTGAACTTTCAATAAGCGCTGGGGTTGGGAATACAATGGTTTTCGTGCTGTAATTTCCTGGGTAATGTGATCTCGTCACGTTCCCAGACCACGTTCGTACTCAATCTTTTTCCTGCGAAGAAGGAAGTCTGGGGAGAGAGAGGGAGAGAGAGATGGAATGTCCTGCCAATGCCAATGATACCGACAGAGAACCTATAATCTCTCAATGGTAAAGCTGTTCCCACAATGGCCATTTTCAAGAGGAAAAGAACACACACACACACACACACACACACACACACACACACACACACACACACACACATACACACACACACACACACACACACACACACACACATACACACACACACACACACACACACACACACACACACACACACACACACACACACGGATTCTGGGGTTATAGACTGGTCAGTGCGTGCTGAACTTTCAATAAGCGCTGGGGTTGGGAATACAATGGTTTTCGTGCTGTAATTTCCTGGGTAATGTGATCTCGTCACGTTCCCAGACCACGTTCGTACTCAATCTTTTTCCTGCGAAGAAGGAAGTCTGGGGAGAGAGAGAGAGAGAGAGAGAGAGATGGAATGTCGTGCCAATGCCAGTGATACCGACAGAGAACCTATAATCTCTCAATGGTAAAGCTGTTCCCACAATGGCCATTTTCAAGAGGAAAAGAACACACACACACACACACACACACACACACACACACACACACACACACACACACACACACACACACACACACACGCACGCACGCACGCACGCACACACACACACACTATCAAAAGAGACCTACATCTACGTTAAAACAGAGAGAAAGAGAGATGATGATGATGATGATGATGAAACGTTTATCATGAGAGAGAGAGAGAGAGAGAGAGAGCTGATGATGATGATGATGATGATGATGAAGCGTTTATTATGAGAGAGAGAGAGAGAGAGACAGACAGACAGACAGACAGACAGACAGCGTCTGTTGCCACTCCCTCTTACACTCTGCATACGTGCAAAAGCATTTTCGTGCTGGGCTTCTCCAATCCCATATGAACCTCGTCACCACAGACGGAGTGAACTGCAGCAGGACGCGTACACACAGCCTAATGCTGCAGGGTGGTCGGGTCTTATCTGAGGACACTGGGAGCTGATCGAGGAGTGGATGTGTGTTGGATATGACTGAATATCTGCAAGTGTCATGGGCAGAGCCACAATCTGGCTGGAACCTGCTGCGCAGTTTGTTTCGTAGCTGTTAACGTTCCGCGCTCGGCAGACTGGTCGTGTTTTTGTGCTCTCTCTCTCTCTCTCTCTCTCTCACACACACACACACACACACACACACACAGAGGCACGCAGACACACAACCCATCCTAACTCCAACCTTTTTTTGCATCATCGATATCCGTACCCGGCAAACAAAAGCAGGCATGTGTCCTAGATTTGTCCACGAAAATCAACTCTCTGTGTGTGTGTGTGTGTGTGTGTGTGTGTGTGTGTGTGTTCTCCTTCTGGTGTGTGTGTGACCGTGTGTTTTCTTTCACCAGCTCTCTCCCTCTCTCTCTCTCTCTCTCTCTCACACACACACACACACACACACACACACACACACACACACACACACACACACACACAAAACAAAGGCTACGTCAAAAATCAACACCGCGATTCTTCTCAGTGCAAATATTCACCAGCAGACAGGGTAAACAGTTCTGTTCTGCATCAGTCTCACTCGCGTTACATTGCAACAGCTTCATGCAAAGCGACGTACATTAGTGAAACGCCGGCGTCCCAAATCTTCCGTCAAACCATTTCAACTCGGGAACTCTATCGATTTCTCATTGAGCTTCCAGAGTAATCTGAGTTGAACTCGGAGACAAACTTCTTTTTCTTTCTTTCTGCTTTCCTCCCCCCCTCCCCCCCCCCCCTTTTTTTTTTTCATTTCTGTTATCTCGAAATTTCACTGGAGGACTGCTGCACTTTGTGACCTTTTAAAAGAAAAATAACCAGAGATACGGTTTGCTTACTCCCCCTGAAGAGTGTTTGACCCTGACACCCTTTGCCTCTGACCTATTGGAGTAATGTAAGGGTGGGTGGCTGTTTGGGAGTTTAACGTCCTTCTCCACCACGTATGGGTGATAGCAAAGACGGGGTCAACGAGAATAAGGCCAGTACAAATACTGATCTGGCCTCAGCCTCAGCCGATTAACTAATAATTATGAAGAAAGAGTTGAAGATGCTCAGTCAGTGCTACTATTACTACTAGGCTTTTATAGTGAGAATTCCTTTTTTGGAATAGTTGTGATTGTGACTATATATGCCTATGCTCTCGAAATAGCCTCATCCAACAGTTTAGTAGACCTCCAAATGAAACACACTGACGTTTGATGGCCGTTAAAAAACGAGGAAAACTCAACCTTGTTTCCCTTGTCGGCTGCTCGGTGAAACAGTCAGGGGAGACAATCGCATGAGAGAAACGTGCTGTCGGCTGCCAGGTGAAAGGGGACTGCGCCGTTTAGTCCAGGTCCATTCGTATTGCAATGATGCCACCGGTTACTGTGTTTTGCCTTCAGGTCACAGAATACAACTTCTTGCAGCACAAGTCCTTGAAAAAAAAAAATGCAAACCAAAACACACAATGGTTCCCAGAAGCAACACATGTCCGCAAGCTGCATACCTAAACTTAAGCCTGGAAAGCGTAACTTACCTACTCTGCCGGTGTGGCGTCCATCCCCAGTTCCCCACCCCGTAAACAAAACTATGCACTCAGTTATCCATGCTCTGGCACACGCCCACGGATATGGCCAAAAATATATGACACCCCTCAAGTCAGCACTCCCATTTTTTTCTGCAAATCAAACATCCCTCTTTTCACCAAAAGCAAAAATGTGTGGTCAACTGCTCTTTTAGCAACTCACAAAAGCACAGGGAAAGGGGGAAGTCATTTTAATAGTGCAGGACCCCCTTGCCTGCCTCATTTGAATTGTGTTCTGTGACCTTCAAACAGCTGTATACACGCCTGCCTGTGCATGTATTTATGGATGTGTCTTAGTGGTGTGATGCAAGACACCGCTAAAACAGCCCAGAACTATAACTATGGGCCTAAAAATGGTAGCATAGTATCTTTAAGGTTGAGGACTAGATAGTGAGCTGCAGTTGTCCATGGTTAATCTCGATTCCCGTTCCACAACGGTCATAGTTTGGACTACCAGTGATATACCAAACTGTCCATAGGGGCCGTAAGCATTTGGTTTCTTTTCCCCTAAAATATCAATAGATACATTTGTTTTGAACAGTTTCACTCTCGATTCTGAGTTTTGTTCTGTTGTTTGTTGTTGTTTTTATGCTGTTGTTGTTGTTGTTGTTTTTAACCTCAGTTGCATGTAGGCACGCTACAAGCCACAAAATATTGTTGTCTTTTATCTTTTCTTTTCTTTTTTTTCTTTTTACTGGGCTGATCGTTACGTCCTCGTTGCTTTTTTGTTTTTTTTAGAAAGAAAACTTTATACAAACAAATTTTAAGTGACACAATTTAACTCCAAAAGCAGATGAGAATCCAAAGCACTAAATTCTCCTACGTACGGGTCACACAATTAGGTTCACATCGATTCTGAGTTCTATTTTAGCGACGTCTGATATCAGACAGACATGTAGATCATCTGTATAAGCCTTGGGGAAAATAGTACGCTTTTATGAATCATTTTTTTTTTCTAAGATTTTCTTGACATTTCCGTGTGGCCTGCATGCGACCAGCTGTTACAAAATGCTAAATGTGTTTTGAGTTTGTCTTGTCTTTTTTTATGAAGGTTTCCCGGATAAGGTTATAATTATTGGCTTCAAGAAAGTTCAAACACTAAATATGAATATCTCTTTCAAAATACTCAAAAACAACTTAAGTGAGTTCTATTATTGCCGTCCTGACCTTTTGTTATTTTCTGTACTTTGTCATTATGGAAAGTCGGCAGGTGAATAATTGTAAGTGCATGTTATTGTATCAAGCACGCACGGCTGAACTATACATGAAAACTTTATACATCACCTTTTAACATTCAAACCTCAACCGACAAAAAGGAAAATTTCAAAGGTCGCTTTCAGCGAAACAATGTGTTCTTCACACCAGCTACTGCAATGTCTGGGTGAAAAAAAAAAAAAAAAAAAAAAGGTTCGAACTTTTCAGTTGCACGAAATGTCAGTGCAGACACGCCTCTGTATTACGAAGTTGTTCGCTGAAAAGGAAAAAGATAAAGCTCAACGATAGCGCATAGTAACGATTTTCGTGTTTGCTCCTGGCGCCGTTTTGTTTGGCCACCTGTGCTATTGCTTCCCTAACGACGGTGGTAATTGCGTTGTTACTGAGCTAGAACCAACTGAAGTGGACGGTCGTATAGTCACTGAGTCAAGTTACAATTTGCCTCATACTGTGTTCTCTTTCTGGTGTCGTTGCAAACCTCTCTGTTCATGATAGCTTCTTTCTGGTGATATTCTTGTGTGTGTGTGTGTGTGTGTGTGTGTGTGTGTGTGTGTGTGTGTGTGTGTGTGTGTGTGTGTGAAGATCGCGCTGGCTTTAGCTGTCTACCTTTTTTTCTCTCAGGTTTTGACTCTATGCACCATTGAAGTCGTGTACGGGTTCAGAGCAGGCTATACAGTAGGATTCTTCTGAGCCGAACCCGTTGGTCTGGTATGAAAATGAATTTTTGTCTGAAAGGCATACCCAAGAATTATTCCATTTCACAACACTTGAAAAAAAAAAACACCGTTATGTTGAAAAAAGTTGGGTTTTTCACACCAAAAAAATACAAAAACAAACGAAAAACCCTCTCAGGTGGACATAGTCATTGTTATGATTAACAGAGTCATTTTCCTCGCATACAATTTACAGAAGAGAACGCTTGCTACCTTTTGTACACCTGCGTGGCGTCACCGAGCAAACAACGAGGCAAATTACTTTCGCAACGAGGCCCGCAGGAAATAGCCATGTGGGGACGTGGTTCTCTTTCCTTTGTCATTTCCTGCTGCATGATGCATGCTGGGAATGAATTCTGATTATTTGATATGAGACTGATGAAATTGTCACGTGGAAATGGCTTTGAAAAAAAATATTTTTAATATGAACACAGGTTTCCTCTCTCTCTCTCTCTCTCTCTCTCTCTCTGTGCGTGCGTGCGTGCGTGCGTGCGTGCGTGCGTGCGTGCGTGTGCGTGTGTGTGTGTGTGTGTGTGTGTGTGTGTGTGTGTGTGTGTGTGTGCTTGCCAGCGTTTGTGCGTTCGTGCGTGCGTACGTGCCTGTGCCCGTAATTCGCCATGGGCGCTGAATCGATTTTGTAGTCTCCGGTTTCCAAACTGTTTAACAAAAAAAAAAAGCAAAAAAAAAAAAGCAACAACATTAAGATCATCTTTCAACAGACTGCGCTTGCGCGACGAGGCCGC
>JACVVK020000281.1:517500-560000 GCA_018292915.2 Batillaria attramentaria | reverse complement strand
CCACCTAGACGCCAGCGACACCTACCGGCACCCGAGGCTGCTGTTCGGTCCCCCAGAAAAAACTAATGACAAATTGATATGTATGCACGCGATCGGGCCTGCTTCGTGCGCCTCTGGAAACGCCGTTATCGACCGGTTCTGTTCGGCTCTTGAGTCATGGAGCCAATCCAATCATTCTCTTGACCTCTGTCCACCATCTGGTCCATGTTTACGTCACGCGTAACTTAAATCTCCGCCGCGTTAATATGTACACTAGAAAATTCAATACTACAGTACTGCCCCCGAATTTGCGGAACTCTTTGTTCGAGCTTCAAGCAGCCAGCCCGTGTGTGTGTCTCGATAACTACATACTGTAACGTGTGTGTATCACCCATATACAGTACCTTTTAATTCTTACGTGTTTTGCATACCTATGAACTGTACCTTTCTATTGTCATGCGTTTGCATTGATACCTATGTACCGTTTGTGTGTCGTGCCTACGTCCATCCGTAGTTAGACAACTCAAGTTGTGTGTGTGTGTGTGTGTGTGTGTGTGTGTGTGTGTGTGTGTGTGTGTGTGTGTGTGTGTGTGTGTGTGTAGCATTAGCAACGGCAAGACTGAAAACTGGACTACTAGACCAATGTCTTTTACCGTTCACACATAAATAAATAAAGATCCTCTCTCTCTCTAAGGATTTTTTTCCAGTAATGTTTCTTTATGCTTGCCGGGGTTTTCTGTTTGTTTGTTTTCCTCTTCTTTCTTTGTGTGTGTGTGTGTGTGTGTGTGTGTGTGTGTGTGTGTGTGTGTGTAAGCTGGAGTTTAACGTACTCGCCACAAGAGTGACTGGAGACGGGCAGGTTATAAGGGGAAGGGACAACTGTCTTAAGGCAAAAGGCAAACAGTCCAGCTGAACACGATTCAACCCAGTCAGGCTGGGGAGCCTCTGATTTGATGCATCCTTCACTGTGATGGACCGGGTTGGTTTTTGTTTGTTTGTTTGTTTGTTTGTTTTTTAATCTGTTTTTAGTGTTTTGCATAGATACAGGGTGGGTGGGTGTTTGGGGGTTTAACGTCCTTTTCACATAGGGTGATATCAAAGACGGGGCAACGATGAAAAAGCCAGCACAAATATTTGGCCCCAGCTGGGATCGAACTCACGACCCGAGCATTAGAAGTCCAACGCTCTACCATTCGACCATCCCGGCTCCCCTGCATAGATACACATACACAGAAGTACATATACTGTAGACAAACAAAAAAGCGGACAGAGATAAATGAGTAAGAACTCAACAAACAAACATAACAAAACAAAACAAAAGAGAGAGAGAGGGTAGACCTGATGTTACCCAAATACACCCGGTTATACAGTCAAGGGAAACAGTTCCTTGATGCTGTGCAACTGTTCGTCTCGTCAGTCGCACCAGTGACCTCACCAAAGAAAATTGGTTAATTAATTATTTGTCTGCATGGATTTACATTTGGCTCGGTGAGAGTGTTGCACATTGATTGTACCCGTGTTTGCTGCAGGAAGACCCATTAAGGAACCGTAAATCTTCAATCAATACATCTTTATTATCCCAGAGGGAAATTTGGGTGTGGTGGACAAACAAAGACAATGATACACATCAAATTAACGTAAAAGCAGCACTACAATTAAATTAGAGATTTCCATGAATTAAAAAAAAATCATACAGGGCCACAACGAAAGAGTCAAAATCGCGGGATACTTACAGTGTGCGGTACGAAATGTGTTAACAATGCACTTTAAGTTCCTCCTCCTGAAGCCTGAACCGTAAAGACTCGGACGCACACAACGGGAGCGGTCAACAACATCCCCTCAGGGGTCCCCTCAGCCTAGTACGCTACTATCGACCGAGCTAAGTCAGGAGAATGCTCTTGGGACGGGCCAATAGCCAGTGACTTTCCTGATATTCTGCAGGACAGTGGTTAATTGTTCCGTAATTAAGGCAGGCCGATCATGTGTACTCACTGTACTGTACAGATACAATATCAGCAGCGTTAAATATGCCCTCCTTTGGAGTAATATCTGTGACGCGTGATTAATAGACCAAGAAAACGACGGTTCTGTCTTTGTTGACCTAACGGTGAGGGTTAGAACACGCAGGTCAATTTTCTACCTACAGTACAACTGAGAGAAAAAAGAAACACACACCAACAGGACTTTATTTTCTTATTCTTGACACAATCATATGCAAAAGAGAACACTTCAGTTCATACATGATCGGGTTACCACGAGGCAACGTCAGCTAACAACCAAAGCATAAATCAGCATATTATCAGGTCTAAGTTATTGTTACACCAGTCAAGTTTCGTTCACACACACACACACACACACACACACACACACACACACACACACACACACACACACACACACACACACACACACACACACACGTGTCTGTCATGTCTGAAATGCGTGAACTTCCCTAGGTTTTGATACAGATATTGTACAAATTTGTGCGTGACAGTACATAATCCGCCGCCGCAGATATACGTGACCGAGCTACACAAAGTCCTCGTGGAAGGGTTCTACGGCGGTGCTCTATAAGAGCAATAGAGGTCTCAGCGTACAAAGGTCTCGTACAGGGGTTTTGAAAAGAATAACGGAAATTATGATTAGAAAATAATTATTATTATGATTGTGGAAAAAATTAAATATATATGCCATGATTAAAGGGGCTCTTAGTAGTTTGAGCAGTTTACACAAAGTCAAAAGTGTTTGAAACAGATAGGGTTTCTGTTGCATGTGTAAGTTCCTTGAAGGACCATCGGACCCAGATTTGTGAATATCTTGCCATTCTAGCTTCGCACCGCCACACAATGCACAATCCCCATGACGACCTACAAATGATCTCTCTTATTGTTTTTGGTTGTCGTCAAACAATTACAGTCAGTTGTAACTTAGATCTAAATGCTCAAATGAGGTTGAAATTTAGTACGAGTCTTACTGGGACCATGTTAGTTACGCTGTGAAAAAATTCGACATGATTCGGGATTGGTGGGGGTGTTTAGGAGTTTAACGTCCTTTTCCACCACGTAAAAGTGATATCAAAGACGGGGCAACGAGAAAAAGGCCATCACAAAATTAATATTGGGCCCCAGTCGGGATTGGAACTGAAGACCCGAGCATTCAGAACTGAATCCAACGCTCTACCATTCAGCTATCCCGGCTCCCGTAACTTTGGGAAAACAGTGGACTCTGCATGTTTAGGACAACAAAAGGTAATGTTTTATTCATCCTTGGAGATGGAAAGATTAGTTCGTGACGAAGAAATTATGAGGATACACGAAAGGAAAAATAATACCACCACACCACCACGGAATCGCATTAACTTAAGCGCCAGACACGTTTCTAGGGCGGGGGTACTGACATGTTTATGAGAACCAGATCAGTAGTGGGACAGACGTCACAAAACCGGCACAACGATGCATTATTTAAATCACAGCTCCACATAGATCACCCCGCCGCCACGTAATACCAGATATGTCAGTCAGCCGCATAATTTACGAGCGAGCGTCTTACATTGATGTATCTGTTGAGAAACCTCATTCATATGTGATCATGGATGACAAAGGACTGAAACTCGAATATGGCAGAAAAAAGTGTTAATGGCGTGAGTGTGTGTGTGTGTGTGTGTGTGTGTGTGTGTGTGTGTGTGTGTGTGTGTGTGTGTGTGACTATAACTTTGACATAACGTGATAAAATGCTTTGATTGATAGTATGCTTTGATTGTTAGCGGACGTTGCGTCTGTGCCGAGGCGTCATGGTAATCTGATCATGTCCGAACTGCAGTGTTCTCTTTCACATAGCATTGTATGAAGAATAAGAGAATAAAGTCCTCTGTGTGTGTGTGTGTGTGTGTGTGTGTGTGTGTGTGTGTGTGTGTAAAATGGAAATGAAGCTATAGTCTGCGAGGTGACGATTCTTGTAAAAGTGAGTTTCCCGGGTTGCCAACGGGTTTAAATAATTGTACGACCGTATTTACTATCACGAGCGCCTTTGACATAATTATCTGTTTCATTGACCACAATCTACAGGCTGTTTGAACCCTTCCACTCTTGTTCTCTTCAGATCTCACATTTCTCGTTGTCTCAGACAGACAGACAGTGACAGAGAAACAGAGAGAGAGAGAGAGAGAGAGAGAGAGGGGGGGGGGTAATCATGGATGACAACAGACTGAAACGCACCGGCTCCATGCATAAGTAAAAAGTAGGGTAACAGAAAATAATGGTGTTCACCTGGTCCATGTTCAGGAGACGAAATCGTATAGATAACTCCGCTGCAGGTCACAGAGCACAATTTAAATTACGCAGATTCGGGAGTAAGAGGGACTGCATTATATCAAAAAGAATTCCCCCCCCCCCCCCTTTTCCTGGCTTTTTTAAGAGTTGCTAAAAGTGCATTTGACCCCAGATTTTTGTTTTTGTCGAAGGGAGGGATGTTTGATGTGTTGAAAAATGGCAGCTTTGATTTGAGGAATGATCTATTTCTAACCGTATCCTCGGGCGTGTGCCAGGGCATGAATAACGCAGTGCACAGTTTTGTGTATGGGGTTGGAATGGACGCCGCACCAGCAGACTGTGAAAATGACGTTATCGGGACTTGATTGTTCGCGTGCAGCTTGTGGACATGTCTTGCGGAAGCCACTGTCTGTTTTGATTGGAAAGTCTGTTTTCAAGGACGTGTGCTGCCTGACATTTGTAGGAGCCAATGAGCAGCAATAAACTGTATTCTGTGGCCTGCAGTCACGCTTCACATGAGGGGCAGTCGGGGTGGCCGAATGGTAGAGCGTTGGACTTCTAATGCTCGGGTCGTGAGTTCGTATCCCGGCTGGGGCCAAATATTTGTACTGGCTTTTTCATCGTTGCCCCGTCTTTGATATCACTCGTATGTGGTGGAAAAGGACGTTAAACCCCCAAACACCCATCCACCCACCCGCTTCACTTGAATGCACACTATGTGTGGTTGACTGTTTTAAGGTTCGTCGTTCATTTCCATAAGGGTGATGTCAAAGACGGGGCAAGGAGGTAAAGGCCAGCAGAAAGATTACTTGCGGCCCGGCTGGGATTCGAACTCACCACCCGAGAGCTGAATATTTACACACACACACACACACACACACACACACACACACACACACACACACACACACACACACAACCTTACATGCTTTCACTAAGCGAAGAATTCTAGTGTTTCTTCCGGCGACCTTGCCTCGTGCAAAAGTTCTTTGCCATTGTTGACTCTGATCAGAACTGTGCGTGAGCCTGCAGCAAAACTGAATATTGTTGTTACTATTCTTGTCATGTGGGGATTATCCTCAGCCATACTAAGCACTGAGGAAGCATGACAACCGGCCGTCATTCTCTGGCAACAGAGATAAAATCTCTACAGCGAAGTGTTGCTATTTCTGTTGTTATGGTCATCCACTGTAAGCACCTAGCACGACAACCGGCTGTCATTCTCTGGCAACAGAGATGAAATCCCTACAGCAAAGTGTTGCTATTTTTGTTGTTATGTAACGATCATGGTCATCCACAGTAAGCACCTAGCACGACAACCGGCTGTCATTCTCTGGCAACAGAGATGAAATCCCTACAGCAAAGTGTTGCTATTTTTGTTGTCATGTAGCGATCATGGTCATCCACAGTAAGCACCTAGCATTACAGCCGGCTGTCATTCTCTGGCAACAGAGATGAAATCCCTACAGCAAAGTGTTGCTATTTCTGTTGTTATGTAGCGATTATGGTCATCCACAGTAAGCACCTAGCATGACAGCCGGCTGTCATTCTCTGGCAACAGAGATGAAATACCTATAGGAAAGGGTATCTTTTCAATTGTTGTGTGGGGAAAAAATGTTTTTCGACTTTATTGTCCCTTTTCGGGAAAATCCCCCGGGGAAAGCACGTCGCCGCGGTGCAGCGCCACCGAACACCATCCTTATTTTGTTTTTCAACTTTGCTGGGGGAGGAAAGCCGGATAACCCGGAGAGAAACCCCCGATAAGCAGCCCGGTAACCAGGAAAAACCGGTGTCACATATCACAAGCTCGACCTGGGCTCGAACCCACGCTTCATCGCCTTGAGGGAGCCGGGGTGGTCGAATGGTAGAGCGTTGGACTTCTAATGCTCGGGTCGTGAGTTCGATCCCGGCTGGGGCCAAAATAATTAATATTTGTGCTGGCTTTTTCATCGTTGCCCCGTCTTTGATATCACCCTGTGTGGTGGAAAAGGACGTTAAACCCCCAAACAACCAACCACCCACCCACCCTTCATCGCCTTGAGAGCGGTGACGGCCGTTCAGTTGCGCAGCGGTGAAGTCCGACACGCTACCTTCAGCCATGGTAAGCATGAGAAACAGCTAGCTGTCACTCCCTGGCAACAGAGGTAATAGTTACCGTCCGAAGGCCGGAGTGTGATCGTCCACGTGGCGGGGTACCTGAAAACGGTGAACTCACGCAAACCTCGCATCCAGTGTAATGACCCTGGGAGTGATCACGGCCAGGGACGGCCAACATCACAAACAACAATTGGAGGCGATGCCGTTCTGGGAGTAACTGACCTACATCACGCATTGTAGCCAAACTCTGCATCCCGTGGTACCGTGCAGACTGGGGATATTCCATTCATTTGGAGTTGCAGATCTCTCTCTCTCTATCTCTCGTCGTTGTTGTTGCTGTAGTATGTATGTGCACGCCATGTGTCCACAATAAGAAGCGTAGATAAAAATGTTTCATCGTGATCTCTCTCTCTCTCTCTCTCCACTCGTGCATTGACTGACCCAACCCTGAAAACATATTGACCTGGAACACGCTACGTGGTCAAAGTTTGCATCCCTTGATACCGTGCAAATAAGTGCAGTTCTGTTCACAAATGTCCCAGACTCCCTCTCTCTCTCTCTCTCTGTTTCTCTCTCGCGTCTCTCCACTCGTGCAAAAGGACGTTAAACCCCCACCCACCCACCTACCCTCCACTCGTGCATTGACTGGCCCAACCCTGAAGACATATCGATCTGGAACACGCCACATGTTCAAAGTTTGCATCCCTTAATTAGTTGATACCGTGCAGATAAGTGCAGTTCTGTTCACAAATTAATGTCCCAGACTCCCTCTCTCTCTCTCTCTCTCTCTCTCTCTCATGTGTAGAGTAGCAAGGACAAGATGTAAGACAGGTCTGCGCACCTAATCTTCTATCCTTGGAAAATAAAGTGTCATTGTCATTGTCATTGTCTCTCTCTCTCCACTCGTGCATTGACTGGCCCAACCCTGAAAACATACTGACCTGGAACACATGGTCAAACTTTGCATCCCGTGATACCGTGCAGATAAGTGCAGTTCTTTACACAAATGTCGCAGGCTCCCTCCCCCCCCCCTCTCTCTCTCTCTCTCTCTCTCTCTCTCTCGCACTCTTTGTTTCTCTCTCGCGTCTCTCCACTCGTGCATTGACTGGCCCAACCCTGAAAACATACTGATCTAGAACACGCTACATGACCAAACTTTGCATCCCGTGATACCGTGCAGATAAGTGCAGTTCTGTTCACAACTGTCACAGACTCCCTCCCTGCCTCCCTCTCTGTCTGTCTCTCTCTCTCGCGTCTCTCCACTTGTGCATTGACTGGCCCAACCCTGAAAACACACTGACCTGGAACACGCTGTTTAGTTCACAAAAGTCGCAGACCCCCCCCCCCCCCACTCTCTCTCTCTCTCTCTCTCTCTCTCTCTCTCTCTGACCCATTCCATTGCTGCATTGACTGACAGATAAAGTCGGCAGACTCGATTGGATCGACCAGGGGCTTACCCGACATCTCCGGGGCAGAATATCGTTATTTCGTGACTTTCATAAAGAAAAAGTGTCGGCGTTGTGGCAGAGTAAAACTTGAAGTGCTGACGTTTTACTCGGAACTTTTGCATGCCCACAGATAAGTAGCAAAGGTCGGTGACTGAAGGCTATAGGAATTGTGACAGGCTGGAATGAAATATCGCTTAGAGTATGGACTGTTTTTTTGCGCGGCTGAAAGACTTCGTTGCTGTCTGTCTGTCCGTCCGTCCGTCCGTCTGTCTGTTTGTCTGTCTGTCTGTCTGTCTGTCTCTCTCTCTCTCTCTCTCTCTCTCTCTCTCTCTCTACAGAGGACAGAGGACATTAAACAGGCTATGGCAGAGGACAGAGGACATTAAACAGGCTATGGAGGTCCGAGATAAATTGAAACGAGAAAAAAAATTCCAAGAATTCAAGAAACAAAGAAATTACGTAAAATCACTTGTTAGAAAGGCCCAGAGATTGGAAGCCGAAAAGGTAATTGCTGACGGCAAAGACTCTCGCACAATATGGCAGGCTATTAACATGATTACAAAAGGTAAAAAATCTCAGTCTCCCACGATCCCCCATACTCTCACAGCCAATTCTTTTAACAGTCATTTCCTAAATATAGCAGATACTTTAGCCCAGGAAAATGATAGCGACCCCGAAAATTATGTCTGTTCAGAACAACTGAAACTACATTGCAACACGTCTACATGTAAACCATTTACCATACCATTAATGACTGTGCTAGATGTTGGTAAGTCAATATCGAACATGGCAAACAAGAAATCGTGTGGTTTGGATGGCATCAGTAGCAAAATACTAAAAACGTCCCTGCCATATATAATTGAGTCATTGACATTTATCTATAATCTCTCTATTCAAAATAATGTATTTCCAGCGGCCCTTAAAAACGCTAAAGTTGTCCCGATACAAAAAAAACAAAAATCTAAGCGATGTAAATGAATATCGTCCAATATCTATACTATCAGTTCTCTCAAAACCCCTAGAAAGACACATTCACACACATCTGCTCACATTCCTCGAAGAAAATAAACTTCTGTGTGCTTTTCAGTCAGGTTTCCGTCCAGGCCATTCGTGCCAGACTGCTCTCACTCACATCATAGATAAGTGGCTTAGTGGTATAAATGAGTCAAAGCTATCTGGAGCAATATTTCTTGACCTCAAGAAAGCTTTTGATCTGGTGAATCACAGCATTCTGTTGAAAAAACTGCGGTTATACAACATTGGGTCCGGCGCATTATCATTCTTCTCATCCTTCCTCTTACACAGGAAACAGAGAGTCTTTTTAAATGGCACATTCTCATCCGAAGGGATTGTTAAGTATGGAGTACCTCAGGGCTCCATCTTGGGGCCTCTTTTATTTTGTCTTTATATCAATGACCTTCCTTTTTGTTTATCTAGTCCCAACGTGTCCTGCGAGTTATTTGCAGATGACACAACACTACACACATCCGACACAAAAGAGGCAACAATAAACAAAACACTCCAGCAGAGCCTCGATGAAGTATCTGAATGGTGTACCCAAAATCATATGATAATCAGCGTCCCCAAAACAAAGAGCATGCTAATAACTACCCGCCAAAAACACCAGCGGAAGCCTCTACCTCTCAAACTATCTCTCGGCTCAGAGCCCATACACCAAGTGTCAACGCATCGCCTTTTGGGCGTTACAGTGGACGACCAATTGAAGTGGGAGCCGCACCTAGAAAAACTTAGTAAAAACCCTGTCTAAAAATCTTTTTCTCTTAAGTAAACTTAACCGCATAGTTAGCCACGACAGTTGCAAAGTTTTCTTTCACGCACATATAAAAAGTCATATAGATTACGCCTCCAACCTCTGGGACAAATGTGGTGATATTCACTTGAAAAAGATCAATTCTCTCTATAAACGTGGTATAAAGCTTTTACATCCTGGGCCCTTACCCACAGAAGAAAAACTTAGAGCGCTCGAACTTCTCCCCTTACCAAGCATCTTGAGTTCAACCGGTGTGTTTTCATGCACAAGATAGTCCACTGTAAGGCTCCTCCATATCTGACCACGTTCTTTCAACCAAGTCAGCGACACAACGCAAGAAATGGCCTGTTCCAATTACCATTACCTAGATTGGACATTTTTAAAACAAGCCTCTCATTCTCTGGGTCACTTTCATGGAACCAGTTGCCAGCATACTTAAAATGTACCCCGAAGCTTCATTCATTTAAAACTCAACTTCTCAGATACTTACGTAAGTCATAGGTCCACGAACAATATCTGAACCATGCTAAATTACTCGTTATCAGATGGCACTATTACATGTTACCTTTTTACAAGTTATGTTGTATACTACAATTTCAAACACCATGCTATCTACTTCTTCACCTATTTTCCGATGTGTTTCCTTTGAATTTCTTGCGCTTCTTTGTATCTTTGCATGTTTTTTTTTGTTTTTTTTTTTCTACTTTCTTATTAGATTACTCCCTTTGTGCCTGGTATACTTTTTTTTTGTAATGTTAGCCTTTATTTTTTTAGTGTTCGTAGATTAGCAGGACAGCTTGTAAGATAGGCAGACCATGCCTACAAGTCTTTATCCTGAAATAAACGTTTCAGTCAGTCAGTCAGTCAGTCTCTCTCTCGTGGATGTTTTCTTATAATCCTTTGCAATTAGCGACTCCGCGCCTGTCAATCTAGGGTGTCGAGCCCCCAGAACTCAGCCAATCATCGTAGTAGTAGTAGTAGTTGTGGTAGAAGTAGCAGTATACTCCAGAAGCACGTGGATCTGATCATGACCTTAACTGCGACCCAAGGTTTTAATCAGGAAATAACTTTGTCATCATCATCATCATCTTCATATTATGATTATTATTTTCGTCGTCGTCGTCGTCGTCGTCATCATCATCTTAGTATTATTATTATTTTCGTCATCGTCATCGTCGTCGTCGTCATCATCATCATCATCATCATCATCATCATCATCATGTTATATTATTATTTTCGTTATCATTATTGTTGTTATTATTAAATATTATTATTATCATCATCATCAGTATTACTATTATTACTATTATTTTAAAGTGCGCTGAACTGTTGACCTGTACTTGTAATCACGACTTACGTAAATCAGGAAATGGCTTCGTTGTGTAACAGGGATAACCATCAGGGTTCCAGCCGGCCAGAGGTAAAAAGATATTGGATTCCTCCTCAGACCTCACCCCCCTATCTTTCACCCACTTCAAGACACTCGTCACTTATCTCTTCTCAAGCAACTCGCGGTCTGTTTCGTTTCGATTTGTGCGAGGCTGACCGACTGTACCACTAGGGGGCTCAATCAAGAATGCGGAAGTGTTTGCGGTGCTACTTTTTTGTTTTTTACTGCGATAGCTTTGAGATTTTTATGATATGAACATGCACTCGTCTTTGTAAAGTTTAGTCTGGTGCTGCTACGATTTTTATTTTACGGTTCGATGGCGATAGCGCTCGAGCAAAATCATGTACATGTCTGTTACATGAGCGAGGAGGCTCGGGTGCTTGGGTCGTGAGTTCGAGTCCCGGCTGGGGTCAAATATTAGTGCTGGCCTTTTTCTATCTGGCAAACTAGGAGCTTCGAAAGCGGCAGTTCTCTATCTCAATGGCGTTACGAAAATATGTGACCCGTTCTCGCGAAAGGGACCGTAAGTCGCGCTAGGCCGCTACAGGCGAAAAGAGTGCCGGGGATCAGTATGGCCGCCTTGTGAGTAGCCAACTTCAACTGCTGATATCTCTGTCAAGTTTAGCCCTTTCACTGCCAGAAGCGGTTCGGTTCACTCACGGACAACATGTCTTCACGTCACTCTACTGTAAACAGGAATCAAAACCTGTACTGCATCCAGAGAGTTTTTTTCCCCTCATCTACTAGAAAGTCTAGATTAAACATTTTCAACTAATTTGACATTGGGGCTACTGCTGCGATTCATGAAATCCTGCGGCGGCGGCAGTGAAAGGGTTAGTAGTACAGAATATTGAATTAAACCGCTTAAGCAGTAGATTGCAGTGATTTGCATATCTCAAAATTGATAGTTTTCGACTTATGGTCCCTTTTGTGAGAACGGGTCACATTATAGGCTTTAAGTTTGTCGGTTTGATACACAAGCTGTTTTCTGACAAACAAACCCGAAAAGCATCAAAACAGTAGTACAGAGTGTTTCCATTACTAAATGTGAAAAGCACCGGAAACACTTGCTATGCTTGGACTTCGATTGGTCTATGTGAGAGAAAGGGGTCATTTTGTCAACCAGGGCCCGTATGTAAAAGTCGAGGTTAGGGCTCTTAGCCCCGGGTTAGAGTCTAACCTCGAACTAAACTAGCTCTAGGGTAAATTTTTTTTTTTTTTTTTTTTGGGGGGGGGGTTGTTTGTTGGTTTGTTTTAAATCAAGAAGCGGGCCCATTCCAGCAAGGTGCCTAAGCCGTTATAGAAGGATTTTTTCTTCCTTTCTTCGCTTCCTTTTTTTTAAATTTAATTTGCTATTGGGTTTCTTTTGTCCTAGTCTCGGTTAGGCCCGTAGCCGTGGGTTAAATTAACCTCGACTTTTACATACGGGCCCAGAAGAATAATCTTCCACTAACATATTACTACAATGAAAAGAAAATGCGTGGCTTGCTCATATTTTTCAGATTAAAAGATTTTATTTCTTTGTTCCAATTTGGGTTGTGGAGGACTATCCAAAAATAAAGAACGTGATAACATTAAAGTACAACAATGTACAAAATACAGCTAAAAAAAAATACAACAAACCAAAAAGCACACCAATTTCAACCCAAGATACACACACACACACACACACACACACACACACACACACACATATATATATATATATATATATATATATATATAGAAATAGGAACAAAGGCGTTACTAAAGCCGAAAACATGCGCTCAATCAGATCAATTTGAAAGTAGGGGAAGTAAGTAAAGCTGAGAGCGCTCCCTAGATCTAGGAGGTGTGTGCTTTGTATGCCATTGGACAAGTCCGCCTTGGAATGGGGAATGGGGGCACTATGAATGGTGAGATACCCGTAGATCTGTTAGGACGTTTCAGCGGTATGATGGTAGGTCCCCCCCCTCCCCCCCCCCCCCCCCATTGTGGCTTGTAGCCAATATAGGGCAAGGCGGACTTGTCCAATGGCATACAAAGCACACACCTCCTAGATCTAGGGAGCGCTCTCAGTTTTACTTACTTCCCCTATATATATATATATATATATATATATATATATATATATCACACCGTCATCCCATCATGTGCATCATGCGGCTTTGACGGACAATTTATACGATTTTACTGTTTCTGATGAATTTGCCAAGATTTAATATTGCTTTCTGTGATGTGTTTAGTGACAACCTACACAAACTGAAAGACGAAACTGACCTGCGAAAGGTGTACAGTAAAAACGTTTACCTTCCAGCTTGATTTCAAACACAAGGCTTCGCCTGAGAACAGTTTGAATCGAAACCTTTGAATCGAAGTAGTGCACCAGGGGGGTGGGGGAAGAAAACCCCGCCATTTCTTTTGACCCCCTATGTAGGCGGGAACTACAGTTGAGACGGGCTGAGAGTGAGGCAAAGCAGGTCGACACGTAGAGATAGATCTATCCGTTCAAGTAGCAGATTTGGTCTCGAGACCTGGGTCGAACCTGGGCCCGTATGTAATAGTCGAAGTTAGGGCTTTTAGCCGTGGGTTAGAGTCTAACCTCGAACTAAACTAGCTCTAAGGTTAAATTTTCTGTTGTTGTTTGTTTCAAAATCAGGAAGCGGGCCCATTCCCGGAAGGTGCCTGTGCCGTTATAGAAGATTTTTTTCTTCCTTTCTTCGCTTCCTTTTTTATTGAATTTTGCTTTGGGATTTCTTTTATCCTAGTCTGGGTTAGGCCCGTAGCCGTGGGTTAAATTAACCTCGACTTTTACATACGGGCCCTGGTCAAGACTGGCGCAAGGGCCCAATGGTCGATCACTTGTGGCTGTGGTTTTGTTCTTCTTGTGGGCCGGAGTTGTGGTAGTCTGTAGTGCTTTTGGTTGGTCTTCACTTGCTGTACTAACACTCGGAGAAAGTCTGTTAGCAGAACTGACTGAGTAGATATGTACGGCTACAGCAAAGCTTTATATCTGTGATGGTCTTTTCGATGTTTTTCAGTTCAAATAACTTTATTGTCCTCATGGAAATTTTGTCTAGTGCTTTTGGTTTTCACCAGCTGGTAGGAGTTGAATATCATGACATTCACATTTTTATTTATTTATTTTTTTTTGGTCATTGCTGACTGGTCAGAAACATAAGGGTACAAAAATGACTGCTGTTGTATTGCCGTGGGATTATCTTCAGGAGCGGGTAATCTTCTGGTTGGCACATCCCAGTCTCAGCCTAGACCCTCCCAAGTTGGAATGAGGTTCACCCACGTCCCCGGAGGGGGGAGGGGAGGGAGGAGGAGGGGGGAGGGAGGGAGGGAGGGGGCCAAAGAACGATCGCACGTGCCAGAAGGCCCCCCGGAGCCAAGCAATTTCATCCAATCACAAAACAGGTCAAACTTTGCTTCGGTTCAGAGGCGTTTCACGCTTTCCTGTCGAACGCAACAAAGAAAATGATCGTGAATGTGCATTTTGTACAGGCCTCCACATTTAGTGTGTGTTTCTCTGGACAGACAGACAGACAGACAGAGACAAACAGACAGAGACAGACAGACAGACAGGCGACAGACAGACAGAAAGACAGACAGAGAGCAGTACTGGCGGTATGCATCCAAAACACTCTATCTAGGCTCCATTAGACTATTTTCTCCGTCTTATTCCAGAAGAAAGAACTCTCTTTAAATCTTGAGAGAACTGTGAAAGTTTCTCGTTACTGAAGGGGGCAGCCCTTCGGGCTATGTTTCCGTATCTCAGCGGTAAGAGCGAGCTTCACCGAGACTTCAGACAGCTGTCAAAGTTTTGCGCAGTTAACTTAATCCGCACCAAGTAGGTTAAAGATCTGCAATCTCAACAAAAAGCCGCAAACATTGTGTGTGTGTGTGTGTGTGTGTGTGTGTGTGTGTGTGTGTGTGTGTGTGTGTGTGTGTGTGTCTCGAGCCTTCTCCTACGCTGGTCCAAAAGCCTGGAATTCTCTGCCTCTTTCGCTCCGCCAGTCAACCTCCCTCGAAACCTTCAAAACAAATCTTAAAAACCTACCTGTTTTCATCTCAAAGCACCGTCTAACCTGCCTCCGTCTTTCTCCATCTCCTTATTAAGTACCATACATGCAGTTGCCCTGGCCCTGAACCTTGACTCTTATCTGTACCTTTACCTGTACTTTTAGTGCTTAGAACTGCCTTATAAGTAGATTACAGCGCTACATAAATAAATTATTATTATTATTATTATTATTAGTGTGTGTGTGTGTGTGTGTGTGTGTGTGTGTGTGTGTGTGTGTGTGTGTGTGTGTGTGTTTAACTGCCACTCCTGCAACTGTGCTTAATGCAGGCACTCTGTCACAGACGCAGAGTTTTCAGAGCTTCGGAGACCATTATAAAACCAGAACGTGAGTTTGCAGTGACTTCATTGTGCTTTTGGTCAGTGAGCGAGACACATCGCTACAGCGTCTAGCGGGTGTTGTGTGCTGAACGTGAAGACTAGCCACTGCGATCTTTCTCGCTCAATGTGAAAACGGAAACTGAGCTGTGAAATCATCATTAGCTTGCTTTACTGTGGTTTTAGCCCTTAAGGACAAGTTGTTCCTGGCATGTGTCTTTGGCTGCTTGGCTGGGCGAGTGACCTTGTGAGCTGTGAAATCAGGCTGCCTTTGGCTTTTATAGGGGTTTCACTGAGGGACGCTGAAAACTCTGTAACTGACAGAGTTGATTGTGCATTTTGCACAGTCGGAGAGTTGTTTTTTTTCACACTTTTAGTGGCTTTTTGTTGAGATTGGAGACCTTTAAGCAGGAACCTATTCCACTGCACTGCTCAAGCAGGCCTAAGTATAGTTCGTCTCCACCAGCCGAGATATGTCAGTTTGAGTACCAGACTATCATGAACACAGCCGGATAATCTCTCGCAGTGGCAGCTACTGTCTGCTGGGACAAAGCGCATAAGAAAGCTGTCAGTACTAACCAGAAATCCTCAGACAGCATTCTTTTTCCTGTAAAAGTTTTTTTTAAATTTTGTTTGTTTGTTTGTTTGTTTGTTTCTCCCTTTTTAAGTTGTTTCTCTATAGAATGTCGGTTGGGTGGTAACTTGGTTGGATTCAAAGGTGCGACAACTTTAAGATCCTACGGCCGTGGCACTGCAGCCGTTAGAAGTCCCGAAAGTTTTGTAGTTTGTAGTATACCAATTAATCCCAGCAAACCAGAACAGTCAAACGTTGTCATGAGCAGAAAACAGGTGGGTCTTCAGGTTTTTCTTGAAATTTTCACAGGAGGGTGCTTGGCGGAGTGAAAGAGGGTGAGAAATATATATATATATATATATATATATATATATATATATATCAGCAGAAAGCAAAGTACAGTCCCACTGCCAGTTGCTCCAATTTGGCTGTGCCGTTAAAAAGTACAACGCACCGGTTCACAAGTTGTTGCACCGCTAGCCTTATTGGGTCTTTCTCCTCCAGAAATAACAAGTATCTCGTTAAAAGCCCTGGGGGATGGTTCGTGTGGACTGCTAATTTGCCCATGTTTAAGTCGGCGTCTTTCACACAAACCCCTAGGGAATCCGTCATTACTGCAGAGAATTTTTTGTCTGCTGTCCTGTGTGGCGGGAAAATAACATCTCTGCTTGGTGTCTCTTTTGTTAGCTCTAGATGTTTGCCTCACTGGTTTTTTCCCCCTTCTATTTTGTGGGGTTTCTCGGCGTTTTGTTTGTTTGTTTGTTTGTTGTTGTTTTGTTTTTGGTGGGGTTTTTGGGTTGGTTTTGTTGTTGTTGTTGTTGTTTTGGTTTTGCTTTTTTGTTTGTTTGTTGGTTGGTTTGTTGGAATGTTTGTTTGTTGTTGTTTATTGTTTTTGTTTGTTTGTTTGTTGTTTCTTGTTGTTGTTATTGTTGTTGTTGTTGTTGTTTTGGGGGGAGGGGTATTACTTGTTTTTTGTTTGTTTGTTTGTTTGTTTGTTTTTATTTTGTCTCCATTTTTCGTCCTTTTTTATTTTATAATAATAACAGTTGTAAAGCACATTATTCATGAACATTACATGCTCTAAGCGCTAAAACAGATCGAAGACACCCACAAATGCGAGAAGCAATGAACATTACAAAAGGAAAGAAATAAACGATAATGAAATACGTGAAGTTTCACACGCAGAACACTGAAAATTTGCGATTTCTGTATGGGCTTTTAAGACCTATTGGAAGACCGGGGTTCATATTCAAAGGTTGTTGTTGTTGTTGTTGTTGTTGTTGTGTTTTGTTTGTTGGTTGTTGTTGTTATTTGGAGGTTTTTTTTTGTTTGTTTGTTTGTTTGTTTTTTGTATTTTTGTTGTTGTTTTTTTGTCTTTGTTTTGTTGTTGTAGTTTTGTTGTTGTTTTTTTTGTGGTTTTTTTTGTTTTTTTTGTTTTTTTGGGTTTGTTTTTTTTTGTTTTTTTTTTGGGGGGGGGGTGTATTTTCTTTCTGTCGTTCTTTCTTTCTTTCTTTCTTTCTTCCAGTACTTATCGTCTTAAAATCACATTCACGTCAGACATAAGACATAGTCAGCATGAAAACACCCCTCCCGCTTGCCACCGTTGCTTTTGTCCTAATCCTCTTGCTGCTGTTGCTATTTTCTCGTGTTTTCCAGCTATCGAGATTAACACTTCTTTACTAATGGCATTTTCGTCAGTCTTGTTGTACTTAATGCGTCGCTGCCTGTCCATTTGCATTCTTGGCAGTGGAAATGCGACAGGATTATGGTGACGTCACCACAGGCGTCATTCTAGGGCTTCTGGCCTCTAATTACTGACATTCTGCACGTCCACTACGAACAACAGAGCTTTAGGTGCTGTCTTGCCATCGCCACCAGACCCGCGCAAACGGGGATATTCAAGATTAGCTGGTGGACTTCTCCTCTCCCCAGATGATGTCACTGGAGCTCGTGTGTCTTAGGGGCAGATAATACCTACTCGATTCCAAGGAGAGTTGTCGTTCTTTGACGTGTGATCTCTCCTCTGCTATGCCTGCATCATGCATAATGTATAGAGGAGCGTGCTTGCTAAATGACAAACTCTTTTCAAACCGTTTAGTTGTCTTTAGACGACCGCCATGTTTTGGGTGGTGTGTGTGTGTGTGTGTGTGTGTGTGTGTGTGTGTGTGTGTGTGTGTGTGTGTGTGTGTGTGTGTGTGTGTGCGCGCGCGCGTGTTTTTATGATTTAGATTGCAAAGAAAAACAAAGAGCAGACGAATATCACGTCGTATTTATCTTCAAGCTTAACGATGTCGCAGAGTCTGAATTGCAGGAAATAATGTCAGTTGAACGTAGCCCTGGGTCTTTTGACAGACTAAATTCAATACGGGGGTGAGTGGGGTGGGGTGGGTGTTTGGGTATTTAACGTCCTTTTCCACCACGTATTGGTGATATCAAAGACGGGGACATCAAGAAAAAGGCCAGCACAAATATTTGGCCCCAGCCGGGGTTCGAAAATTCAATATGCGAGAAGCAGTTGAAAGCAAACAAGTTGACTAGGCCACCTACACTAAGCCTTTTGGTGTGTGTGTGTGTGTGTGTGTGTGTGTGTGTGTGTGTGTGTGTGTGTGTGTGTGTGTGTGTGTGTGTGTTTATCAGCGTCATTCAGTTCATTATTTTCATTCACTTGCCAACGATATTTGCGTGGTTGGATCAGTACAAACCAGGGCTGATGGTTATGCTGGAATTTCGAAATCTAATCCCTCCGATTCTTTCTTTGCGACTCCCACACTGTCTGGGACATTTCCTGAAATTTTAAGCAGGGCCGAAGGGAACTTGGCCTTCCTGTCTTAAATTCCTCTGGCATTCACTAAGCAAAGTGAGAATTTAAAGCAGCATGACGTCATACGTGGGTGCAGTTCCTTTCTTTCACTGATCCAAACTCTGCACAGCACAGAAGAAGACTTATTGTGGAGGTGTTTGAGTTGATTTGAGAACCTAATGCTTCCCAACATTTTCATGTCTGAAGGGAAATAGGGCGTCAAAAAAATGATAGGGACCCCCGCTGCTCCCTGCGTTATCATCCATAAGACACATTAGAGGCATCACAGAGCTTGCAGACGACAAGATTTATTCGGTCAACAAGAGTTTTCTCCTCTTGCTAGAGGGCGCTCTCAGTTATTACCGATCCTGCAACATGGCGTCAGAAACTCTTTCGGTTATAGAACGGTATTAATTCCATGCCAGGTAATAGTAAAATTAGGGGAAATGAGGCTGGCTTGTGGACTATTTGTATTCTTGCGCGGCTGGCACAGGAGCCAGCAGACGACCGTGGAATGAGGGGGTATGTGGTCGCTGCCAACATTGCCAAAAAACGCAACATTGGAATTTGTTTAGATTTACTCTACTTATGAGTCTATGGCTGCCTGAGTTTTGTGATTTTTTTTATTGATTTTTTTTTTTTTTTTTTGGGGGGGGGGGGGGGGTGAATTTGAAAGCATTTCTAGGGTGTCATCTGCAGCGTTATGTGTAAGAGGAATATATAGCGTTTTCCTCCATATTTGCATCTCTGGTACGTAGCCTTTCACTTCAGTATCACCTGTATTCCTTTCTAAAAATGTCTCTTCAACAATTTAGGAAATACAAAGCGGTAATCGTGCGGACAAGCCTATCACTATACACGCTGACACTTTTCCACATCACCTATGTTTCCATATCTTCTTCTGCATGTGGGCAGTGTGCATGGTCTGATCTTTGCCTGTTCTGAACGGCAAGATAATGAAGGGATTTATGAACCCAGTCGACTCTATACAGCTCTCGTTTGCACAGATTGCATGGGCGAAGGGGCGTGCCATTTTTCCCCCTGAATCATAGCAAACAAAGGCATCCGTTTAACTTTTCAAACTCAACAAAATTAAAGTCACGTTCTCCGCGTGGGTTGGGTTAGATTGGACAGCCAATCCGATAAACGAAACCGTTTTGGGATTCACAAAACCAGCCATTCAGGTGAATGAACGCGTTTATGGGTTCGATGAAAGGGGAAAATTGGGACACAGTAAATGTTTCCGGCAGCTCTTTCAAAGCCCCGCTGCACCCAGATATGCTATTTTTATAACGAGTTTTCTTTCTTTCTTTCTTTCTTTCTTTCTTTTAAGCTGCCTGCATGCCTTTCATCATCATTTTACTGGACTTAGGGTTAATTGTCATCGTTTCGGGGTATGTGAGTGGGCAGTTGCTGCATGCATGTTGGCAAGGCAACTTTATTTAGGAGCTTTATTTGATGTAAGTTATTATCAGATAGATCCAACACATGTCAAAGTTCTGCTTGTCAGCCCTGTGCTTAGATAACACGTGTGAAGTTCTGCTTATCACCCCACCCCATCTTCTTACTGGATATAGAATACCCATTTTGGGGGTTTCGATGCAGTTACTGTCTGCATTAAAAGAAACTTGAGCTTTATTTCACGTCAGCTTTTATTAGCTAGATCCAACCCTGTGTTTTACCACGAACAAAGTTAAAGTTCTCTTCGTTACCCACTCCATCCCCCCCCCCCTCCCCTTCCCCCTCCCTCCCCTCCTCCCCACATCTTTTTGTTTGACATGAACTGGATACAGTCTTTGTCAGTACTAAAAAGGCAAGCGAGCTCCATCTTATGTCAGCTTTTTTCAGCCAGATCCCACACTGTGTTTTATCACGTATGAATTTCTCGTGGCCTTTGATATCACACCGTTGGAAAAGACCTCCTTCACCAAGGACCCCGCCCCCCCCCCCCCCCCCCACACACACACACACTTGCTTGTGTTTTCATTGGATACATAACTTTGTCATGTGGGGGTCTGGGTGCAGCTGTTGCCTGAATGGAGTTCTTTTTATTACCCCCAAGCCTTTGATATCACACCCTTACTGGTGTGAATGCCCCGATGATATTACAACCTCACAGGCTTGAGAGGTCCAATGAACGCCATCCAAACGAAACTTTGTTCTTCTTTGGTCGTTGGTTGGTTGGTTGGTCAGCTGGAGCTTGCTTCCCCGCCACAAGAGTTATAGGAGACGGCCCTGAGGGCGGGTTATGGGGGAAGGGGCAGCTGCCCTAACTGAACAGTCCAGCTGAACACTATTTAATCAATGCAGATTACAGACCGGCCACATTTGATGTATCTTTGACTGTTACACAAATGACACAAACAGGCCAAGTTCACGCACAACCAGGAAACGAGCAAAGAGGGTGGGTGGGTGTTTAGGAATTTAACGTCCTTTTCCACCACGTAAAGGTGATATCAAAGACGGGCCGACGAGAAAAAGGCCAGCACAAATATTTGGCCCCAGCCGGGATTCGAACTCGATCACGTTCGAGCATTGCGAGTCCAACGCTCTACTATTCGGCTATCCCGGTTCCCCGAAACGAGCAAAGAATTGCGGCTCCCTTTTGTTTTGTTTCTTGCATGCGTGATGTATAATTGTATTCCGTTTCGCGGCCCGCCCCGTTTAGAATGGGATTTTTAACGGCCACATCTGGAATTCCTGCGTGCGTGTGTACACGAAGGCGAGACAGGCACCGTAAACGAGTCTGCACGTAAATTTGACTTGATTAGGCGAGGGACAATCCTCATCCGAATTCCTGCCTACCATAGGATTCGTACGCTCTGCTTCAGGATCCACAGACGGACGACCGTAACCATCAGGCCAAATCCCTTTGTTGAAACCAATCCTCACCTCTTCGCAGTCAAAGTGATGGAGTTTGTTCACACACACACACACACACACACACACACACACACACACACACACACACACACACACACACACACACACACACACACACACACACACGGAGCCCCATGTTGTCTCTCTTTTTAAAGTTGTTTCTCTATACCGAAAAACAACTTTATAGGATGGAACAGATTTCGCTGCGCGCAGCAGCAAATTTTTCTATTTTCAGACAAACAGACAAACATCTACCCCCAACGTATAATGCAGATAGACGAGCAGGCAGGATATGTCTGGAAATTGAAATACAAAACAATGAGCCTCGCGTTTGGTATCGAAAGCGATGACGTCAGTGATACTGAGTGAAATGCCAGGGCGTCAGTGAACAATAGTCACCCCACTGCATGTGTTCTTGGGAAAGCAATAGGGGACTTGAAGGAATGATGAATGGGAACCTTTTCTTGTATTCGTGATAGCTGAAAGGGCAGACTGATACAGCAAATGTAAGTTAAAACCATCGTTACTGAGAATAATAACGACGACCTAAACTGAAAGTACGTCCTCATACTGAAAATACCCACCCTCGGAAATAACTTCTGGCAATCATTGAATCAACACGACACATACAGTAATACATTGTTATTAGACACAGTGACAGAACTGCCTTTGACGGCTGTGAAACTACGCAGGAGTGGTTAAGGTTTTCGTCACCACCACCACCACCACCATCATCATCATCATCGTCATCATCATCATCATCATTATCGTCGTCGTCGTAATCAGTAGCAGTGGTGGTGGTGGAATGCAGAGTGATATAATTATGTGCTACGATCACCACCACTACCACCACCACCATCACTGCCATCATCATCATCATCATCACAGCCGCGAATTAGTCTTTGTGGCTTGCGCGGCTTTAAGCCCCAAAAACTCACTCACTCACTCACTCACTCATCATCATCATGAGTGGCTCTAGTGGTAGCAGCACATGTATCACTCTGCACATCAGACCTCTCCAACTTACCCCATTCCTACCCATTAAATCAGGCAAAAACCCCTCACCGGATCTGGTACGGGAATGTGTTAAAGCTAAAATCGTCTTCTCCTTACGCACGGGCTATTTTCCCGTACACTCCGGTGCCTCACGAGGATGTAATTATTGTAGACGGTACATCCGTACAGATCGAAGATCGACTCCTACGCTTTCTGTAGCTGAACCAGATGAGAGCAGACGGTAATGAAGGCCTCCCACACTCCGACGTTGTAAGGAGAGAACCATTATAGACACGTAACGCTACTACCCTTCACAGAAGACACGCAACCTTCGCCTTGACACAATAGTGAGATTTAGTAGGACTTCGTAAGGTGGACTTCGTTGAGCAGCGTAACCCATTTACATGTAAATTAGGCTCACACGGCAGAGGCCGCGAGCTGCTAACGCGCTGCGATTAGCTAATGGTACCCGTAACGTGCCTAATTTACATGCAAGTGGGTTACGCTGCTCAGCGAAGTTCTCCGTACGAAGCCCTACTAAGTCTCACTAATAGCTGTCGCGCTTGTGATGACCACAGTTAACCCCTTCAGGCTACGCACCAGAGATGCAAATTTAATAATAATAATAATAATAATAATGAGTATTGTATAGGCGCTTTACCCAATTTCATGAATCGGCTCAAAGCGCCGCGAACTGAACCCAGCACGCACTTCAGGAACTAGCTCTCTGGCCTGAAGAGAAAGTAGACGTGCATTACTCCAGTGAGGCCTGAGCGGAAAGGAGACATTCAATGTTTTGGGGTTGTTGTTTTTTTTAAACTCCTGTCAGGTTCGTGTCTTTGAATGGTCTGTTCATGGTAGTAACTGTTTCTAGATTGAAGCATTTTCAGAGGTGACTATGATGCCTGAGGCTAATAGGGAATACATAGGCAGATTAAGGCCCTGTGTATTTGCGTCCTTCGGCCTGTGTGTGGGGGCGCTTGTTAAGCCCCCCCCCCCCATCACCTAAAATGTTTTCTGAGTAGCCCGTGCACATTTTGTTCGCAGGCCAAACAGGCAGAAGTGACGGATTTGCCATCTGAGTGCTAATCCATGAGCTGCTTGCCTGCTGCCCCATTGAAAGTGCCGGTCAAAACCCCATTGGGCGGTGAGAGAAAAGGGACGGCGATAGAACGGGCCCCATTAAAAAATCGATGCAATTGCTACCGGTTACATAGAAAAATTATCGGAGCGATCAATGAGGGGCTTCTATATTAGTTAATTTTTCAGTAAATTATGCCTCAGTAGTCCGGCCCAGCGAGGCTATGGCTTCGCGTTGCCGTTTGTAGGTCTTTCTCCGTCGCAGAAACTTGCCAGGCAGGAACTAGGTCACTGCGGTTCAAAGACCGCACGAGCTATGGACCATACCAGCCGCACCCAGTTACTGTTGGTAGGGCCCACGGGCGGTGTCGCTTTCTCCCCTTGTATTTTTTTTTTTTTTACTAGCAGATGTATCCGGCTTTGCCGAAATCGCGTGATGGGGGGGGGGGGGGGGGTGTTAATTATTATTATTATCATCATCATCATTATTATTATCATCATCATCATCATTTTTATTATGCAAGATTTATCAAAGATAAGTAATTCATTTAAGGTGGGTTATATATATATATATATATATATATATATATATATATATATATATATATATATATATCCCACCTTACTAGCTGAACAATCTTTCACTCACGCTGAAGAAGAACTTTGGCGTTTGTAATATATATATATATATATATATATATATATATATATATATATATATATATATATATATAACAATCAATCAACAATCAATCATTTGTCGTGGCAGCTTTGTTCTCCGCCGCGAAAAATGCGTGCTTGTTGCGACAAGGGAGATTACTCGTGCAGGTTATGATTTCGAAACAGGCCGAGTCGTTAGTCAAAGTCGTGATCTGATTGCTACTGAAACGGACCCTTTCTCAGTACATGTATCACGACTATAGACCGAAGTCCGCAGAAAACACTACTGAAAACTGAAAATGGAAACACTCGGTGCTTTTTTTTTTGGTTTTTTTTTTTTTTGGAAACACTCTGTCATGGCTGTGCAACTTTTGAAGCGAGGTAGCACCGGAAACACTGACACACGGCCAACTTGACCGCGCCCCGTGAGAGCCTGAGCTGCAGGCGATGATGTTTACTGCTGACGCACCTCGACATCCCTAACAAGGCCTCAGGTGGCGTCTGCTGCAGTCTAGCCGGGTCCGGGGTGTTATCTCGTGTTGTTACGACCCGCGTGTGTGCTCACGAGTGTAATCAAAGCGACGGCGTAATTTGCATCTTGGATCTCTCGTTAGGGTCACAGCTATTGCTAAAGGCGAACCGCGGCAGACGTTTGGAAAACACACACTGGAGTCCGGGCTGTGTAAATGTTCTAGAAGTGTAGCGCGAACTGAGCAGAGGACGTTACTTGGGTGCGTACTGAGGATCAGCTAGACAGCGCAGACTGGTGACTTTTTTTTTTTTTTTTGCTGCCCCAACTCTTTTGCCAGCTCCAGTGATGTTCCTCCCAGATAATGGACAGCTAAGACACTAGGACACTTTTTATTATGCATGATGATGGAGATGAGGATGATGGTAAGATGATGCTATGGAGGTCCGTGTGGTTTGGGACTGCGGGACAGGGCCGCATTCCTCGCTTCCTGTCATAGATATCCCGGCATTAACCAGGCCCGGGAACTACGGCACCTGCGGTGCCGGCCGTGTAATCATCCACATCATAAGACGTGTCATACCAAGGGAAGCACCCCCAAAGTCGCACCCGTGAAGTGGGTGAATCTCGGCTGTGTGGCAACAGCCTCCCCATCAGGCCCATAGCACACCCGCTCTGGGTAGGAGCCGACCTAGGTTGGAAAAATCACGATTGCCTCGGCTGGGACTCGAATCCGGGTCTCCCGGTCCATGGTCCGAAGTGCTAACCACTACACTACGGGGGCCGGTCTGGTGACTAGTTTTAGAAGATTTGTCGAGTCCCAGTCTGCTCAGGAATAGACCGTAGGCTCCAAGAAAGTCGTATTTCCCTAGTATTAGAAGCCACAAAGTCACGAAAACGGTCGCAATGGCCAAATGAAACATCCTCCTGTCTGGCAAACAGCCTTGGAGCTTCGAAAGCGGCAGCTCAGTTTTATGCCAGCGGTGTTACGAACATAGGATAAGATATTAGGCAGATTTAGTAGGACTTCGTAAAGAGGACTTCGCTGAGCAGCGTAACCCATTTACATGTAAATTAGGCTCACGCAGCAGAGGCCGCGAGCTGCTAATGCGCTGCGATTGGCTAATGGTACCCGTAACGTGCCTAATTTACATGCAAATGGGTTACGCTGCTCAACGAAGTTCTCCGTACGAAGCCCTACTAAGTCTCACCAATAAGATAAGATTACTTTATTAAACCCTCATGGGGAAATTTCATGTCCGCCCAGACACAGCGACAATACAATACAATACAATACAATACAATACAATACATTAAAATTCTGCACACACACACACACACACACACACACACACACACACACACACACACACAGTGCAAAGATCACAGTTGTAAGCCGCACATACTGGTTAGAAACAGGTACTACCGCAAGAGGGCAGACCTGCAACGATAAACTAACTTCAACACAACAAACACATTTTACAAACATTAACAAACAGAACACATTAGTCGGAGTTACGATGCGCAGATACTGATTAAGCAGACCAAATTTCGACACCATTTACAAGCGAGCTTTTTGTCATGTAAAATTTCTGAACCGAACAATTCAAGTACACACGCGGAAGGTTTGGCTTTCACCCGGGGTTCGAACTCACGACCCGAGCCTTTACGGTCCACCGCTCTACCACTGGATCTTTGTGAGAACATATATTTCATTTGAGCTTTTAATAATGCTTATTCTCGCAGTAAACTTGAGCAACTCACAGTGCCACACACACACAGACACACACACACGATCTTTTACTGTGCAGATGTTGTGAACCGAACGATTCCTAACGCATGTCACGTATATGTCTTTGACGCGTATGACAGTCAGCTCGCCTGTCGCAATAGTGTTTCCGCAATCGCGCATGAGCAGACACGCCAGTTTACGTCGCTGCGGCTGTTACGTTTATTGATCAGCGCACAGAGCGCATGGAGGCTCACAGACATAGGACGTAGTTTCAGAAGACTGTCAGAGAGGAGCGGTTCTAGGGGACAACGGGAGTTAGTCAATACGGCGCCGTGTTTATGTGGTGCTAACTTGCAGATGCAGGTAACTTTATTTGAGAAAGGAAAAACCTCGGCTGGTGCTACCATGTGCTGGATTTTGGTTTGCCCGTGTGAAAGTGAGGGGTCGGTTGTGAACCAGAAAACGACTGATGAAGTTACCAGAAAAACAAACAAACAAACAAACAAACAAACAAACGTGTGCATGCTTATGTTGCTTTATCTGACAGAAAACATCATCAAAACTATTGATATAGTAGTAGTAATAATAATAATAATAATAATGAGTATTGTATAGGTGCTTTACCCAATTTCATGAATCGGCTCAAAGCGCCGCGAACTGAACCCAACACGCACGCTCACGTGAATCACGCGCATTCTCTCACACACTGGACATAAACACATTAGAATCATGTGGTGCGAAGGGTCAGCTCAGCTACTGGAATTTAGAATTGCATTTCTTTTTTAAGTTTGGTGGGCTGAACATTTCCAAAGCAAAGGGGGAGGAAGCCGGAGTACCCGGAGAGAACCCCCGACGATCGGCCTGAATGAACGGTGCCACATACGAGAAGGAAAAATTCTTTGCCCCGAGTGGGACTCGAACCCCTGACCTCTCGCATTGGTGACAAGTCTCTTAACCACTGGACCACCGACCGCCCCTAGTAGTGTGTGTGTGTGGGGGGGGGGGGGGGGGGTGGGACTCACAGTCACAGTCGTGTGGTTAAGTTTCACCTGTGGTCTCCAATTTCATACATGGTCTCATTATTCCAGCCATGTGGCTTCGTCTGAGTGCAGCCAACATCAAAAAGCTTCGTGTTCGTTTGATGACAAGTGTCTCCATGTGTCACTACCCGACAGCAAGCGTCACCAAAACGTTTGACTAAAAGCACCACACTTGAATAACTCCCCGCCATCTTGACTGACCCTCGTCATCAGACACTCGTTATCAGACTCTCGTCATCTGCAGACACAAAGCTTTTGGACTGAAGCAGCACGGAAACAGTATTCTACCGCCTTGACTAGTCCCTCGTGGAGACACTCGTCATCAAACTTTTGATTGAGCTAGCACTTGAAGAACTCCCGCCATTTTCAGTACCCCCTGTTGAGACAGTGGAGTAGAGGGGTGGGCTGCGGGGTGAGATGCAGGGGGTTGGGGGGGGGGGGGGGTCACGTCACCAGACGGTCTGCAGGGAGGTCTGGCCACACTTCTGTTATCTGTCAGATCTGTCACGTTAGGTCACTCAGTTCCAGCCCTTTGGCGGATCACATGATCGACCAGCGCGTGCGGTCAGTGAGCTCGCGTTTGTGCGTGTAAGCCTTTGCTTGCTCCTCTGTGAGCAGCAGCGCAACTCCTCCTGTCAGTTCATATCGAGACACGCACGTGGTTGTTTTTAATATGACGCCGTGGCTGTGCCATTCACAGCGTGATCTGGAACTGCTGGGTATATATACACCCATCCGGAGCCTGAGGTCACAGAGTTAGGCATCCTCCGCGTGGTTGTGTCAGTAGTTCATTTGTAGCTGTGACAATTCGGTCATAGAGTGATCTCGATTTGCTGCCTACCTCCAGAGAAAAGTCACAGAGTTAGAAGTCCTGGTTGTGTCAGTAGCTGACTTGTAGCTGTGACAATTCTGTCATAGAGTGATCTCGAATTTGATCATCAGAGTAAGCGGTCATAGAGTTAGGCGTTCTCTGCGTTGCTGGGCTACAGGTTGAGCTACGAAAGTTTAGCTATAGAGTAATTTGAACTGTACCATCCTGACGAAGAGCTAGGTCATAGAGTTAGACGTCGTCTGCGTGGTTGTGCCAGTAGCTCACTTGTAGCTGTGACAATTCAGTCATAGAGTGATCTCGAATCGCTGACTTCCTCCAGAGAAAACGGTCAAAGAGTTAGACGTCGTCTGCCGTGTAGTTGGGCCAATACTGCAATAGTTCCCATATCGCTGTGTCATTTTCAGTCACATAGAACTGTTAACTCCTTCTAGCCGAGAAGAACAGGAGTTGACGGCGTCTGTGTTGTGCGCTATCTGCATCTGCGCACCAGATCAGCACACTCGGCTTCCCTCCAGGACAGATCTGCGAGTTGCTCCTGAATAAGGACAGCCGCAAGCCTGAGGCAGTAGAGTGAGTATGCATCTTTTCTATAAACAGGGACATTAATGATTATTGCAAATTTGCAAACTGTGCGACAACAATACAGTACATAGCAGACGACGGAACCATGCCATTGGTCGCATCAAGAGTGACTTACGTGTAAGAGTAACCTACGAGTATACGTGTATCACTGTATGGCACCGTGACCGGTTTTCCCTAGTTTCCGGGGAGCCGGGGTGGCCGAATGGTAGAGCGTTTGACTTCTAATGCTCGGGTCGTGAGTTCGTATCCCGGCTGGGGCCAAATATTTGTGCTGGCGTTTTCATCGTTGCCCCGTCTTTGATATCACCCATGTGTGGTGGAAAAGGACGTTAAATTCCAAAACACCCACCCCGCTCACCCTGCCCTAGTTTGCAAAGTCCCGTCCGAGCCGTCGCGGCCCAGTGAAATCCCGAGAACTAGGGCAACCAGTCCTTCAAGCGGGAGCACCGGCAAGGGGGATTTGCCAGCTGGCAGCCAGCGATTTAATTAGGGTTGCCAGCGTTGCCAGCCCTGCAAGTACCAATCCTAGCAACGTGTAGCAGCGGCCCTAAGGGGAGCCGGGATTGCCGAATGGTAGAGCGTTGGACTTTCAATACTCGGGTCGTGAGTTCGAATCCCGGCGGGGGCCAAATATTCGTGCTGGCCTTTTTCTCCTTGCCACGTCTTTGATATCATCCGCCCGTGGTGGAAAAGGACGTTAATTTTAACTTCGTAACATCCACCCATCCCTTGTTGGGAAATGATGCTGCAAGAACTTAAACATCCTAAAGATTTTGTAACCTTAGCAATAAATACAAACAGAAAAAGATTTTGTTAATAAATTGTGGAGGTGTGTCAGGTTCGACTCCAGTGTGTGTCTGTTAACTTCCCTATTTGCAAGGGGAGCCGGGATAGCCGAATGATAGAGCGTTGGACTTTCAATGCTCGGGTCGTGAGTTCGAGTCCCGGTTGGAGCCAAATATTTGTGCAGGCTTTTTCCTCGTTGCCCCGTCTTTGATATCACCCTTACATGGTGGAAAAAGACGTTAAACTCCCCAAAACCAACCCTGATGGGAAATCCTGCTACTTTTAAGATCTAAAACATCTTAAAGATTTTGTTACTGAATACTAACAGAAAAAGAATTTTGTTTAAAAAAAATTCTGGAGATGTGTAAGTTTCGACTCCTATGTGTCCCTATTAGCAAATCCTGCTGCAACATTTTAGAAACCTTAGTTAAAGATTACATTACCTAAGCAATAGATACAAACCGAAAAAGAGTTTTGTTTTCAAAATTGTGGAGGTGTGCAAGTTTTGACAGCAAAGGAAGTTGTGTACATAGCATAATGATAAAGACAGTTTAATAGCTATTCCAAATGTTCATCATTCTGAATACCAAGAAGTAATCTAGGTGATACCTAACTGAAATCTTTATTTAATTTTACAGTGTGTTAAATATCAGTCCATGTATTTTTCATTTTATGTTGCGTGTGTTGTCTGGTTGTTCGTTATAATTATGTCCACTGTAACCGAATTTCCCACTTGGGATAGTAAAGCTATATTTGAATTTGAATTTGAGAGTGACACAATTATGATACATAGGTTGTTGTGGATGCAGTGCTCATTTTGCTACGTACAACGCTTGCCTCTCCTTGGCTTTTCCACATACAAGCGAATGGTGAAAATATTTCACTGGCAGAGCCCTGCTATTCTATATTCACTCCCTTCCCCTTCACCTCAACGTACCAGAGATGCAAATTTGGAGGAAAACGCTATATATTCTTCTTACACATAACGCTGCTAACGCTAGAAATGCTTTCAAAATTCACCAAAAAATCACAAAAATCAGGCAGCCATAGACTCATGTATAGAGTAAATTTCAACAAATTCCAATATTCCATTTTTTGGGGCAATTTTGGCAGCGACCACATACCCCCTCATTCTACGGTCGTCTGCTGGCTCCTGGGCCAGCCGCGCATGAATACAAATAGTCCACAAGCCAGCCTCATTTTTCCCTAATTTTACTTTTACCTGGCATGAAACTTGTTTAAAAAGCCAACAAAAAGCACCAGATTGCCTTTTTTTTACTCTGCACACAAATTTTAAAAGGGGCAAAGATTTTCTACGTTATTTGCGGACTTGTTACTACATGACCCGGAAGCTAATACTGGTCTGTAATCTATCCCCGTCGCTTCCCCACTTCCAGCTACACCCCCCCCCCCCCCCCCCACCACCACCACCACCACCACCACTGCCCTATTCTAATTCCCGGCAAGACAGGAACTGAAAGTTCTGTACCTCCCCCCTTGCTTGACCAGTTTCCGTGCATGCAAGCATCAGGTAAGTCCTCTCCTCCCCTGTGTCGACACATCGCCTGTCATCACCCCCCCCCCCCCCCCATCCCCACCCTCACCCCCACCCCCGCTCCCTGCCAAGTCCCCGAGCCCCTTGGTTTGTACTTGCAAGTCCAGATTTTGTCGCAGTACAGGCCTGAGGTATTTTTAGTTCGCGGCTCCCCTTATGGTAAGCTTTACTGAATGTCAGAGGACTAAAGTGCTGTGGGTATTCTAGCGAGAGAGAGAGGGGGAAAAAAAGAAGTTATGTCCCCATTAGGCTTACGAGAAAGCTGCATTTGACAATCTGAAGCCTTTCAGGAATTCCCAGAAGCAGCTGGAAAAAGCACTGCGCAGAATCTTACACATCAGCGAGGGAGAGGAATGAGTGTTGGATGGTTGGTGTGTGTGTGTGTGTGTGTGTGCGAGGGGGGGGGGAGGAGGATGGGGAGGGGAAGGGGAAGGGGTCGCGAAAAGAGCGTCACAGTCAGCGGGTGGGGAGGGGTTGGTGGGGGAGGGTGGGGGGGGGGACTTACACGATGTCGTTTGGAACAAGCAACTGTCCTCAGACTAAACTTGATAGTCCGCATTAGTTATTTCAGTTTTTCTTGTCGTTTTTCAACACTTGTCCGACAGAAAACCTTTTTCAACAGGTTGACCTTGACAACGACCTTAACCCCTGACCTTGGGGGGTCAGAAACTTGCGTCACCCTACATCCATAACTATCGCGTGACCGGATGCCTTGGTAACGCTGGGAAGCATTGATATCAGTTCCGTTGCTGTGGGTGCAAAAGAGCATACTCGCCCCGAGGCCACAGCGGAGACAAGTGAGTGATGTCTTTGGTCAAATGGAATGCAGCAATGGTTTCGTCACGAAAGGTAGTGCGCTCAGAAGCTCGTATGAGGAGGCAATCATGTTGGGAGGTCAGAGCGGACACATGTGAGAAATGGGATGCGGTCAAATGGGATTAGCCACAGGCTACGTCATAAGAAGCTTCTCTCTCTCTCTCTCTCATGGTAGAGCGTTGGACTTCTAATGCTCGGGTCGTGAGTTCGTATCCCGGCCGGCTGAGGCCAAATATTCGTGCTGGCTTTTTCATCGTTGCCCCGTCTTTATCACCCGCATGTGGTGGAAAGGACGTTAAACCCCCAAACACCCACCCACCCACACTCTGTGTGTGTGTGTGTGTGTGTGTGTGTGTGTGTGTGTGTGTGTGTGAGAGAGAGAGAGAGAGAAATGATCTCATTTCTCTCTTCATCCCCGAAGCACTCACTGCATAAACCTGTATGTGTAGTTGACCATTTTTGCACTCAGCATCGGAAAGTTGAATGATTTCTAAATACTCCTCTGTCAGTACTAGCAGGTCACGATATAAAAAATCCGTAAAAATCTAAAAATATCCATATAAAAATCGGCAAAATCTGACTATCCTTATCACAAGGATCTCCCCGGTCAAGCAGGGATTGTACTGGGTTGGGATCGAGACAAAACCGAATCATCCGGCTTAGTAACAAATAAACTCATTTCTCTTCATCCCCGAAGCACTCACTGCATAGACCTGCATGTATAGTTGACCCTTTCTGCACTCAGCGTGATTTTTAAATACCCCCGTATCAGTATTAAATAGGTCATGAAAATGACAGACATCCGTAATCGGTCACCCGTGGTAAAATCTGACTATCGCCATAACAAGGATCTCAGTGGTCAAGCAAGGATTGTACTGGGTTGGGATCAGTAACAAATAAACTCATTTCTGTCTTCATCTCCGAAGCACTCACTGCATACACGTGCATGTGTAGTTGACGCCTTTTGCACTCAGCGTTGGTAAGTTGAATGAGTATGAAGTAAGTCATGATAATTATTATGGACATTCGTAATCGGCCAGACGTGGCAATACTTTTGGGCGTCGACAAAAAAAATCTGACAACAACAAATGGTTTTGACTTTCAGACTTGTTGTACCAAAAGACCATGGACCCTCAAAAATATGGAGAGGGGGTCTCAAGGACCCTTGTATTTGCGACTCACAGGGAACACTGAGCTATGCAGGGAACAGGACCGCTGTGTCAGTTCACTTACGGCTGTGTGCAGTCTGGCTTTCTAAAGTCATGTCAGAAAGGGACTTAGCGCCTATCAAATCAATGATGTTTACGCCCTTTTCCATGAGAAGGTAGCTATGTCGACGCCCAACAGTACTGCTCCACAAACTGCCCTGAACTTGACTGGTTTCCCATCAAGACAAGTGTTTATTATCTTTTATTCCCACTTATTGGGGGAGCCGGGGTGGCCGAATGGGAGAGCGTTGGACTTCTAATGCTCGGGTCGTGAGTTCGTATCCCGGCTGGGGCCAGATATGTGTGATGGCTTTTTCATCGTTGCCACGTCTCTTTGATATCACCCGTATGTGGTGGAAAAAAGGACGTTAAACCCCCCAACACCCACCCAACCCCATCCACCCACCCCAACTTATTGCTAGGACTTTTCTGCCAGTGTAGCACATATTGAATAGATTGGATGTATGATTTCGCTTTGGGAATACATCTCATGTTTTTTTGTTTTGTTTTTTTGTCAGTGAAGATACACGAATACGTGTACTTGAACATAACATGTGCAGCACGTGCAGCGAGCCATAGGCAGCCGGTCCCCATAGTAAGGGCCGCTGCTACACGTTGCCAGGATTGGTACTTGCAGGGCTGGCAACGCTGGCAACCCTAATTAAATCGCTGGCTGCCAGCTGGCAAATCCCCTCGCCGGCGCGGGAATAGAAAGCCGTTCTATTTTTCCTGGCAGCCAGCTAGCCACAGGCAGCCCGTACAGCCAACTGACCAATCACTGCCCAAAGCTTGCAACGCCGCAGGCTGCGTGTGCCGCGGAACACTTGCCCGCCAGCAGGCAGCTGAGTACGGCAACATGCAGACTGGCAGTCGTGTAACCGTGCGCTTTACCATCAGGGAATTAAAAAAAAAAAAAGTAAGATATCCAGTTCAGCCTACAAGGATGGCTGTGAATCCGACCTGAATGAACTATAACAGATGCATTGCATCGTGAAATCCATTGTGCAAATTTTGCTTCAAATAATGAACATACCCACACCGTAATTTCCCTGAGAGATCACACACAGCGATAGCTTAATTCCAAAGCGAATTTCCTCACTGTGCGTACAAGCGAGGGCGTTCAATAGAATTCTGTTTGCACGAAGGGTCTGTTCAGCAGGGCTGCATTGATTAGAACCTTCTGTAATTTAACTGTCTTGGTCAATCAGAAAGCCTTCTCTAAGAGAATAGCCCCGTTTCAACTGCCTACACCGTTCCTTTCATGCCGGCTGCCGTAGGCTGTCGTTAAAAGTTCTGATCTTTGATGTGCGACGGTAGCTAAGCGACATTAATGTGACCTTTACCGACTGAAAGCAGCGCTAGACGTTCGCTTTACGGTTGTTCGCAGTTTTTAGCAGCGTTGATAAGTTCGAACGAAGTCTCGTGTTTGTGTTACAAGTCGGTTATATACAGTGTACATTTTCTCTGTCGATTTTAGTTCCTTGTTTACAGCAGCATCCCCCCCCCCACCACCACCACCACCCGACCTACCCATACACCCACCCTTCCTCCACACCCACTCTAAGTCTATTTCCTGCTCCATCAATATTTATAATTTTTTTACCATGAAAAAGCAACTCTAGGTCTGAAACATCGGTAAATGCGATGTTTAGATGGAGGGTGGGATGGGGGGGGGAGGGGTAAGGGGGGGGGGGCGTGTCAGCATCTCTCTCTCTCTCTCTCTCTCTTTCTCTCTCGCTCGCTCGCTCGCTCTGTGTGTGTGTGTGTGTGTGTGTGTGTGTGTGTGTGAGAGAGAGAGAGAGAGAGAGAGAGAGAGAGAGAGACAGACAGACAGACAGACAGACAGACAGAGAGACAGACAGAGAGAACGAACGAACGAACGAACGAAACTTTATTTTACAAGGATAAAAGATTAGGTGCACAGACCTGTCTTACATCTTGTCCTTGCTAGGCTACAACTAAGTAAGTTAAACTAAGTAGAGCGAGAGAGAGAGAGAGAGAGAGAGAGAGAGAGAGAGAGAGAGCACGTGCTCACAGGAAATCATTATTAATCCGTTCACTCCCCCCCCATTGTAATATGACACGTGTCTACGCAGTTAGAATGTCTGTATCTTGTCGCCGTAGCGTAAACAGTTTCCGCCCTCATGTTCGACAACCCCCACTTACACAAACCGTTAATTACGTTTATATCACTGTAGCATCAGCGGCATCATATTGAATTGGATACACGTAGGTTAATGCCGTGGAGACGACGTGTGCTCTGGCACACGCCAAACCTTCTGTCGTTTTTGAAAAAAGGGTCCAAGCGCCTATGAAATTCATGTTCATGTAGGCCCCGGTAGAGACACTGCCCGCATGAGAATTAATCAATCGCACTTTTGCCTTCAGATCCGATTGCATGTTGTTACACGCAGTTTTGTGGCAGATTGCGGTGAATGGACGGCTAAGACGCACGTGCACTGATTTACAGTTACACTGAAATGAGCGATTCCCAATTATACGCAAATTGTACATAGTGGATATTAATGGGGTATTGACCGATGATGTTTCCATTACCAGGTATTGTTGATGTAGCCGAAATACATACACACATCATACATAGACGTACAAACATGCACATGCGTACACAAATACATACATACGTATTAGTGTATTTATATAGACTGATGATGTTATAATTATGTGTTAAGGTTGACCAACGTGCATTTGTCCGGTCTCTTATTGATTTTATATAGAAATTTCACGAGCTTACCCAATAGTGACATCCTGTGCGGTCTGGTTACCGATGGACATAAAGCTGACATCAGCACCCTTAGAACTGCAACCTCTCTCAGTCTCTCTCTCTGTCTGTCTGTATCTCAACCACGCCGCTAATTGCCTCTCCCGCGCTAATGCTGGTCAGTTTGGGCCAAATCGATTCGCTATAAGGATGCGGTGTTTGTGGATGTAGAGAGGGATAAAGGGGGAATGCTATGGCCGGCTGATCGGATTCAACAAAGCCGGATAGCAGAGCTGACGAAACAGTGGTGGCTTTAGAAGGAATAGTTTCATGGGCTGTGGAGTTCTTCTTGGTTGGGTTGTTGTTGCTGTTGTTGTTGTTGGTGGTGGTGGTGGTGGTGGTGCTGCTGCTTCTGCTGCTTTTGTTGTTTGTGGCAGTGACGGGTGGGTGTTTAGAAGCTTAACGTCCTTATTCCATCACGTAAGTGTGATATCAAAGACGGGGCAACGAAAAAAAAAAAAAAAAAAAAAGCCAGCACAAATATTTGGCCCCAGCCTGGATTCGAACTCACGACCCATGCATTCAAAGTCCAACGCTCTACCATTCGTGGTGGTGGTGGTGATGTTGATGGTGATGTAGTAGTTGTAGTGGTAGTGGGAGTGGATTTAAATTTGGCTTAGTTGGAGGGGGGGGGGCTGGGGGGTTGTTGCCCTTTGATTATACTCGTGTTTGCTGCAGAAAGAGCCGTCAAGGAACCGGTGGTGGTGGTGGTGGTGGTGGTGATGGTGATGGGGGGGGGTGTTACTGCTGCTGCTGCTTTTGTTGTTTGTGGTGGTGGTGGTGATGGTGATGTTGCTGTAGTTGTTCTAGTGGTATTGCGAGTGGATTTAAATTTGACTTACTTTGGGAGTGTTGCACTTTGATTATACTCGTGTTTGCTGCAGTAAGAGCCGCCACGGAACCGTCAGTCTTGCCTAATTTTCGCGTACAGGATAAAAAAAAAAACAACCCAAAAACAAACAAACAAAAATAATAAAAAAAACGGGGGATACTCGAGCGCGGTACGAAATGTGGTACGACAGCTTCAGTCCCTAGCTGTTCTCGTTTCTACGACCAGCAGACGGTAGTGTATTGCATTTAGAGCTTTACTAATCATTAAGATAATAATAATAATAATAATTGTATAGGCGCTTTACCGAATTTCATGAATCGGCTCAAAGCGCCGCGAAATGAACCCAACATGCACGCTCTGCTCACGTGAATCACACGCATTCTCTCACACACTGGACATAAACACATTACAATCACGTGGTGCGAAGGGTCAGCTCAGCTATTCAAGTTTCGGGATTTAGAATCGCATTTATTTTTCAAATTTGTTGGCTGAACATTTCCAAAGCAGACGGGAAGGAAGCCGGAGTACCCGGAGAGAACCCCCGACGATCGGCCCGAATGATCGGTGCCACACACGAGAAGGAAAAATTCTTTGCCCTGAGTGGGACTCGAACCCCTGGCCTCTCGCATTGGTGACAAGTCTCTTAACCACTAGACCACCGACCGCCCCATGATGGACCTTTTCGAACATACATTCGCGCTTAAAAGCCATACTGTTCCAATAGCACAGTAGTTTTCTGTGTGAAGTAAATAGCAGTCTCAGATCTAGCGCCTTTTCGCCTAATCATGCAGCATGCAGCCACTGATCGGATCTGAGAAGTTGTAGAAGTGCAGAACACAGCCGGGTCTCCTAGCGCTGGTGTTCAGGGTGCTTGTTTTGGGTTCTTTGGAGGATGGAAAAACTGCAGATGAAGGTGTTCTCAGGAAAGGGCAAAGCCGCTTAAAATGCCAAAAAGTGTGCGGAAGTCTGACAAAGAATGCTGGGTTTCGTTTGCCGGAATCCGATGAGATAAAGTCGTAAAAGGCGGACGCTGTTCTTTGACGCACTTAACACATTTCGTACTGTGCACGAAACGCGTACCCCACGTTGGTTTTTTTTTTTTTTTTAACTCTTTTTCGGTTTTGGCCCTGTATGCGGATACCAGGCAAAGATTAACGGTTCCTTGACGGTTCTTGCTTAAGTATAATCATTGTGCAACACCCCCCCACTACGCCAAATTTAAATTAATTATGATTTTGTGTGTGTGTGTGTGTGTGTGTGTGTGTGTGTGTGTGTGTGTGTGTGTGTGTGTGTGTGTGTGTGTGTGTGTGTGTGTGTGTGTGTGTGTGTGTGTGTGTGTGATCATTGGCGCACAACCCCAAACTTACTTGGTATGAATTGGGTTAATATGCGGATAGCAAGGATACATCTTTTTTGTCCTAACAGTTGGTCGGTGCGTTTCATGAGATTATTATGAGCAGAATGCACGCTTAAGCTGCAACGGCAAGCATATAAAAAAGTGTTTTATTGACCAACATAATCATGCGTACCGTTGGCAAAAACAAAATTCTCTCTCTCTCTCTCTCTCTCTCTCTCTCTCTCTCTCTTGTTAACTACGCTTTGCAATTTATCTCTGTGTTCCATATTTTTTTAATTGTCTAAGGTCTGTTAGATGTCCTGTTGTTAGTACATATTGTACTAGCTTCTTTGTGTTGTTTGTCTGTTTGGTTGTTTGATGCTCTGTCTGTCTGTCTGTCTCTCTCTCTCTCTCTCTCTCTCTCTCTCGCCTTTTATCTCTGTTTTTACTTGTGCGTGTGTTCGTGTGTGTGTTGCATGTTTAGGTATACAGGCGCGCACACACACACACACACGCACACCGAATCTCTCTCTCTCTCTCTCTCTCTCTCTCTCTCTCTCTCTCTCTCTCTCTCTCTCTCTCTCTCGGGTTAGCGCCGACAGCGGAAGAGCGTGGGCTGAAATCCCGAATGATCAAAATTTGAATATGCTTTTCCCTTGGTGCTGCCTCTTCTATAGCACCCCCGCCTTCAGTACACCCCCCCCCCTCTCTCTCTCTCTCTCAGATACGTGTTTGGCAAGTAATATAATTTATTTATTTTTTTTGAGTAGGCTATTGATCCGACAAAAATATTTCAGAGTGGGCAGGTGATATTGCCCTTGCCCGAGGACCCATTCAGAAACCACTCACTCTACAGCCACACCTCCCACACAACGGAGAAGTTCGACTGCATTTTGTTCCCAGTGTCGCCATGGTCTCGAGATCTTGTCTAACTTTATCGGACAAGTATCGAACTGTTTGTGATGTACGGCTGCGACCGGCCGCCGCAGTGCAGTGGTTGGGACCATGGACCGGGAGACCCGGGGATCGAGTCTCAGCCGAGGCAAGCGGGATTTTCCCTTCTTAGGTCGGCTTCTACCCAGAGCGGGTGTGTCCCAGTTTGAGCTTTGCTGAACCTACGTTAAAATATGACAATTTTGATCGCGCGGACAGGGCCCGTGTCATCATAATTTCCGGCTCACAGGCGCACCCACAAGAAGAAATGTTCCGAACTGTCGTCTGTGAAGCAAAGACATGTTGGATAGTGAGCCTTTAAAGATTGGGATCCCAAACAGGAAACGTCCAATATGTTACGTCCCACAGCGCCATTCAGAGGTTCACCCACGTAAACCTCCCGCAAACATATGGACGGGACTATCCCAGTCTAGTACCCGAAAATAACTCTCAGCACAACACGTTTAGACTCTGAAGGCGCCCGCTGCCTCCGAGGGTTTTCAAATTTAGCTCTGTGTTTGTTATACTGCCCGACCTCTGGGAATGTCTGTCTCATTGAGAGAACTGATTTCGGTGGGGGTCGATGATTCCGATCTTGATGATGGCTACGGGCTAGGCTGTTGTGTGGGTGGTACGACTATTTAGACTAGGTTCTACGCACGGCCCGGGGTGTAATCAAAATCGATGCGAGTGTTTCCGGTGCGACTCAGCTACAAACGTAGCATCACTAGGACAGAGTGTTTCCCTTGTTTACTTCAAGTTGCACCGAGTGTTTCCATTTTCAAATTTAATTAGTACAGAGTTTGTTTTTTTAAAATTGAAAGTAACACTAAGTGTTTCCATTTTTAAATTTAAGTTGCACCGAGTGTTTCCATTTTTTTAAATTTAAGTTGCACCGAGTTTTTCCATTTTTAAATTTAAGTTGCACCGAGTGTTTTCATTTTCAAATTTAAGTAACACCGGGTGTTTCCATTTCAAATTTAAGTTGCACCGAGTGTTTCCATTTTCAAATTTAGGTAACACCGAGTGTTTCCATTTTTTTATTTAAGTAACACCGAGTGTTTTCATTTTCAAATTTAAGTAACACCGAGTGTTTCCCTTTTTTAAATTTAAGTAACACCGAGTTTTTTTGTTGTTTTTTTTTTGTTTTGGCTGCCCCAACTCTTTGCCGGCTCCAGTGGTGTTCCTCCCGGGTAATGGGTGGAACCCACGGAGGGCTCGGAAGCTGGGACAATTTTTACTATGCATGATGATGGAGATGAGGATGATGGTAAGATGATGCTATGGAGGTCCGTGTGGTTTGGGACTGCGGGACAGGGCCGCATTCCACGCTTCCTGTCATAAATATCCCGGCATTAACCAGGCCCGGAAACTACGGCACCTGCGGTGCCGGCCTTGTAATCATCCACGCCATAAGACGTGTCATACCAAGGGAAGCACCCCCAAAGTCGCACCCGTGAAGTGGGTGAATCTCGGCTGTGTGGTAACAGCCTCCCCATTGGGCCCATAGCACACCCGCTCTGGGTAGGAGCCGACCTAGGTAGGAAAAATCCCGCTTGCCTCGGCTGGGACTCGAACCCGGGTCTCCCGGTCCATAGTCCGAAGTGCTAACCATTACACTACGGGGGCCGGTACCGAGTGTTTTCATTTTCAAATTTAAGTAACACCGAGTGTTTCCATTATCAAATGTAAGTAACACCGAGTGTTTCCCTTTTTTAATTTAAGTAACACCGAGTGTTTTCATTTTCAAATTTAAGGCCCGATGCACACGAGCGTCAGCGTCAGCACCATGAAGGCTGTCTCGCATCATACGCCTCGCGTGAGCGCGCGGTGTGCGCCGTTTGCATGCACACTTGGCTTCGGCGTCATTCGCCTGCACGGCCTGTTCGCTGACCCACACTGCACGCGCTGACCCACACTGCTTTCTGATTGGCTGAAACCAAGTCTGCAGCGCGGAGTCAGCAGCAGAAATAGGACATGTTCTATACGCGGCGTCATAGGATTCCGCCGCCTGGCACCATTGATGCTGTTGCCTGACGCCAGGCGCCGATGTCATGCACACGTGGCAGCGCCTTGAAACTGCCGCCGGGAGTGAGATCCGCCGCGCGGCATCATGACGCTGACGCTCGTGTGCATCGGGCCTAAGTAACACCGAGTGTTTCCATTTTCAAGTTTAAGTAACACCGAGTGTTTCCATTTTCAAATTTCAGTTGCACCGAGTGTTTCCACTTTCAAATGTAAGTGTTTCCATCTTTAAATTTGACTAGCATCTAGTGCTTCAAACCGACCTCGATCGGTGTTTTGGCGTGAAACTGAAAGAGGGGTCGTTTATCCACCAGACAACAACCTTTACGAAGGCAGTACTACAATACACGTACAAATAAATGTGCATGTTCCTTTTTTTTTACTACTTTATTATCCCTTTCAGGAAATTCGGGCTGCCTCCCACGGGGGAAGCGCGTCGCCGCGATGCAGCGCCACCCAATACCTATCCTCTATATATATATATATATATTTTATTTTTTTTACAATTTTGCAGTTTTGCTGAGGGGGTGGGGGGGGGGGGAAGCCGGATAACCCGGAAAGAAATCCCCAATGAGCAGCCCGGCAGCCAGGAAAAACCGGTATCACATATCACAAACTCGACCTGGGCTCGAATCCACGCTTCATTGTCGTGACATTGGTGACGGCCGTTCAGTAGCGCAGCGGCTAAGTCAAGTCCGACGCGCTACCTATTAGGCCACCGCTCACCCCAAACAGATCATACTCTCGTGAGAGTAGTCATCGCCGATACTTTTGAAGCAGAGCAGCACCGGTCGCACTCGCGTCCATTGTTGATTACGCCCCGTGTTTACGTGGAGTAGACTTGTGACTGGTGCCTCGGAGGGTATCGATGTTCTGTTGTACACTGGCATTGAAAGCGTCTGTGGACAGAACAGTGTTGTGTTGCGATTAGAAGTGTCCTAGAGAGGGCAAAAAGCGAGTGGGAGGGAGGAGAGGAACTCTCTCTCTCTCTCTCTCTCTCTCTCTCTCTCTCTCTCTCTCACTTTGTCAATCGTCAATCCCTTTTTTGTTTTGCACACCATAAAGAAGATAATGACTGTCCGACCTTGCAGAGTTGGTTCAACTCAGTTCATCTCTCTCTCTCTCTCTCTCTCTCTCTCTCTCTCTCTCTCTCTCTATCTCTGCCCCCTCTCTACCCACCTCTTTCCCTCGACAAAACATTTTGTGCACTACCAAGTGTACCGAATCAGACACAATCATGCAAGC
>JACVVK020000281.1:505000-510000 GCA_018292915.2 Batillaria attramentaria | reverse complement strand
TACTAATTCTTAAGATAGACTTTCGCTCACAAGCGCAATTGTTGCCAAAACTGAGGCTGGCGTCTGTTAAACCCAGTAAATTGAAGCCCTGGGCCCGTATGTAAAACTCGAGGTTAATTTAACCCACGGCTGCGGGCCTAACCCAGACTAGGTCAAAAGAAACCCCAAAACAAAATTAGATTTAGAAGAAAGGAAGCGAAGAAAGAAAGACGACAATCCTTCTAAAACGGCATAGGCACCTTGCTGGAATGGACCCGCTTCCTGATTTAACACAAAAAACAACAGAAAATTTAACCCTAGAGCTAGTTTAGTTCGAGGTTAGATTCTAACCCGGGGCTGAACTCCCTAACCCCGACTTTTACATGCGAGCCCTGGTTTATTCCACAGGTACATGAATAATTACTTGGATCCCGAGTCCGACCGAAAGAAGCGCAACTCCAAGAGAACGCCGCTTCCGCCAGCACTGGCCGCAGCAACCTTCTCCAGGCAAGCTGCTGCTTCTGCTGACTCCGCCGCCCTGATTGAAGCCTACATCAACAAAATCAATCAACTTCAGGTAACCTTTTATCTGCGCGGAGAATTTTTTTTTTTTTTTTCATTTTTGAAAGTTCATTTAAAGGTTGAGTTCCCGACGCTGGACCGTGAAAGAGAGAGATGTGAAATGTTCTTATTTCAGTCCTAAGGATGTTGTCTTGAATTTTAATCAGTGGTCGATTTGGGATTGGGATTGGGAGGGAAAGCTGGTTTTTGTTTGTTGTTTGTCAAGTTTTTTGTTGTTGTGGTTGTTGTTGTTCATCCGCATGCTAGGCTTTTTGTTTACGGATGTTTTTGTCTGTTTGTCCGTTCACGGCAGGGTGATTTGTTTTGTTTGTTTGTTTGTTTGTTTGTTTGTTTTTGTTGTTGTTGTTTTTAGTTTGGTTCATTCGCGGAATATTTTGTGTTGGTTTGTTTAGTTTTTCCCCCCTCCGATGTAAGGAAATATTCCTGGGTATCTTTTATCTCGACTTTGGGAATAAATCAAGGATAGGCAACGCTTATCTAACTTCCAAAAGTCATTTCCCCCTACCCGAAGTTCATTCTTTCGTAACTCTGCCTTTCATTTTAACTGCACGCGTACCTCCGTAATTATGTTAAATACAATGCTGCAGTCGGTAAAATGGAACCCATGAGCACTGACATTTTTATTGCCAGGTCTGATACTGCGACAGTTGTCTGTAGCGTTCGCGAGAAAACACTCCCCCCCCCTGCCCCCCCCCCTCTCTCTCTCTCTCTCTCTCTCTCTCTCTCTCTCTCTCTCTCTAGGACAGACAGCAAGAGAGACCTGTGTGTCTATGATCTCATCCTTGGAAAATAAAGTTTCAGTCAGTCAGTCAGTCAGTCAGTCAGCCTCTCTCTCTCTCTCTAACTCTCTCTCTCTCTCTCTCTCTCACACACACACACACACACACACACACACACACACACACACACACACACACACACACACACACACACACACGCACGCACGCACGCACGCACGCACGCGCGCCCACACGCCTCTCTGCCTGTTTCTTCCTTCGTCAGGATATTGGTCTCAGGAGACCGAAATGTCATTAGTTTCTTTTCCGTTCGGTGTCAGCGGTAGTGCAAGAGATGCATGTTTTGAGATGCAACTTTCTCACTTCTCGCGTGTGCTGTCATAATTATATTCTTCAGCGACCAAAACAAAATCACCAAAATAATGGCAAAATATATTACTTGACGCATTTTGTAAGAGTGCTCTATTTTTTTTATTTTTTTTTTTTTACAAGGAACGGTTAAAGCGGCCCTCGTCTCCCCCCCCCCCCCCCCAAAAAAAAAAAGTACAAATGTTTTGAATAAACGCTGTAACTCTGTTTTACGTATATACAGCCGTTAAGGTCGCTAACCTCATATTTAAACTATTTATCTACATGCAGATTCTTATGTATTTAGTTCTTAAGGTATGTGATGTGCTGATGACTTTTGTGTGCGTGTGGGTGGGTGTGGGTGTGTGTGTGGGGGGGGGGGGATGGGGGGTGGAAGAGGGGGGGAGGCATCTTATATGTATTGAGTCGTTGAGGTCTGTGATGTGTGTTTAGTGCCGCTGTTTAATAACAAATTGCCTAAATTGGGATAATAAATGAAATTGAATTGAATTGAAATTGAATTGAATTGAACTATTGCGTCATTGAGCTCGCAAGAACTGTCTTAAAGCTTTTTTTTTTCTTTGCTAATCAGTTGTGATAAAAATGCAAAGTCTTAGGTCTTATTCAACATTTTATTGCGCCCGTGAAATCTGAAATCTGAAAGGGGCTAAGACTACCATTTTGATGTCCATAGAGCGTTCTGGGGTGTTTTTGTGGTGTCAATCATCACACCACTTAGACACCTGGACAGTGACAGCGTCGGTAATTATGGCACTGAGCCAACGGAAGCGTACCCGATGACACTGCGACCACACTGAGCGTTCCAGTAGTGTTAACAATAATCGTAGAATTTGAATGTCGGTCCGCTCGTGCAAAGTGTAAACAAGATTTCAAATTCAAATTCAAATTCAAAAATACTTTATTTGTCCCTTTCGGACAATTAAAAGGTAGCCGGTAACCGGACGGGCAATGACTAATGATAAACATCAAACATCAACATTAAAACTTTACCCAGCTTAAGATTTCTAACACACGTAACATGTCTCATCATCAATCTCTCAAGATTGTATTTCATTAAGAGCTGTACTTATTATCGACATAGAGTATTTCGAGCGTGCAGGCGCACTCACGAGCGAAACTGTTCCAAAACATGTTGACATTTTTTTTTCTTTTTCTTTTTTGTTTTGTTTTTGTTTTTGAGCATCAGTTGCATGCATGGAGGCATCAGACTTGCGTTTGATTCTTTTGTTCCTGTTTGTTTGTTTGTTTGTTTGTTTGTTTGTTTGTTTGTTTGTTTGTTTGTTTGTTTGTTTGTTTTCTCCTTTTACAATTTGTTTGGTCGTGCATCCATTCTTCATTGGCTTTTTTTTTTTTTACATGAGTTGGTTTAGTAAATATCGAATTAGCCCGTTTAGGATTCTTAAGAACCTAAAAACTGACTCACTCGCACATCATAAGAATGTGTTTTCTTTCCTCCAAACAGTCCGAGCTGGACCAAGCAAAGCTTGTGGCCTACCTGGAAGACGTGGAAAACGACATCCTCACCGACGCCCTAAACCAGGCAACTCTTGCCCAGATTGACGGCAAAACCTCCGCGGGCGAGTTGCGGTCCTTGCAAGACGCCATCCGCGTGGAGGAAGCTCTTCAGCAAGTGAAAGCGAAGAAGCTGTCCGCGGAAACCGTGGCAACCGAGATGATTGAAGAGCTTGAAGATGCGGCGGATGAAGATGAGGATGAGGGTGAGGCGGAAAAGAGGGGGGAACCTTGGAGGAAGCGAGCGGATGAGCTGCAGTCTGAGGTGCCTGTGTACCTGACCGGAGACAGTGAGGAGGATGAGGAGGATGAGGATGAGGGAGATGACCTTGATGAGGATACAACTGCACTGGTTCTTGGACAATGGATGGACAAAAGTAAGTCTGTGTACAAGTGGCAGTTGCTTTAGCGTTTTGTATCGTTTCGTTTGTTTGGTTGTTGTTGATGGTCGTGGTGTTTGTTTGCAGGGTGGTGGGGGCAGAGAGAATTTTGAGGTTTATTATTATTATTTTTTTTTTTTTTTTTTTTGGGGGGGGGGGGTGGGGGGGAGGGGCGAGAGAGAATTTGAAGTTTTTTGTTGTTGTTTTTTGTTTGTTTGTTTGTTTTCGTTGCCGTTGTGTTATTTTAAGCGGATTTTGTGGATGGAGATGGCCTTGAGGCACTGTACACAGATCGGTGGCAGTGGTAAAGTTCTGAGACATCAGTGGCCAGACGTAACTCACCTTTTAAAGTCAGGCCACGACCTCTCCATAAAGCAGGTTTATGTGCAGAGGTCCATAAAATCCGATTCTTACGAACCAAACTGCTCGTGATGGTCCATTGTAGACGAGAGGCTGTTCCAAAAAGGTCACATGTCGGCCATAACGTGTTACTATGCTTGGACATTACGCAGCTGATCGATTTTTTTTTTTAATGCATCGTTATAAGACTCGACAGGACCATTAACCTAGAGCTAAACTGAGCAAAAGCGAAATGACAGGTCACTTCTCGTCCGTGTACGTGGGCGGAGTCTCCACGGGAAACATGCCTGTATCTTGACTGGAGCCACCAGGCATATATGCGGACGTGTCTGCAGTGTCCCTTTGGGCGTTGCCCAATGCATATGCAGGTCAAAGACCACAAATCCACGAGTCGCCCATAAACTGCTTCAGCCTTGAAATAGAAATGACCACTTAAGGACACGCACCTGACGGGATTTTTGAAAAATCGAAAACTTTGAGCTGTTGGTTTATGATTTTTGTTTTGCTGTTGTTGTTATCTCGAAATCCGAAGGATAGCCCATATCAGACCGTTCCTGTCAGTCGAGGCCACGAAAAAACTAATGTCAGCCTTTGTCTTGTCTCGGCTTGACTACTGCAATTCTTTGTTGTCCGGCTTACCTGACGATAAAATCAACCGTTTACAGAGGCTGCAGAACAACGCGGCAAGGCTAGTCCTCCGCAGATCCAAGCGAGACCATGCAAAACCTCTCCTGAGAGAGCTGCATTGGTTGCCAGTGAAGGCTATGATCGAATACAAGGTTGCCACTCTATGCTACCGCACTCTGCAGTCTAACACACCTTCATACCTTGCTGAGCTCCTCACTCCATACGTTCCTACCCGATCCCTCCGCTCCCAGGAAGCAGGGCACCTCTGTGTCCCTCGCTTTAATCTAAGCAGTTTTGGGAAACGTTCCTTTTCTTACTCTGGTCCTGCTACATGGAATACTTTACCAAAGCCCCTCAGAGATTGTCCTACACTGTCGTCTTTTAAATCTAATCTTAAGACACACTTGTTTTTAAAGTATCTGGACTGATCTGGGCGATCATACCAATGAGCTGT
>JACVVK020000281.1:385000-500000 GCA_018292915.2 Batillaria attramentaria | reverse complement strand
CCCTTCAATACTCAGACATTGATGTGTCTTCTCCCTGGCCTTTTCCTCGTTGCCTCGTCTTTGATGTCACCCAAATGTGGTGGAGAAGGACGTTAAACTCCCAAACACCCACCCAACGACCACCTCATTTCTAATCGTTTCAACTGTTTTACCATTTTAAGTGGAGACAGCTGAAGAAACAGACTGTCAGTGTGCGACATCAGTTGTGAAGCAAGGAAATTTGTGTTAAAGGGAATTTGTGTTAATGGGAATTTGTGTTAAAGAAAACAGAAAGATAGAGCAAACGTATTGCGTATATTTTCCTTTCTGAGTAGATTTGTATACGCATGTGCAGGTCGTTGAATCTTACCAAACCTCAACAACCCAGCTATAATTATCAAGACTAGGGCCTGTATGTAAAAGTCGAGGTTAATTTCACCCACGGCTACGGGCCTAACCCAGACTGGGACAAAAGAAACCAAAAAGCAAAATTAAATTTAAAAAAAAAAGGAAGCGATGAAAGGAAGGAAAACATTCTTCTATAACGGCTCAGGCAGCTTCCTAGAATGGGTCCGCTTCCTGATTTAAAACAAAAAACAACAGAGAATTTAACCCTAGAGCTAGTTTAGTTCGAGGTTAGATTCTAGCGCGGGGCTAAAAGCCGTAACCTCGACTATTACATGTATGATATTGACGTCCGACAGGTGTTGGCGAAACGAGAGAGCACTGGCAAAAGGCGATTTCCGCCCAGTCAATATCTTTACATCGGAAGATATCAGGACCATTACCTTTTATGGGCGGCCTCATGAATATTTAGGAGCGAGAAGTTTTGCGATCAGTGTTAGTATCTGAGTTCATTTTGGCCGCGTGAAAGAAATAAACAAATTTTTCTGTCGGCTGTTCCATCCACCATTTCACTCCCTCCGGAAATTTCCAGAAAGTTTTGACGTTGGAAGCCCGCATATCGATACGAAAATGATCTCCCTTTTTTGTGCAGCTTCATGAATATGCATGCGCGAGACGTTAGCGTGCAATCGTACAATTCGTGCGTTTTACCCTTCCGTCCATCAAAACAGCTTGTCTCTGAAACTACCCCCCCCCCCCCACCACCACCACCACCACACCACCCCCAACCCCCCCCCCCCCCTTCTGTGTTACAGGACAGATTTCAAGAACTATCCCCCCTCCCAGCCCCCACCCCCACACACATCTGTGTTCCAGGAACAGATATTAAAAAAACTATTTTCCTCATCTCTGTGTAACAAGGACAGAATGATCTCTAAAACTATCTTCCCCCGCCTTTGTGTTACAGGCAGATCTCAAAGACAGATATCTAAACCTATCCCCCCCCCCCCACATACACACACACCTTTGTGCTCCACGAACAGATCTCCCTCGTCTCTGAGTTGCCAGGCAGATCTCTAACTCTATTTTCCCCCACTTCTGTGCTCCAGGAACAGATCTCAAAAACTGTTTCTCTCGTCTCAGTGTTACAAGGACAGATCTCTAAAACTACCACCCAAACTACCACCCACCCACCCACCCACCCTCCATCCCTTCCCCCACCTTTGTGTTACAAAGACAGATGTCTAACACTATTTTCCCCCACCTCTGTGCTCTCAAAAAACAGATCTCAAAAAACTCTGTGTCACAAGGACAGATCTCTAAAACTACCCTCCCAATCCCCCCCCCCACCCCTTCCCCAACCTTTGTATTACAAAGACAGATCGCTAAAACTATTTTCCCCACCTCTGTGCTCCAGGAACAGATCTCAAAAACCGTTTCCCTCGTCTCTGTGTTACAAGGACAGATCTTTAAAACTACCTTCACCCGCCTCCCTCTCCTTTGTGTTACAAACAGGGCCCGCATGGAAAAGTCGGGGTTAGGGAGTTTAGCCCCGGGTTTGAGTCTAACCTCGAACTAAACTAGCTCTAGAGTTAAATTTTCTGTTGTTTTTTGTTGTTGTTGTTGTTGTTGTTTGTTTGTTTTAAATCAGGAATCATTCCAGCAAGGTGCCTATGCCGTTATAGAAGGACTTTTGTCTTTCTTTCTTCGCTTTCTTTTTTTATTTAATTTTGTTTTGGGGTTTCTTTTGTCCTAGTCTGGGTTAGGTCCGTAGCCGCGGGTTAAATTAACCTCGAGTTTTACACACGGGCCCAGATCTCTAACACTATTTTGCCCCACCTCTGTGCTCCAGCAACAGATCTCAAAAACCGTTTCCCTCGTCTCTATGTTACAAGGACAAATCTCTAAAAACTACGCTCCCCACCTGTGCGTTACAAGGACAGATCTCTTTCAACCATTTCCCCCCAACTCTGTATTACAGGGTCAGAGCCTAGACGTCACGCAGAGCCAGTGTGACTTCATCTACCGCGCCGCATCCACCATGCTGTGTGAGGACGAGGAGGAGTGCGTGCTGGAGGCCGAGGTGTTCCTCAGAGCCATGAAGCTCAAGCACCGGTACGTCGACTTCTCGCAGTCCATCTGCTCTTCAAAGTGCACGGCGCAGTTCCTGGGCATCGTCTAGTGCTGCCGGGCAAAGCCCCAGAGCTTGATGAGACTGCAGCTGCTAGAGTTCCACTGACTTATCAGCACGCACCGTGAAGTGTGAAGCCTGCGAGAAAGAGAGAGAGAGACAAAAAATTGTGTCAAGTTGCTTGTTTAAAACTGTGGGCGGAAGTGACTTTTGAGTCCGTGAGATAGCTGTAGGTTACAACTGATCCTGTAGGAAACTGTCAGTTAGGATTCTGAGTCTTTATAATACTGTCAGTTAGCATTCTTGGTCTTTTATGAGACTGCCAGTGTCTGTTATTGCCGGGGAACTGCCAGTTACTTTTGAGTTTGTGAGAAACTGCCAGTTACTCTACGGCTTGTGAGAAACTGCCAGTTACTCTACGGCTTGTGAGAAACTGCCAGTTACTCTTCAGCTTGTGAGAAACTGCCAGTTACTCTTCAGCTTGTGAGATACTGCCAGTTACTCTTCAGCTTGTGAGAAACTGCCAGCTACTCTGCGGCTCGTGAGAAACCGTCAGTTACTCTTCAGCTTGTGAGAAACTGCCAGTTACTCTTTAGCTTGTGAGAAACTGCCAGTTACTCTTCAGCTTGTGAGAAACTGCCAGTTACTCTTCAACATTTATTTTTTTGTCTGCCAGTGAGGTAGTTCCAGTTTCTCTTCAATCCGACACTCATTGATTTAGTTAAGATCTGTCCACGTTGTATTTCATTTTCTTTCTGCTGTGTGAAAGGAAACAACCAGCATGAAATCCTTTCAATAATGTCTACGATTCTGATAAATTGTTGACCAGACAAATGCCTCGAAGTTTAGCCAGTTAGCCCGTTCTTGAAAGCAGTTCGTTACAATATTATGCTCATGTCTTGTCTGAGTCCTAGAGAAACTGACATTTTTGAAAAGATTCATCGTTGGCGCCTTTGACATAAATACCCTTGCCAAACATAAGTATAATTACTACGAGACTCAATGAATGTCACTCTTTGACCAATGAACCGCCGTGAATGACGTCATCCTGTTACGTCAAAGCAACTTCCAGTAGTAGAGCGACTTTTGCACAGTTTTTGCAGGCAGCTTCAAAAGGGCGTACAAACAGCAGTGCTCTAGTGTTGCTAAAACAAGTTCTCAAGTTCTCAAGCCACCAAGACTTTGTGGTGAAATTCGCGAGCGAATGATTCGAATGGATGTTTAGATCGATGTAAGTGCTTTTTTGGCGATTTCAAAAGCGCGAGGGCAGAATACTACGGTCTCGAACAAGTTAGGATGACAACTCTTGACACTTCGTCTCAATTTTGTACTTTCCCACCAAAATTTCAATTAATTGAAAGCCGGTTGAGGACTGGGGGGAGGGGAGGGGAGGGGGGTTATTGCTTTATAATACGTTAATTGTAAATCCTGTGCAGTGTCATCTCACCTTTTTAGTTTAGTTGTTCCAAGGACGCAGAAGGTTTCTTAGGATCTGCAGAAATGTGAATGCAGACATAGATCAGAGCACGTTAAATGTTTAGTTTAGTCCGTAACGCTGAGGACAGTTCACTTGACTATTTGAAAATTCGACAGTTAGTGAAAGCGTTACTCCAGTCGAACATTTTCACTCCAGTTGAGTACTTACATCCGAATGGAAGATACTCTGCTGAGAGGGGTAAAATCCAACAGAGCTAAAGAGTTGAAAGTTGAATTTTAACCAGATGACGTCAGAGGCGATTGCTTTACAGTCTACGTGGCAAAACGTCACGACTTTATGACGCGGCACAAGGATATAATTATGACACAATTATTTCCCCATGAATGAATCGTGTTTGCATGAAATATCAATTGACAAAATGGTTTATCATACCTGGGGCCGGATGGCCCCCCAAATTGTGAAGAAATATTTTTGTTAACCATGCCTTTGTAAACACCACAACATTCCTATCAGCGACTGTACTCCCCTGTTTCTTTATTACGTGTACTTTGGCGTAGCACTAACAGCTTCTTAGTATTGTACTTGTGATAAACGTACGCGTCGTAACATTGAGTCGTACCCAGTTTAAAGTGCGATAGACGGAGTGCTACATACGTAAACAGCCGTGGTTTCGAGCAAAGGCGGAGTGTTTTGTATTGTGCGCAGCCGTAGTTTCGGGAAACTGGATACGACTCCAAAACAGAGACAGTTGAAGTGCGTTGGTTTGATTTGTGTCTGTGTTTGATGTGCACTTTCTCGGCGTAAAACAACCGGCTAAACTTTCAGTATACTTGTTGTTGTTTTCTCCTTTAGGGCATGTGCAATTTGATGTGAACGCATACTTTCTTCTTCTTTTTTCTTCTTTTTGGCATTTTATACAAGACATATTTACATACAGTACAAAGACAAGTGGCATACATAGATACTAACAGTTATACTTTATTCATACGTTACATATAATTATAGACTATTATACCACACACACACAGACAGACAGACAGACAGACACAGACAGACAGACACACACACACACACACACACACACACACACACACACACACACACACACACACACACCTAAACGCATACTGATGCGTTGGAATCTCATATCTGTTTGGGCGTTGTCCAATATCGTTTAAGGATAGACCTCTACCATCACTTGGTAAAAAGGCTTAAATGCCTATGTCACATCCATGATGCTTAGGTCTTTCGCCCAGATCGTAAAAGGGCATGTGCAATTTGATGCCGGTGAACGCATAGTGATGCATTAAAATCTCATATTTGTTAGACCTCTACCATCACTTGGTAAAAAGGCTTAAGTGCCTATGTCGCACCCATGATGCTTAGGCTTTTCGCCCAAACCGTTAGAGGACCTAAGTGCGTTGTCCGATATCGTTTAAGGGTAGAGCTCTACCACCACTTGGTAGAAAGGCTCAAGTACCTATGTCAAATCCGTGATGCTTGGGCCTTTTACGAAATGGCGGTAGAGGTGACGTCCGTTCAAATGAAATGTAAAACCTGCGTGACGTCGGGCTGATTACTGAACACCTCTCACAATCAGTGAGATTTGAACGGCTCACTTGTTGTGTCGCATTTGAAGCTTGCTCGTCCCGTGTGAGTATGGCAGGTGTTCAGGTATGCGCGCTTCTTCTTCTTCTAAAAATAATAATAATAATAATAATCGCATTAATATACGCGCTTTATCCCAAATATTTGGCCAAATGCACCGCGACCTAAACACGCCTTCGCTCACACACTAGAACACATTACAGTCTCGTGGTGCGAAGGGCCAGCTCAGCAACTGAAGGTTCGGAAGTTTAAAATTGCGTTTATTTCTTAAAAGTGTGTGGGCTGAACATTTCCAAAGCAGAGGGGAGGAAGCCGGACATTGAAAAAAAAAAAAAAAAAACCGGAATATTGGAATTTGTTGAAGTTTACTCTACACATGAGTCTTTAACTGCTGATTTCTGTGATTTTGGGGGGTAAATTTTAAAGCATTTCTAGGATGTCATACGGAACGTTATGTTTAACGGGAATATGTAGCGTTTTCTTGAAATATGCGTATGTATTCTGTAGCCAAACGCGCATGCCTACACAGCCGTATACCTGAACGGGTTGAGAATTCAGAGAAATAACATCTGAACAGAACCGGACAGCGTCACGTTTGAGTATACATTTCCTTGACTTTTCCGTTTTCAGTTTGTGTCTGCACACACTAAAGTCGATTTACCGCAAAGTAAGAGAAACGGCACATACAATGTCTTCAGTGACTCCTGTTATTTTGTGTGACTTCGTCCCCTCTCCAATTCTGAAGTAGACGTAAGTAGGCTTGAGGTATAGCTTGTCTTAGTAATGTTGATATACATACAGAGTGGGCAAAATCGTGTTGCTAATTGATACGCTCAAATAGCTTCTATGTGGTACAAAGTTTAGATATTTCTATGGTTCAGCCTCTCTTGTTGGTCTTTACTTTCTGCTTCTCATTTTACGGCTTAGTTAAGGTTTTGTAACCACTTTTGCGTAGAGTAAAACTTGTAACATGAATCATTGTTAGATGACTAGTGTTCTGAGTACGTGTGATGTGTAGTTACTAAAGAGTATAAAAACAGCAGGAGTACTGGTTGTCGTACGAAAAAGACGCAGCGTGTTAATAGAGTCACGCATCAGAGTATCAATGTTATAACTCTTTAATCATTCCAGCATTAAACAAACATTGTGATACACCTTTCTGGCAGAAGCACAGCTGTTGAGATGACTGGTTTCTGTGAATGGAAGTGAAAATTTACTTTTTTGTTGAATATGCGTCATGAGAGAAAATACATATAATTCGATATCATTTTGAAGATCGTAGAGGCTGTGAAGAAAATGTGGACGCTTATTGACGTGTTTCGGCAACAAAGGATGAAGACAACTGACCTGTTTCTTGGAGGGGCTGGGGAGGGGTTAGGAATACACACCAGTGTTAAAAAATAAAAAAGCAAACAAAATAAAACAGAACAAGAACAAAACGACGGAGTGTAAACATGTGCGTCATACGGCCAAAAAATAAAAATAAAAATTCTAGAAACTACACCCGATTTGACAGGGGAAAAAAACTTGAACTGAAAATGAACCCATTTCGAGAAAGAAGATGCATATTGGTATTGGCAATACCGCTATTCATCTTGACCAGATAATAATATACATTGGATACGGGCCTAATTATGAATCGGGGTGATATTTTTGATTGTTGTTTCTACATTTCCCCTGCTTTATTAAAGACGTTTTATCATGCGTCATGTGGTTGTATGTTCTTATTTTCCGTTTACCTGTTAGCCTGACAAAGATTTACGTCTTCGTTACTGTTCGCAAATCCCCAATCAACAATAAAAGTACCGGTAAAAAAAAATTGTTTTTTGTCAGTGCAGTGTGTGTGTGTGTGTGTGTGTGTGTGTGTGTGTGTGTGTGTGTGTGTGTGTGTGTGTGTGTGTGTCTGTCCGTGAAAGAGAGTGAGAGAGGAGGAGGAGGATATTGTCATGCACACAAATTGATATATAGACTGTAGGTACGTTAGATCACGACTGACATTCTGTCTTTGCTAACCTACAACAACGACAAAAAAAAAGCACCAAGAGCACACATACACACACACACACACACACACACACACACACACACACACACACGCACGCACGCACACACTCTGCAAAACATCACTCGTGAGCATTTCTAACATACAAATCGTGCATCCAGACTTTACAAGGCAAGTGTGAGCACATATGACTGATTTTGTGTCTGGCGAGAGAGAGAGACCGAGAGAGAGACTGAGAGAAAGGGATGGAGACGGGGTGAGAAGGGGCGGGTGGGGGAAGGGGAAGGGGGGGGGGGTGGCGGTCTAAGTGGCGTAGCTGCCATCGAGAAAGGAAGAGAAATGTATTAACGAAACTAATCTTCCCCAATGCCTAGTATTCTGATTACTTTCTTCCTGGTACGTTTCCTGCTAATGAACACTGCATTAGACTGCATTTAGCTCAGTCTTCTTGTTAGTGTGCGTCGGGCCTGGCAGTTCGTGACGTCAGTGCGCTGACGTCGGGTGTGTGTGTGTGTGTGTTTGGGGGGTTTAACGTCCTTTTCCACCACATAGGGGGATATCAAAGAGGGGCAACGATGAAAAAGCCAGCACAAATATTTGGCCCCAGCCGGGATACGAACTCACGACCCGAGCATTAGAAGTCCAACGCTCTGCCATTCGACCACCCCGCGCTGACGTCGTTGGAGATCGCATTGCACACACCTGACGAGGGCAATTAGATTTTTTTTTTCAGTGTGTGTGTGGTTTTCGTCTCGTGTTTTGTATTTCTTCATTCACCCTTCATTGTATTCTGCGTGGTTGACAGGGAACTGAAAAGGCTGTAAGTCGGCTGAATACTCTCTCTCTCTCTCTCTCTCTGCTTTTTACAGTACTGAAACATACTGATTAAGTGTCATTCCAAAACACAAGAAAAAGAAAAAGAAATGCCAGGGCAGCGCGCGGGTGTGTGTGTGTGTGTGTGTGTGTGTGTGTGTGTGTGTGTGTGTGTGTACGCCTGTGTGTATGCACGCCTGTGCGTTTCGTGGTGGGGGGGAGGGGCGGAGGCGTGGGGGGGAGGGGGGATGGGGAAGTGGGGAAGGGAAGATCTCGACTGAGAGCCTGTCAGTAACCGCACCCATCAAGGACCCATGTCACCAGCACTGAAAACCATCAGTCACGATTCAGCCCTTCCTTCCCCCCGCCACTTGAGCAAGATGCACCGAGCACTCAACACTCAACACCACTGACGCGCACGCCTCATGGGCTCGGTCGGCCTTGAAACCAGTCCGGCGGGAGCGGGAGCAACAGATGGATCAGCCTGTACTACCTCCGCTGCCCGTCCGTCCATTGACAGAGACACCGAGGCAAAGGGCACTTCTGATTAATTTCTTATCCTACTTTGGTCTTGACATTTACCTCCGCCGCAGAAAAGTGCGGACAATGTCTTTCTCACTCAACTATCGCCAGTGGGGATCGGTGATGTGCAGTTTCGCGGAGGCCGGAGTGTGGTCTTGACATTTCGGCTTTAATGCGCTGTGTAATATCTGCCGTTATTTTCAGAAATTTCCTCTACACAGGAAATCAAGTCCTCTACTTAGTCCTTCAGTTAAGAGCGGCAATTCCTACCCAGCCAATTTGCATATTCACGCTGATCCTTGCTCATGACCGGCAAAAACAGATTCACAAAGATTATTTTTCAAAGCAGACAATGATTAATATTTTCCGTAATTTTTGTTGTTAGAACATGTACCCACAAATAAATCCTGGATGAAAAAAATGGCACGTGAATAGGCAGTAGATTAAAAAAAAAAAAAAAAAAAGTACCGTTAGACACTGTGCTGTTTTAATTTTCCAGTCGACATTTTCTTGAACACCCCGTGTGTGTGTGTGTGTGTGTGTGTGTGTGTGTGCGTGCGTGTGTGTGTGTGTGTGTGTGTGTGTGTGTGTGTGTGTGTGTGTGTGTGTGAGGGGGGGGGGGGGTGAGTCGCGGAAATGGGAGGGGAAGGGTAATATAATAAGGAGTGTTATATAGGCGCTTTACCCAATTTCCTGAATCGGCTCAAAGCGCCGCGAACTGAACCCAACACGCACGCTCACGTGAATCACACGCGTTCTCTCACACACTGGACATAAACACATTACAATTACGAAGTGTTAGCTATTTCAATTTCGGATTTTAGAATTGCATTTAGTTTTCAAATTTTGTGGGCTGAACATTTCCAAAGCAGAGGGGGAGGAAGCCGGAGTACCCGGAGAGAACCCCCGACGATCGGCCCGAATGAACGGTGCCACATACGAGAAGGAAAAAGTTCTTTGCCCCTAGTGGTACTCGAAAGCCTGACTTCTCGCATTGGTGACAAGCCTCTTAACCATTATACCACCGACCGCCCCAGATAAGAAAGGCATATTATACTTCATGGACAATTTCTTTCACATCAGCGTATAACACTCAAGTGTTGTTTTCCGTCCAGGGAACCACCTATTTATCTCTCTGAAGCTATAAAGGCAAAAGCCGTTTTGCAAGTTAACCAATCCCCGATTATCTCACTATTTTAAAAATAAAATGCAACTTATAGAGAAACGGAATTAAAAGTACACGAAGGCAAGTACATGGACAGCGTGCCACAGTCATTAATATTGTCCGGAGCAGCCGAAACGAAACATGCACTTCTTTGATCAAAGTCGGTTAGACCAGTTAATGACGTAAGCGGGCCCATGTTCAACGAGCGACAACTCTGTCGGTTTGGGAGTTACCTGCCCTGCAAGTTTTGTCTGCTGAGCAGACGACCACGCAAAACTTTCGAAGGACTGTGTCACCAGCCAGGGGGCTGTCAAGTGAGAGATTTGCACGAAAATAGTGAGCTTTTTCGAGTTTCTCCGAGTATTTTGAAGCTTTTTCGTCCTTGCTTTTGAAACGGAGGAGGAATATAATGACGTGTAACTGAGTGATACAAAACCGAAAGGTTTCGTGCTTTGAGGTGAACTGCCTGTGTGGGCATGTTTTGATTAAAACAAAAACGGCCTGAAAAAAAGAAAAAAGAAAACTTTGAAAAGGGAGAAATATATATCGGAAAAACGGACCGAACTTTCACTCTATTCAGCTTTACTGAAATCGCTTCTACATCGGAGACAGTCGTTGCCTAAAAACTCTCTTTGACTGTTCACAATGCGTCGAATGAGTGTTTCCAAATGAGCTAAGCGCAAGAAGTAGCCACTGCAGACTTCTCTCAAGCAGAGACAAATTTCTCGCACTACAATGGAAAAATCTGAAAAACCGAAATGGATAAAGAATTTCGAGGATACCTACTCGTCGCCTTCACTGCCTGGCTACTGGAACAAACCTATGGTAAGCTGGGTCTTTTCAAGTTATTTCTAGCTCATAAATACACGCTTAGTTTCACTACGTTTCAGGATGCGAGTATTTCTCTATTTCACGTACATGTAACACTAGCGATGCGTTTTTGGATAGCCAAGCTAGTACTGGCAGATCATCGGACTGTCGGACTCTGTGTGTGTGTGTGTGTGTGTGTGTGTGTGTGTGTGTGTGTGTGTGTGTGTGTGTGTGTGTGTGTGTGTGTGTGTGCATGCGTGCGCTGGTAATGATGCTGATGATGCATTTTGTTTCTTTATTAGTGTAGCAAGGACAGATAGTAAGAGAGAACCGTGCGTCTACTATTTCATCCTTGAAAATTAACTCTCTCTCTCTCTCTCTGTGCGTCCACACGTTCGTGACTGTGTGCGTAGGCTGAAGGATTTAATTCTGAGAACACAAAGAGTAAAACACTCTACAAGACTTCTCTTGGCGACTCAGATTCTCCCTTCGGGCTTTAGCATCTATCATTAGCGTTTTGTTGCTGACAAAATCTTTACGGAGTTTAGCAGAAAAATATCTTCACAACAAAATCTTTACGGGGTTTAGTATAGAATATCCTTACAACAAAATCTTTACCGGTGTAGTGTAAAAATATCCTGACAACAAAACCTTCATGGGGTTTTGGTTTACAGTAAACTCCGTTGCCTTGTTTGTCCAGTTGGGAAAATGCATTGTCTCGTCCGCCAACACACGACACACGAAAGACAATGCTGCACACCGTCTGCCTCTGGAAAATAATAATGAGCGATGCTAGCGCAGTTCCAGGATTAATGCAACCTCACAATGCTGGTTGATTAGTTTCATTGTTAGCGGAAGACTCGGTACCGGCGTCAGCGGGAAGACAGTGGGAGGTTCCCTGCAAAGCAGCTTTCGCCTCATTGTTTGAGATTTAATCCGTTGACGTCCGCTTTCGTCGTCCGCCCATAGACGCTGACAATGCATTTAAATACCGCCGACCTAGCAAGACAATGCAGACAACGTACATCATTTGGACATAGACCGCTTCAAGTCTGACTTGAAAACGCATCTGTTCCGGCTGGCTTTCGACTGAACCCACTTACCTCCTCCTGATTCAGCTGCTCTGTGTGTGTGTGTGTGTGTGTGTGTGTGTGTGTGTGTGTGTGTGTGCATATTTGTTGGTATGAGTGCAGGAGTACCCGTATTGAGTCACTTTGTGAGAATTTAGCGCTCTATAAGTACAATTCATTATTATTATTATTATTACAGAAGGAAAGAAAATCAGTAAGGTGGGTGTGTGGGGAGGGGGGGTGGAGTTGGGGGGGGGGGTGGTGGTGGTGGAGTTTAACGCCCTTTCCAGCACGTGTGGGTGATATTAAAGACGGTGCGAAGAGAAAAAGACCAGTAGAGATATTTTGCCCCGGCTGGGATTCGAACTCACGACCCGAGCATTTGAAAGTCCAGTGCTCTACCATTCGGCTGTCCCGGCTCTCAAAAATCATTAAGAAGTTCTATCATGAAGCTGTTGCAAAAGAAGAATAATGATGATTTCGCAGTGCAGGGAATGAAAATATGTAAAGAAAAAATTCACAAACAAGTCCTCCGCCCTTGGTAAACGCATGAAAATGAGCAAGTCTCTACCTGTCCGTGCGGATAATCAAGGTGAGTGGTTGCTGTAAGTACTCAAAAGCAGTATATTTTCGTCATGAAAATATATTTAGTGTTGCTATGCCTACTACAACTGCTACTAATAATAATGAGTATTGTATAGGCGCTTTACCCAGTTTCGTGAATCAGCTCAAAGCGCCGCGAAATAAACCCAACACGCACGCTCACGTGAATCACACGCGTTCTCTCACACACTGGACATAAACACATTACAATCACGTGGTGCGAAGGTTCAGCTCAGCTATTTAAATTTCGGAATTAAGAATTGCATTTAGTTTTCAAATTTGGTGGGGGAACATTTCCAAAGCAGAGGGGGGAGGAAGCCGGAGTACCCGGAGAGAACCCCCGACGATCGGCCCGAATGAACGGTGCCACATACGAGAAGGAAAAATTCTTTTCCCCGAGCGGGACTCCAACCCCCTGACCTCTCGCACTGGTGACAAGTCTCTTAACCACTAGACCACCGACCGCTACTGAAAGCAGCACACGTTCATATGTGTTGCTATATCTACTCAAAGCAGCTCACTTTCACTAGATTAATAGTCTAGCGATACACTGTCATTGCCATATATCCGAACTGGACATAACGTCAGGCCAAAATATATGCCTGTATGTCCATGGCGTGGAAATCCATCCATTTCAGTGATACTGAATAAAGCACTCATGTCATGACTTTCTCGCCTAGCACGCGTGTGAAGTACTGGCACAGCTAACGCAGAAGCAGCACTACGACATGGTGAAATACAATGTTGACAGGCACATCCGGGTGACCGTCTGAAGGGACGTCACCAGTTTGTGTGGAGCAGACGAATCATAATGGCTGCCGCTGTACTCGATGCGTGCTACATGTAAATTCGAGCAGGGAGTACAGTTCATAATTATGGAGTCGATGGCAACATTACAAGTTTACCGACCTCTAAGATAGCCTTTGGGAAACCCACTGGCTCAACAGTGGCGGCGTCTGTGTGAAACACTTTTTTGACACAGTGGGAGTTGATCAGCCTGCAGTAAAAAATCTTTAAAGGGAAAGAATTTAAGCCACTAATGCTCTAACACCTAACTTGTACTAATGCGGTGACACCCCCCCCCCACCACCCCCCCCCCCACACACACACACACCCAAAACACACACACACACACACACACACACACACACACACACACACACACACACACACACGGGCTAATTATGAAAGGGGCAATATTTTATTATTTTTATCCTCATAGATCGTTCTGAGCTGTTTTGGTGGCATCTGTCATGACACCAGTTACACACCTGCACAGTGACAGCGTCTCTAATGCTGGCACTGAGCCAACAGAAGCGTACTCACTGACGCGGCTTCTACTCTGCGGGAGACTGTTGCCGACAACTGTCGTAAAATTTGAATGTTCGACCGCTCGCGCAAAGTGCAAAGAACATTGTATCGCATTAAGAGCTGTACTAATCATCAAGATAGAGTATTTCGAGCGTACTGGCCTCACTCACGAGCGAAACTGTTCCAAAACATAAGCTGGCCTAGCAAACACGGGAATAGCCCCTTCAATACACTTTTTTTTTTTTTTTCGTATCTCTGCAACAGGCAACAGGTAAGGCTACGCATGACGCAAATGGCTACAGACTACCAAACGGACGAGGGGGGTTCTCTGACACATCAAGTGTCGTCAGTCGGATTACGTCATCCTCCTCGGAGCGAGCAGAGCGCAAGCGCGCGCGGCGACTGGGACTTTTCCTCATCCTGGTTATCGTCGCCTTCATCATCGCTGCTCTCATCGGATTGCTCGTCTACTTTCTGTTCATGCGAGGTGAATGCACTGTGAGACACAGACACTATCACTAACACTGACACAGACAATGGCAGTGACACTGTCAATGACACTGGCACTGACACTGACAATGACAATGACACACACTGGCAATCCCTGTTTTATTTGTAGTGTTTATTATGTATTATCTCATGTGTATTTTGATGTGTATTATTGTTTTTATTGTCCACCACACCCAAATTTCCATCTGGGATAATAAAGATTGATTGATTGATTGATTGATTGATTGATTGATTGATTGATTGATTGATTGATTGATTGATATCCGGTATTTCTGTGGTAAAATAGCTAAACAGGCTGCTGATAAGAAGTGGGCAAAATGGCGGCACAGGCGCTTGATACAAAAACAAACAAACAAAGCATATTCATTTTCATGTTGATTTCAAGTTGTATCGTATTCTGATTGTTTTCTGCTCTGGATATTTGTCTGATGGTTCTAGAGTACTATGGAAAATTGCCATATTTTTCTGACGTTAAATAACAGCGACTCGACGATTTCTCTTTCAGATCCACCAGCTCGCTACACAGGTAAGCATACAGTTACAGTCATCTAATATTTGTTATTACTCCATATCGATGGTCACGTGTCCAAAACACTTGAGCTTTTATTGAGCTTTGTTGGAACAAATCCAAATTTTATTCGAAAGCTCTTCGACTAGGATGTTTTCCAGATATCAACTTTAATGAACTTTATCCAGGAAGAATTTTTTTTAAAAATCAGTCAGGATCTCGCCTTTTTGAAAAAGCGAAATAATTTTGCAGGCGGAGGTGTTCGTGGCTCAGTGCGCGTCCTGAATATGACGTATAATGACGCGATGGCGAACACGTCGTCACAAGAGTTCCGTGACGTCGCAGAGCCATTCTGCCAAGAGGTAGGTCAGCTGATCGAGTAAAATAACTGTTTGATCAGACTGGTCACCAGTCAAAATTACGCATGAAAATTGAAAGAATGTGAGCAGAAAGCATAAAGTTAGGGACTCGTCGTAAAGTTGTGTGTGTGTGTGTGTGTGTGTGTGTGTGTGTGTGTGTGTGTGTGTGTGTGTGTGTGTGTGTGTGTGTGTGTGTGTGTGTGTTGGGAGGGGAGGAATAAATAGTTTAAAGAGGGGGGGGGGGGGGGCATTGTTCAAGCTATTCGCGACGACCCGTTGTACGATGATATTTCACGTAAACGTGTGTTTTGTATTCCTTCCCTCTCCCAAGTCAGTTCTGGCAATTGTCTGGACTCTATTGTCTATTTCAGAATTTGCAATGATTTGTTACAATTTTTTTTTTTTTATTCTGTTTTCTTCGGGTTTTTTTTTTTTTTTTTTTTGGTACAGTGGCATTACAACAGTCACAAGACATACCGACTGATATACACTTGAGAGGAAGACTATCTGAAAAAGTAAATTTGTAACGCACAAGTTTGTATACGAGTGAAACACATGCAAGACTATTTGTTACAATTTTAGATGGACAAATACTTGGCTGCGAGCAACTACAGCGACCGCTATGAAGGATGCGAGGTTGTCGCCTTGAGGTAAAATTTGATGCCAAGTTGTGGTTAAGAGCTACAAGACTTGGTTGAGTCTTTAACTTCAGAGGTAGAACGAGACTTCAAATGTTGTTGGTTTGGGTGGTGGGTGGTGCCGGTAGTGCTTGTTTTGTTTTTGTTGTGTTTTCGAATACGTCAGCCATATCTGCTGGAGTCATAATTATTAGCGATGACAATTTATTGCTAACGGCACGCTTCAACGTGGCGTCATTTTCCTTCCAGGAACGTTGCAGACGTCGCAGACTGTCTGTGCCTCGGCGCAAAGTGAGTAAGATTGATAAGGATTCCAGTGCACCATGCACCATAATTTTGACAACAAATTATATCCTCTGCGAATAAACGTTTCATAAAGGAGGAGGAAGGGGCGCATAGCTGTTTTGTTTGTCCGTTCGTACGTCTTGCTTTTCTGTTTAAAGGGAGGTAACTGCTGCTTTTGTCCGCTGTCTATAGGAACAGGTTTGATATCACTTTGACAGCAAACCCGGTCTGTTTTTATGTTGTCTCCATAGTAATGGAACCAACATCATGAATACAACATATCTTAAGGATTATCAGTTAATTCTACCGGCCGTCTTCTAGTATCATTCTTTTTTTTTTAACTGACAGGAAGGGAAGTGTAATGGTCGAGTTTGAACTTCGCCTGAACGGGTCACACGACGAGGATGCCCTAAAGAGGCAGATGCATTACATCATCGAAAACAGTGTACGGAAGCACAAAATCGATGATGTCATTCACGTACTGATCAAGTATTTTCTTGTGGACATCCGGTTGGATTGGAAAATGCCTTACGGTGGGTGAAAATATCTTCTGGTTAGCCTCTTAACAAGCTTGTGGGTTCAAGACTTTCTTCTGCCAGTTTGCTTTGTACTTTCTCAATAGCAACCACCAGCACTTGGGTTGCTGAAAATGCCATCAAGTAAAAAAACCAAAACCATCGGTTGGTAACCAGTAAACTCAAATACCAAGAGAACCGAAAGAGGGATTCCCTTTAATTTTGCGCTTTCCAGGACAGGAAAATGTAGATTTGAAAAAAAAATGAACCTCGGCTTATTTCTTTGTTTCAGAGGCGATTGAGGCTGATGTGGAACTTCCTGTTTACAACCTCAACTACAGCTCCGCTTTGACTAACAACCGATCCACAGAATTCCTGGCATTATCTCGTCCATTCTGCGACGATGTGAGTACATATTCGTTTATGTCTTGCTTAGAAAATCAATCAATCAATCAATCAGTCAGTCAATAAATCAACCAATCAATCAATCAATCAATCAGTCAATCAGTCAATCAATCAATCAATCAATCAATCAATCAATCACACACACACACACACACACACACACACACACACACACACACACACACACACACACACACACACACACACACACGAAAGGGGCAGGGAATTAATTCGTGAAGAACTTCAAAGACAAAAACAACGAACAAAGAACGCTACAGGGTCGCTTACACAAATTTTGGTTCTGTCCCTGAGGGGCGGTCGGCGGTCTAGTGGTTAAGAGACGTGTCACCAATGCGAGAGGTCAGGGGTTCGAGTCCCACTAGGGGTGAACAATTTTTCCTTCTCGTATGTGGCACCGTTCATTCGGGCCTATAGTCGGGGGTTCTCTCCGGGTACTCCGGCTTCCTCCCCCTCTGCTTTGGAAATGTTCAGCCCAACAGCTTGAATTTGAAAAATAAAGGCAAGTCTAAATTCCGAAATTTAAGTAGCTGAGCTGACCCTTCGCACCACGTGATTGTAATGTGTTTATGTGCAGTGTGTGAATGCGTGTGATTCACGTGAGCGTGCGTGTTGGGTTCAGTTCGCGGCGCTTTGAGCCGATTCATGAAATTGGGTAAAGCGCCTATACAATACCCATTATTATTATTATTATTATTATTAATAATTTATTACCCTCGACCTTTGGATACGGGGTGGGAAAGGACGTTAAACTCCCAAGTACCCAGCCACCCACCCACCCCCTCGATCTTTGGATCCTGAGTCGTGACAGGTGCAAAGAAGGGAACACTGGCTAGTCTTAGAGTGTAGCCAATGGCTCGACAACACAGATGTAGGGCAACTCGATTTCAGGTTCAGAGTCTACGCAGGTGCTGAGCGAATCCTCGGTTGTTAAATACTTGTTTTGTTTCAGGTGGATAAGATAATGAAGGATGATGACGTCAGCTGGCTCACCTCTCGTTATAGATCGTGTCGTGTCACGGGGTTCACGGAACATTCGTGAGTATGATGTTTACCATTTTCACGTTGTTGTCGTTGTAGCTGTTGTTTGTTTGTTTGTTTGTTTGTTCTTTTATTGTTTGTTTTTGTTTTGGCTTTTTTTAGGGGGATGTTTGTTTGTTTGTAGTTTTGTTGTTGTAGTTGTTGCTGTTGTTGTTGTTGTTGTTTTTCTTTCGTTGCTGTTGTTTCGTTGTTTTTCTTTTTGTATGTTTTGTTGTTGTTGTTGTTGTTTGTTTTGTTGTTGTTGTTGTTTTTTGGGGGTGGGGTGGTAGTGGTGGTGGTGGTGGTTTAAAAACAATTTTACTTCTCTGAAGATCACTCTTTGTTGCTGGTGATGGTGGTGGTGGATGTGGTGTTTTTAATGTGTTTAATTTGTTTGTTTCTTAAACCAGGTCCGTTTACCAGATGAAGACAGGATTCTCTATACTGGATGTCTTAAAAAAACCCTCGCCTAATATAAATCAACAATGTATTTTTCATCTAGATCTGATCACAGGACAGTCTCCTTCACTCTGAACTTCGAAGGTCGTGACCCTCGACCTCTTCAGCAGAGCATGATTTACATACTGCTAAGCGGCGCGCGGACCGTGGAATGGTATAACCAGTTGCTGAAGATGATTGGCACTTTGGTGGTGACGCCTTTCGACTACACGCTGGACCTGCGGCCAGTCAACAAGACGGGCCCTCCGCGTGAGTGTCTCCTCCGTGTGTCATCTGTGCTGATGTAGAATAACTTCTAACATTCCGCAGGCGCGTAGGAAGATGCTGAGAGGAAGGGGGGGGGCCCACTAAGTCAGGTGGCCGGGGTGAAGAGGGGGGGGGGGGTTGTGTGTGTGTGTGTGTGTGTGTGTGTGTGTGTGTGTGTGTGTGTGTGTGTGTGTGTGTTGACTGCCAAGGATTGTGTCCTGCGACAGCAGAGCAGGGGGGCCCCATCAATGGTGGGCCCCCTCTCCTTTTATCAAAAGCAAGGGGGGCCCAAAGATATTCGGGGCCGCCTTCCAAAAATCGAACGGGGGCCTGGGCCCCCAGGGGCCCCGTGGTTCCTACGCCCCTGTTCCGTCCATTTTTATTCAAAGTCAGTTGAATATTTTTAGGTCCTGTCATCATCTGCCAGCCCCAAATTTACGGCGAAAAACTGCTGTGCACTCTCCAGGCCCCTGCCCCCCCCCCCCCTCCCTTCCGCCGCCCCAAACCTCGTCCCTCGATCTACTGCCGTATGCCACCAATGACCATCCATGTATAAACTAATGGAGCTTTCCTCTACCCACCACCATTCAAAACTGTTATCATTCCTGCCGTCATTACAATATCAGTATATCAGTATTATTGACATCGTCATTTTCAATGACGTCGTCGAATGCGGCTATAGCACTGATGCAGCAGACGTAGGAGCAGTTTTTTTGCACTGGTCTGACGTCTTGTATCTTTCTCTTTTTGTTTTGTTTGTTTGTTGTGTTTGTTTGTTTGTTGTTGTTGTTGTTGTTGTTTGTTTTTTTGTTGTTGTTTTTTTTTTTTTTTTTTTTGGGGGGGGGGGGTGATGGGTTGGGTTCTGTTGTTGCTTAAACTTGCCTATTTCGTCGCTACTAAATTCATGTTAATTTTTCTTAAAACTGTAAAATTTCACTTGCCACACTCTAGCACTTTCAAAAAACAAAACAAAAAAAAAACTGTATCACCTTTTCCCAACCTTATCTCGCTATAATGAAACCTTTCACGGATTTCTTTCTTTCTTTCTTTCTTTCTTTCTTTCTTTCTTTCTTTCTTCTAAACCTCTCCCCTTACATATTCATGGCTCACTGAAAGCTGTTTAATCGAAGATTCATTTACACAGCTGTACACCCACATCGATTTTATACCTGTGGGGGCGGCTTCTTTCTTTTTTTCTTTTTTTTTCACACGTTCCAAATGAATTTTTCGCACTCCATGAGACTAACAAGAAAATTAATGGCTGTAGTTTTGCTGAGCGTCTTTCAGTGCCGTGGTCTTTGGTTGCTTCATTGATGTGGCGTTGTTTGACATTTTGCCCGGTAAATAACCTCGTAGAAGAAGGACATATTGACGTGTAAGCGCTTTGAGCTTTTAATCAAGTTCTTTCTGACAGTTCGGCGGAAATGAACAGCTTGTAAATTTGGTGTTACCAGCTAGATGGAGACTTCATTCCTTGCTAAGTCTCACTTTCAACGGTGTTGTTGTTGTTGTCGTCCTTGTTGTTGTTGTTGTTGTTTTCAAACGTACCAAATGAATTGTTCACGCTCGGCTAGACTAACAAGAAAAATAATTACTGTAGTTTTGGTGGAGGTTTTTTTCAGTGCCATTGTCTTTCATTTCTTCTGTAAACTGACGTTGTTTGACATTTTGCCTGGCGAAGCATCTTCTAGGAAAAAAGGACTTTGGAAGTTTAGAGCTTTCATTCAAGTACTGTCTGGCAGTTCAGCGAAAATGAACAACTTGTAAGTGTCCCATATCAGGTAGATGGAGAGTTCTTGTTATGATAATTCTCACTTTCAACGTGTTTGATCTTCTCAACATCATGAAAATGGGAAAAGTTCTTGGAAGCATTTTCGCAAAGAACGATTTCATTTGACTACAGACTGTCTTACGCTATAGCGATAATGGACAGATGTAAGTGTGCCCTTGTCAGGTAGATGGAGAGTTCTTGTTATGCTAATTAATTCTCATTTTCGACGTTTTTGTTCTTCTCAACATTACTAAAATGGAAAAAGTCCTTAGAAGCGTTTCGCGTTGAATTTCATTTGACTAGAGACTGTCTTACACTTTAGCGATAATGGACAGATGTAAGTGTGCCGTTATCAGGTACATGTAGATGGAGAGTTCTTGTGATGATAATTCTCACTTTCAACGTTTTTTGATCTTCTCAACATTACAAAAATGGGAAAAGTCCTTAGAAGCATTTCGCAAAGTGTGCCTTCATTTGAATAGAGACCGTCTTACACTTTAGCGATAATGGGCAGCTTGTAAGCGTGTTAAGAATATTATCAGGTAGATGGAGGTTTTCCAAAAGTCAAAGAACACGTCACCTCTGTCTGACCTGTCCCTGTACCTTTACCGTTCCCAGCTACATTATTTCCTTTGAGGCACATTCATTTTGTTGACAATGACTTTCCGTGTGAACACGAAGTTGAACTCTGTTTGCTGAGTTCTTGTCACCGGGCATTTACTCTTAGTAGTCGAAAGGTCATCGGACTGATTAGATACATAGAAAAACCCACGCTCACGGTGTCTGTGTTTGCTTTACTACTTCATTATCCCTTTCGGGAAGTTTCGGTTGCTCCTCCCTTGGGAAGCATGTCTCCGCGGTGCAACCCCTTCACCCCCATTCCCGCCCCCCCCCCCTCCCTCCTCCTCCTCCCTCATCAGCCTCTCCGCCTACCGGCTATTTTTGAACTTTTCCTTGGGGAGGAAAGCCGGAAGACCCGGAGAGAACCCCCCCGATGAGCAGCCCTGGGAGCCAGGAAAAAAAACTGGTATGACCTGACTCAACCCACGCTTTGCCGTGACCGTTCAGTAACGCGGCGCATGCTAACTCTCAGGGGCCCGAGCCCGAGCCCGACCCCCACCTCCCCTCCCCCTACCTACTCCCCCTCCCCACCCCCGCCCACTATATGATAAGTCTGGCTAAAAAGAACAAGCCAGCCGGGGTGGCTGAATGGTAGAGCGTTGGACTTCTAATGCTCGGGTCGTCAGTTCGTATCCCGGCTGAGGCCAAATATTTGTGCTGGCGTTTTCATCGTTGCCCCGTCTTTGATATCACCCGTATGTGGTGAAAAAGGACGATACACCCCCAAACACCCACCCACCCACTGCACACCAGTAGGAACCACTTTAAGCCACTATTAGGCAATGCGTGGGCCTTCCCCGCTAGGCCCGAGACAGCTGCATATTACAGCAGTATTAGTATTAAATAACTAATAAGAGCCCAAGTTCAACCGCCCCGTTCTCGCTATACGATAAGACTGGTTAAAAAGAACAAGCCATTGCACAGCACAAACGCCACTGACCACATCACCCCGGTTCTGAAGGCACTTCACTGGCTCCCTGTGCAGCAGCGCATCGACCACAAAGTCCTCTCCTTGACATACTGATGCATCCACAATACTGCCCCCATGTACCTGAAGGAACTGATTCCTGTGTACCAGCCAGCGCGCAACTTGCGGTCTGCAAGTTCTCTCCGTCTGCGGCTCCCTTCGACTGACGACACCAGTAAGAAGAGGCACGGTGCACGGTCCTTCAAAAATGCGGCGCCAAAATTGTGGAACTCTCTCCCTGAGACAGTGAAGGAGGCAGTCAGCATTACCGCATTCCGGAAGCGCCTGAAGACTTATCTCTTCAGTGCCGCGCGCCAGTAATCATCTGCAGTTTTTTGGGTTTTTTTTAAAACTATCTTTCCTTTCAAAACCTCTCCCTAAGCGCCGTGAGCACTCAGTTAGGGTGGAGCCGTGCGCTATATCAAGTCTCCATCATCATCATCATCATCATCATCATCATCAGTAGCAGCCACTCCAAGCCAAGACAACATGTCTTCGAACAATTTCGCTCGTGAGTGCGCCTGGACGCTCTAAATAGTCTATCTGGATGATTAGTACAGCTCTTAATGCGATACAATGTTGTTCACGCTTTGCGCGAGCGGTCGGACATTCACATTCTACGCTTACATGTTGAAAAGGACGTTAACACCTACCCTCAAATTCTACGGCTGTTGTTAGACTACTGGAGCGCTGGGTGTGGTCAGCGCCTCATTGAGTACGCTTCTGCTGGCTCAGTGCCAGCATTACAGACGCTGTCACTGTCCTGGTGTTAAAGTGGTGTGGTGATAGATACCACGAAAACAGCTTAGAACGAACTGTGAGCATAAAAATGGTAGCCTTAGTCCCTTTAAGTAAAGAAGTTGTTTGTTTGTTTGTTTGTTGGTTGGTTGCTTGGTTGGTTTGTTTGTTTTAACCTGAGTTGCATGTAGACCGCTCAAAACCTTTTTATTTAGATTCTTCAATTTTTTTTATTTTTTTTTTTATTTTTTTTGGTTGATCGGCCTCTCTTCATTGGTTCCTTCTTTGACTTATACTAGGGGAGCCGAGGTGGCCGAACGGTAGAACGTTGGACTTCTAATGCTCGGATCGTGAGTTCGTATCCCGGCTGGGGCCAAATATTTGTGCTGGCGTTTTCATCGTTGCCTCGTCTTTGATATCACCCGTATGTGGTGAAAAAGGACGTTAAACACCCACCCCCACCCCCTCACCCTCACTTACACTAACACATAACAAATACTAAACTAAACGGAAATGTTTTTTTTACAGTCATATAAGTATTTGGAATGTATATATTGTGGAGAATTTTCAACTGCAACTCACGCAGTCTTTTTTTCTTTTGTTGTTAGATTCGCAACAGACCAAATACTACGGTTAAGTAAAGAAGTTGGTTTTTTTCTGCTCTTGCAGCCAATGTGACTTACGTGTCCATCATCTTGCCTGTATTCAACTTGACGTTAACTCCAGAGCTTGGGGACCGCCGGTCGCAATATTTCATCGACATCACCACGGACTTCTGTAATGATGTGGGTATTTATAGTTCAGTACATACAGCTGTGTTCGTGATGAGTTCTGAGGAGAGAGAGAGAGAAAAATGCCGCTTATAAAGCTATACAGCTATTTGCCAAATGAATAGATGTTTCTCTTGGCCATTGCGACCATTTTCGTGACTTTGCGGCTTCTGGTTTAAACAGTTATTATTCATTTTGAACAAATAGAAAATGCACTCACACAATTTCCACAAAGCCGAGCACAACAAGTTAAAAACTTATGAATGTGCTCATAAGTACAAAGAAAACATTTGCAGCGGAGGCGTCAGATACAGTATTACGTTAAGACAGATTTGTAAAGAAGAGATAGGAAGAAAGAGGATAGAGAGAATGGCTAATAAGTACAGTACAAAGAAAAATGCAGTGGGACTGTATCTGCGACGGTGGCAGCGGGCCGGCGACTGGTAATGGTAATCGGAATTTAGGTGTCAAAGCGACCTGATACTTCTATAAAGTGCTGTACAGTTTCAAAAATGCTTATATTGTCATTCAAAGGAAGACAGAGATTCCCTCTCAAGAGGCTTCTCATTGTAGAGAAATACATTGTATGACTTTCTTTGACCTAATGCTTCTGTACCTGAACTACACGCCGATCGACAAAGTCCATAAAACTAGCCAACCAATCAGCGCCGTCTTGCTGGGCTTCAGTTCAGTCCGCAACTAATTCACGTCGTCTGCTCAGTACGCGGTACGCTTCTGCATACGTAGAATCACATATACGCCGACCACAGTCACTACTACAATTGTTTCAGATGCGGTATTGTCTCCCAAGTGGCTGATTTTTTTTTTTTTTTTTTTTTACTACTTTATTATTCCTTTCGGGAAATTCGGGCTGCTTCCCCCGGGGGAAGCGCGTCGCCGCGGTGCAGCGCCACCCAATATGTATCCTTTTTTTTTACAATTTTGCTGGGGGAGGAAAGCTGGATTACCCGGAGAGAAACCCCCGATGAGCAGCCCGGTAGCCAGGAAAAACCGGAATCACATATCACAAAGATGGACCTGGGCTCGAACCTACGCTTCATCGCCATGACATTGGTGACGGCCGTTTAGTAGCGCAGCGGCTAAATCCGACGCGCTACCTATTAGACCACCGCTCACCCCACGCATGGATTAAGCGCATTCGATGACATGATTTCTACAGCGTTGTCGTATGTCTGACAAATGTAATGCGTGACTTTAAGCTAAGTAGTGACACAAAGCTTAGTCTGAAAACAGTTTATTCTCTTTCCGAATAAATTCAGCAGTCAGAAATAAAGTTATGCGGGTCGGAATATTTCCTCGAGGAGATAGTGTGGGGGGTGGGGGTAGGGTTGGATGGGTTTGGGAGGGGGGTGGTGGGGGAAAGGGTGGGGGTGGTGGCTACGCGACCAAGGGCGGGGGATTGGAGAGGCCCGAAATTCCCTAACTACAAAGACAGGAAAAACAAAAACAAACAACAAAACAAAACCCAAACAAACAAACAAACAAAAACCACGCATATATCTATAACAGATCGCTTCATCTTCGAGCCATTTTTCTTACTTTTCTTCCTTGTCTGTTTGTTTTGTTTTCCTGTTCTTCTTTTTTTCGGGGGCGTGGGGGAGAGGGGGGGGGGGGGGCGGGTACTTGCAACTCGGGAGACTAGAAAAGAAAAAAATGTTAATGTTTTCTTGAATTATTTTAGTAATTTTTTTTTCAGATGGCTCGCTTCTACCAGAAAAGTGCTCTCGGTGACAAATTCTACAGCTGTCAAGTCTACGGCTTTAGGTAAAAAAACAAACAAAAAAACCCAGAATTTAAAAAAAGTTTGATACATTTTTTTGCGTGATTGATGGGTCGAAAGAACTAATTCCACCATTATCCATTCTGTCAACTCACCCTCCCACGTCCTTCACGTTTCACTTTTTTTTTCTTCTTTTTCTATTTTCCCCCTTTTTTTTTCGTTTTATTAAGACACTGATTATCTTCTGCGAGCAGCGTTTCTTTTTCTTATTTTTTCCCCTTGATCCCGCGTTGATTCGAAATTATTCATTCGTGAAAATCCACAAAACAAAATGACAAAAATAGCAAAATGATGATTCGATACCCGGCTACTCGTTACATTCTGACTGTTCAAATGAACGAATTTGAATTTTAGACCCCACAGAACCCGGATCGAGTTCAGGATTGGTTTCCAAGGTGACGAATGGCCAGGGATGAAAGACAGTATAGTGACGGTGATCCGCGCTCACGCTCCCGACAGACTGTACGGCACTTTCCATCTCTACAAGGTGGGATCTCTGGAAGTCATCTTGGATCTTCTGTCAGGTGCGCATGATAGACGTTATAGGTTCTCATTAATTTTGCTTGCTTTAAAAAATTAAATCGTCAGCGAAGAAAGCTTTAGAAGGTTTTTAGGCACTAGACGGGAGCTGAGAGGAGGGGATTTCAACGCTCTAACTCTGGTTGTATTGTTGGTTTTGGGCGTTGTTAATGTTTGTTTGTTTGTTTGTTTGTTTGTTTGTTTGTTTGTTTGTTTGTTTTTGTTTTTTCTTTTTGTTTTGTTTTGTTTCGTTTGTTTTTCGGGGGGGGGGGGGTTGTTGTTTAATGAAATGATGCTGCTCTGTGTGTGCGTGCGTGCGTGCGTGCGCGTGCGTGCGTGCGTGCGTACGTGCGTGCGTGCGTGCGTGCGCGCGCGCGCGTGTGTGTGTGTGTGTGTGTGTGTGTGTGTGTGTGTGTGTGTGTGTGTGTGTGTGTGTGTGTGTGTGTGTGTGTGTGTGTGAGGCCACTGGTGCACAACCCCAAACTTACTCGGTAGGAATTGAGTTAACATTAGATTTTCATCATGCTCTGTGTTGACAGTTTCGTTCAGAGTTTCAGTACATACGAGAGAGAGAGAGAGAGAGAGAGAGAGACAGAGGCAGAGACAGAGAGAGACAGAGACAGAGACAGAGTCTAACAGACAGACGGACAAGTAAAGTGTCAGCACACCATATCTGTTCGTTGCATTGCATTATTCTCAAAAAAAAGAAAAAAAAAAGTATTATCTTATCATTTTCAGCCAATGGCCTTGAGTTGCACACTTCACTGGAGGTGGTGAACTTGACCTTCACATCGGCCCTCGAAGATTCCGGGAGTCCGCAGTTCCTGCACCATGCAGTGCTGTTCTGTCGTGATGTTAGTGGTTAAATACTACTACTACTACTACTAATACTACCACTACTGCTACTACTACTAACTAGAGAGGCAAAAGCCTCCATGGCTCCCTTGTGACATGAGTCAAGGTCATTCAAAAGAGTATGTTTGTAAAAAATCTTACCACTATCTATCATCAAGCCAAGTAAGGTGTCTCTGGTGTTCTTAGTTCCTGGCAATATTACACTTTTCCCCAAAACTGACTATATGGCCTTGACCTTGGGCCAAGGTCATTCAAATAAGATGTCTATCATTACACCAAGTTGGATGCCTCTAGTATTTGTAGTTTCTCCAAAGACGGTAATATTGAAATTGACAACAGACAGCTTTAATGACCTTGACTCAAAGTCAAGGTCATTTAAAGTGGTATGGGTATATAGTTCTTATCAATGTCTATTAGCATGGCAAGTTTGGCGCCTCTGCTGTTTGTTGTTTCTGAGAAAATGCCAATGTTACGGTTTCACAAAAATAGCTTGTACGGCCTTGACCTTGACACAAGGCTATTGAATACATGTATATCTGTTAAGTTCTTATCAATGTTTATCACCATATAAAGTTTAAAACCTCTGGTTTTTGTAGATTCCAAAAAAATGCCAATGCAAAATTTTAAAACAGACAGCTTTAGTGGCCTTGACCTTGAGTCAAGGTCATTCAACATGACATATTTTGAAAGGTCTTATGGCTGTCTATAGGCATGCCAAGTTTGGTGCCTCTGCTTTTTGTAGATTCTGAGAAAATGCCCATGTTAAGGTTTACTGCGGAAATGCGGAAAATAGCTTGTACAGCCTTGACCTTGACACAAGGCCATTGAATACATGTACTTCTGTAAAGTTCTTATCAATGTCTATCATCATGCAAAGTTTAAAACCTCCGGTTTTTGTAGATTCCAAGAAAATGCCAATGCAAAATTTTAAAACAAACAGCTTTAGTGACCTTGACCTTTAGTCAAGGTCACTCAGAATGATATATTTTGAAAGGCCTTATGGCTGTCTATCAGCATGCCAAGTTTGGTGCCTGTGCTGTTTGTAGATTCTGAGAAAATGCCCATGTTAAGGTTTTCTACGGAAATGCGGAAAATAACTTGTCTGACCTTGACCTACACACAAGGCCATTGAATACATGTATATCTGTAAAGTTCTTATCAATGTCTATCATCATGCAAAGTTCAAAACCTCTGGCATTTGTAGACTCCAAGAAAATGCCTATGTAAAATTTTCAAACAGACAGCTTTAGTGACCTTGACCTTGAGTCAAGGTCATTCAAAATTATATATTTTGAAAGGTCTTATGACTGTCTATCGGTATGCCAAGTTTGGTGACTCTGCTCTTTGTAGATTCTGAGAAAATGCCAATGTTAAGGTTTACTGCGGACACACCCACAGACAGACAGACACACACACACACACACACACAGACAGACGACGGAGGGTTACAACATAGACTCCCATTGTTACACAAGGGAGCCAATAATACCTCAATAATACCACTATACTGTGCTGTTCTGTCGTGATGTCAGTGGTTTATTAACCAGCATCATGGCTGAACCAGCATCAACATCGTCAACATTCGCCGATTCATCTCCTAAACTTTCACTGAAATTATCGCCACTGGGAGGTTCAAAGTCACTATCTTTATGCAGGAAAACTTCATCGGGCACTTGTCTCGCCGTGAGTCGTCTTCGCGTCTCCGCCATTGTGTAAAAACTTGCCAAAAAAACTCGTAAAAATGATCGCAAAATGCCACTCGCCACGTGCTTTTGTCGTCGGAACAACGGAAACGGATGTTAGGATAGAGTAGCCTCCCTTTCCTACTTAATATTCATCAGTTAATCAAGTTAATGAATAAGAAAATAAATTATTATAATAATAATAATAGAAGAAGCAGCAGCAGCAGGAGTAGTAGTAGTATTTTGTTTGTTGGTTTGTTTGTTTGTTTTTAATTTCGTTTCTTTTGTTTTCAGTTGGAGGATTTTTACAAGAGGAGTATATTTGCAGATCGTTTCTTTGAATGCGGCGTCAAGGCATTTTCGTGAGTACCTACTGTATTCATGTTTTGGGATATTCTCTTTGTTGCTGTTTTGCTTTATGTTCTGGTGTGCTGGGGATCAAGTTAATGGGAGGGACTTTTTATAACAATAATAATAATAAGTGTATGAGTGAAGAGTGCGTATGGGTGCATGGTTGATGTTTTTTACATGGAGATTCTGTTCTTATGTCAAGAGCTGTACACCATAAATTTCCTGGAGGGGATTAATAAAGTTTATCTTATCTTATCTTATCTTATCTTATCTTATCTTAATAATAATATTGGAGACTTATAGGGGGCTTGTACAGGCTACAAGCGCCGTACACACTGACAAAAATCAAAACAGGTACAGTCGTCAACACACAGACAGCATAAAGCCACATAAGAACAAACATTCCTAAGCATTATTGATAATAATAATATATTGATAATAATATAGAGCACGGATGTGTGTGGATCCTGAACTACAAAGTCTATAATTATGAGATATTGAAACACGATTTTCTTTGCACAGGCCTTTCCCAGTCAGAATTCATTTCTACGTGGTGTTCAAGGGCACGGAGCTGAACGGGCTGACGTCATCTCACATTGACGTCATCAAACGATTCGGGCAACAGGTGATACACATTAGGGGTGGGGTTGGTGTTTGGGAGTTTATCTGATACACATTAGGGAAAGAGATAATTATTATTTGTTCAGTGAACTGGTTCTTTTTGGCAGCATTTTTTTTTTACTTCTTCATCCTTGTAGTTCCAGGTATATCTGCATCATCTTCCTTTGGCAGTACGATGGGAAAAGTTGCTGTGGTGCGAAGCTCTAAACAGCACCAACAAGTATACTTGTTTATACCACAACCTACCACTATCGAAGATTGCGGTTTCAAAATCCGTAATTCGTCACGTATGGGGTTAACATTGTACCTGTAAAAATCGCACGTGAATTATGGATGTACGTGAAAAGTCCACATGCACTATACCCCGAGAAGTGTTCCAGCAGTGTGGTCTGACTGAAGGATTTACGTCACATAACGCGGTTCGACTTCGTACAGGAATGGGGACGAAGAAGCTTTGCCAGTCGCTGGATGTGAAATTGTTGATTTTGTTCTGAGTTTTATCCACGATCGGTCGTGTTTGTCACAATCATAAGCGTAGTTCCAGTTCGCTCAATCGGAGGCTTAGAAACGGACCGACTGACTTCTCCAAGCCTATGGACAAAGCGAAGTAAAGCACCTCAGTCAGAGATGCCGTGTGAAGCATTTGGATAGCCAGTCGATGTCAGCTTTCAAATGAAAGAAATGCAGGTTTGGGCGTGGTATAAATAATTTTCCCAATTCGGTACCCCCGATTACGTAAAATACACCACACTCATTCGTTGATTTCGATCCAAAAACTGCTCGTTAAAACTCGCAGTTTTTCGGTCGAAATCAACAAACTCGTGTGGTGTAGTTTCCGTAATCGGGAGCCCCTCATTCTGAAAACTCTATATAATCAAACCTCGGTCGTAAGAGCAGGGATAATCCATGCAAAGTCTAGACACGGTGTATGTCATTTCATTTTCTGTTGTTGTCTCTCAGTACTCATGGGCAGGTTGGTTGGCGTATCTGGTTGGTGACCTTCTAGTGTTGCCAGAGCGACGGGGTCACTCGGTGTATCCCACAAACATCACCATGGCACCGACACCTACGCTCCCTCCGTCATCTGACGTCACGCCCACACCGACGACGACGGTTGGACCGTCAGGTGATGACGTAATTGGTGTCTTTATAAATTTTGAACTGTAATTTACATTCACAGGAACTGACTGGAGCCCCCCCCCCCCCCCCAAAAAAAAAAAAAAAAAACAACGCAAGCGAACGCTCCTTCAGTTTCCTCGCCCCAAATGTTTGGAACTCTCTGCCAGTCGAACTTCGTGACCTTCCCACACTGTCCCAGTTCAAATCGAGCCTGAAAACCTACCTCTTCCGTCAGGCCTTTCACACTTATGAGTAGTCTGCCATTGTTTCAGTGCCTTTGACTGCAATTGCTCATCTGCATCAGGCCAGGTAGTGCATGTCAGTGTTTGTGTGTGTGTGTGTGGGGGGGGGGGGGTGTAGCGCTATGAGTTGCTTTCCTGCGAGATTAAGCGCTAAACAAGTACTATTCATTTTTATTATTATTGTGAAAAAGGAGTAAATGAATGGCTAGACAAATCAAGTGAGGCCTATATAGTACTTGTATTACTACTTAGTGAAATTAAAAGCTTCATTCAACTGATTAACTATGTAACTATGTTAATAATTAATTAAATTTACTGCAGTATACAGCAATTACGAAATTATGCACTTACAAGAAGTGTTGCCTCTTGGTTTTCAGGCATGACAAAAGCCACAATTACCGGACGGCTGTATAATTTCACCTTCGATATCAAACTCCTGAACCCCAACAGCGGTGCCTTTAACCTGCTGGAAAGTCGTTTTTGCCGTGATGTAAGTCACAGTGTGCTCTCTCTCTCTCTCTCTCTCTCTCTCTCTCTCTCTTTCCGTGCTTAATTTGTAGAGTACTACTAATGTCATTTTTAATAATTTAATAACTAAACTAGCTCTACGGTAAAATTTTCTGTTGTTTTTTGTTTGTTTGTTTTAAATCAAGTTCTGTTGTTTTTTGTTTGTTTGTTTTAAATCAAGAAGCGGGGCCCATTCCAGCAAGGTGCCTGAGCCGTTATAGAAGGATTTTTTTTCTTCTTCCTTTCTTCGCTTCCTTCTTTATTTGATTTTGCTTTTGTCCTAGTCTGGGTTAGGCCCGTAGCCGTGGGTTAAATTAACCTCGACTTTTACATTCGGGCCCTGTACACGGTTTGTTTCATGTTACTATTGCGTCGACTACAAAAGTCAAGTCAAGTGTACACGCAGAAATTGTATGATTTTTTTTATTTTGTTTTTATTTTCAGGTGGACAGGATCTACCGCGCAAGTTTTTTGTTTTTGATGTACCGAGGATGCAACATCGAATATTTCACGTAAGCATTTTTTTTCAATACTTTATTATCCCTTACACCGGGGGAGGCTCGTCGCCGCGATGCAGCGCCACCCGCTCGGGGGGGGGGGGGGAATCCGGATAAACCGGAGAGAAACCCCCGATGAGCAGCCCGGTAGTCAGGAAAACCGGTGTCACATATCGCAAGCTCGACCTGGGCTCGAACCCACGCTTCATCGCCGTGACAACGGTCACGGCCGTTCAGTCGCGCAGCGGGCAAGTCCGACGCGCTACCTATTAGACCACCGCTCACCCCTAAATTCATATGTGGTTTACAGTATCATAGGCTGATGTTTACGTGATATAGATCAGTAGCATACGTGGTTTACAGTATCATAGGCTGATGTTTACGTGATATAGATCAGTAGCATACGTGGTTTACAGTATCATAGGCTGATGTTTACGTGATATAGATCAGTAGCATACGTGGTTTACAGTATCATAGGCTGATGTTTACGTGATATAGATCAGTAGCATACGTGGTTTACAGTATCATAGGCTGATGTTTACGTGATATAGATCAGTAGCATACGTGGTTTACAGTATCATAAGTTTGCGTTCAGGCAATCCTATGGAATGATTAAAAGCACGTTTATGATAACATTGACCGTTTATTCTTTGCGTGAAAGATTCGAGCTTACGGTTTTCTTCTTTTGCCATCAAATGGAACCACGTGACGAAAATATTTGGGTCATATATTACTTACAAAGGAACAAGATCTTTTCCGTTTTTTTTGCATCATTTTTTTTTTTTTTTTTTAAACATTTTTTTTTTTAAATTTTTCAGTCCGGCTCCCAACGAGGTCGTGTTTAGTTTGTATTTCGACACCCAAATGTCAGAGCACCTGAGGAACGATATCATTTACGTCCTTGAGAATGACTCTCCCAAGGTCAACCTGACCGTCTCGAACCTTCAACTTGTGGAAGTCCTTCACCTTGGTGACCTTTACTTGACCTGGCGTTTCATAACCCTCGAACCAGTGGACGGTAATTCTGTGTCCTCCATGTTTCCTCCTACTACTCCTTCACCAGAACCGACGTCAGTTATCCCTACTATGACGTCAACTGAGCCTCCGGTGACGTCAACCCTTGATGTTCAACTATCCTCATCGTACGAGCCAGGTATGCGCGTGTTTCCTGCGTCACTTGACGTGGATATAATGTTAAATTCATGGATAATTTCGTGTGTGAAAAGTGTTTGTGTGAAAACTTTTTGAAGAGAACTTACAGGATGTTAAATATGCGAGTTTAGCACTACAATGTGTGTGTGTGTGTGTGTGTGTGTGTGTGTGTGTGTGTGTGTGTGTGTGTGTGTGTGTGTGTGTGTGTGTGTGTGTGTGTGAAGGGGGGAGCTGACTAGGTACGCGCATTTCGAAGTCAGGATATAAACTTGATTTTTCGTTATTGTCAAAAGAGTCTGATTTTAATATGAACCTGTTTACACAAAAATATGAATTAAACATCCTTCCAGATCGGTTTAATTATTTACAGGTTATGAATTCCATATTGAATGAGACATGCCAATTCCACCCGGTTCAATTACAGTCTGTCACGCAGAGCACACTTCTACTTGAATCAAACAAATCATTTCACGTTTATTCAGTGATTGTTTCCAAGACTGCGTGAATTTTTCACTGCGTCATAATCTACAGCGTATTTCCCCTGCTATGGAAATGTTCCAAATTTGAAAAAAAAAATGCAATTCTAAATTCCGAAATTTAAATAGCTGGGCTGACCCTTCGCACCACATGATTGTAATGTGTTTATATCCGGTGTGTGAGAGAATGCCTATGATTCACGTGAGCGTGCGTGTTCGGTTCAGTTCGCGGCGCTTTGATCCGATTCATGAAATTGGGTAAAGCGCCTATACAATACTCATTATTATTACTGTTATTATTATTATCATTATTTTTAACTGTTTCAAAAGAAAGTTTGTCTAAATAAGACCTAGAACTGGTAGCGCCTTCAACATCTCACAAGGTGCGCATGCTTCCAGCTGTAAACCACTAGTGATTTACGGGTAAACAAAAATTAATTTATTATTATTATTATTATTATTAATACAGGTTCTTTATGTTTCAGTCGAACCTAAGTCCAACATAACACTGGAGTACCATCTATTTAACTTCACTTATGTCCCGGGACTGTGGGATCCCGAGAGTGAAGTGTTTGAGATGTACCAGCGGCGGCTCTGTTCCGAGGTAAGTTGCGGCTGTGATCCGTATTCACAGCATCTACATCTTTTGAAAAAGATTTGCATGCTTACGAACAACAACTTTAACCTGCGGTTGTAAGAATCCTAACGTCGATACCTTGCAAATTTAGTGATTTCCAACGTTGAGATAACGACGATCGTCATCGTCGTCGTTGTCATCATCGTCGGCATCGTCATCATCATCGTCGTCGTCGTTGTTGTCGTCGCCGTCGTCATCATCATCATCATCATCATCATCAACAACAACAACAACAACAACAACAACAACAACAACAAGTGGCATCTGAATCCATAAACATTATATCTTGCAATTTTTTTTTAAATGGTCCTGGAGATGAAGAAGGCCACAAAGCAGAAATATTGATTTTTACTTTGTTCAGTTCATTCTTTATCATTATTGTGTCTCCTCCATAACAGCTTCAAGAAATTTTCAAGGCGTCACGCATGTTCCGCTTGATCTACGAAGGATGCGGCATCGATGAATTTTCGTAAGTCCCGTAAATTTTATTGTATTTTTTTTTTTATTATCTCTTTCGGGAAATTCGGGCTGCTTCCCCCAGGGGAAGCGCGTCGCCGAGGTGCAGCGCCACCCAATATCTATCCTATTTTTTTTTACAATTTTGTTGGGGGGGGGGGGGAGCCGGATGACCCGGAGAGAAACCCCCGATGAGCCGCCCGGTAGCCAGGAAAAACCGGTATCACATATCACAAGCTCGACCTGGGCTCGAACCCACGCTTCATCGTCATGACATTGGTGAAGGCCGTTCAGTTGCGCAGCGGCTAAATCCAATGCGCTACCTACTAGACCACCGCTCACCCTCAGGCAGTCTTAAGGATTAAAGAGGGGAGGAAATACAAAGTATGGCAAGTTCGAACACTGCCAACTGTATCCGAGACTTGTACTGTTGTAAAATAAAGTTGTCATTGTCATTGTCTTTCCTCTCAGGCTGAATCCCCCGTACCGGGTCACGTTCCACCTGTTTTTCAAGATGTCCTTCACCCATGCCCTGAACAGGACGACCATCGACACCATCGAAAGGTCACGTGACCATACTTTGATCCAGGTGGACTCGACTATCTTCGAGCTTCTTCCCATCGGCGGATTGCTGTTCATTCTGGACAGGCGCCCGGCTATTACGTCATCATCAGATGACGTCACTGTTGACACGCCAGTGTTGCCGACACCAGACCCGACGTCATTGCTGACTATGGCGTCAAGTGGCTATAGTACGTGAGAAGGCCTGGAGTTGTTTGTATAATACATGTATGCCTGTACCAGCGCTAAAATGAACATTGTATTTATAGTTTTGCGATACGGTTCTTTGCGCACCATGTACCGGTACTGGTATTGGCATATATTCTATAGTCCCATTACCCTGGTAAGGGAAATTCAAGCTGCCCCCCCCCCCGGGGGGGGGGGGGGGTGGGGGGGGTGGGGGGGGGGGGAAGCGCGTCGCAATTAGTACGGCGCCACCTGTTTTTTTAAGTTGTTTCTCTATAGAGAAACAACTTTATGAAACGGGGCAGATTTTGCTACGCGCAGCAGCAAGTTTCAGTGATACAAAACAAGACTGTGACGTTTCTCCAAACAATACTTACTTTCACGCACACAGTGACGTAACGAAATCTGCGTCATAGACACCTTACGTGCACACTTTGCTGCTGCGTTCTTTTTGGCGGGAATGACGTGTGTGTGTGTGTGTGTGTGTGTGTGTGTGTGTGTGTGTGTGTGTGTGTGTGTGTGTGTGTGTGTGTGGACGGATGTAATGATGGCTATCTCCTAAACCACCTCGATGGAGGCCTTTTTACTTTGAGATAAAATGGGAAATCACCTTCTCCAGAGCTACCTATCACGATTTTTAGCCTGCCGCATCTTCAGAAGAGTTATCGCCAATTTTAAAAAATCGGTCATGTTACGAATTTTTTCGAAAAAGTTGTTCAAATACCTTCATTTTCTAGACTTTGGAAGTTCACCCAATCACACTGCCTTGATTCGTGCTACAGCTCTGTAGCTCTGACAGGTTTTGTGTAAGAAAAATATTTTCGAGGTAGGGGTGGTCTGCATATAAATTCAAATATCTATGAAAAGACTCCTTCAAAGTACTCATCATTCCGGTATTTTTGTCACTTGTGCCTACTGCACATATAACATGAACTACTGCACTATTATGGCTTTAGTATTAAAAATAACAGAGCTTTTAGATAAACACACTTTTTCACGTTTCTGCGAGAAGCGTCGGCCAAAAAAGTTCCAATTTTGCAATTTCGTAAGTACAATCCAAGGCACTTAAGTCCACATTTCATCAGCTCTCTAGATCTTCCAGATTTTATGTCAAAATTAATTCAGTCACGGAAGTCACAAAAGCAACAAGGAAATCACAAGATATGAAGAAGTATCATCTGTCAGACGAGCAGCGTGAGGCTGACGTCAAATGTTTGGTTCACAGACAAAATCTGCAAGTATCGTCACTGCTTCCGACATTTCATCAGCCCTCTAGATCTTCCAGATTTCATGTGAAAAATAATTCAGTCGGAGAAGTCACAAAGCCAACAGGGAAATCACAAGACATGTACAAGCATCCTCAGACGATCTCAGTGCTAGAGGCTGACGTCAAAAGTTTAGTTCACGGAATTGACGTCATCTCTCTCTCTCTCTGTATGACGACCTGCCTGAGGCTGACGTCAAATGTTTAGTTCACGGAACTGACCTCTCTCTCTCTCTCTCTCTCTCTCTGGGGAGTAAGGGTGGCCGAATGGTAGAGCGTTGGACTTTCAATGCTTGGGCCGAGAGTTCGAATCCCGGCCGCTGGGGCCAAATATTTGTGCTGGTCTTTTTCTCGTTACCCCATCTTTTTTATCATCCTTATGTGGTGGAAAAGGACGTTAAACTCCTAAACACCCACCCACCTACCCTCTCTCTCTCTGTCTCTCTCTCTCTCTCTCTCTCTCTCTCCCTTCTTCCCCCACCCGGCCCCACCCCCAGTCACGTGGCTTATCGGTCGAGGTCGTAGAGGATCTAGTGTCATTGGTAGAACTTGGAGAGGGGAGAACCGGCAACAATAACAACAAAACAGACAAAATAAAATGAAGTTTGGAGAAACAACTTTGTAGGACGGGGCCGTTCCTCCTTGTTTGTTGTTGTTGTTGTTTTGTTTTTTTTCTCTCCCTACATGCATTGCGTGATTGTTTTTCAGTTCCTCGGCCCCTATCGTATTGAATGAAATTTTTAACGTGCACATTCAATGTTGTGCGTGCATGTGTGCACACGAAGGCGAGACAGGCACCGTGAACGAGTCAGCACGTTATTTTGACTCGATTTGGAAAGGAAAAAATCCCACCAAATTCCTCTCCCACCAGGGACTCGAACCAGGCAGCTCATGATCCGAAGTCGAATACCCTAACCACTAGAATAAATCCAATGTCATTTTATTGTTAACTATATAAAAAAAATTATTGTTGACTTCAGTTGTAACCACAAAAAAATCTGATATGCTAGCTGTATTTCACACGGTGTAATTGAATTGCGGAGAGTAACTCAACGAACAAATTGAACATAGTTCATTAGCAAATTCATCGTAGACATGCAATAACCGTTGCACAATGAATCACCGACAGTAACACTGCCAATAGACATAAAACGTCTGCGTTGCCCTGGAGAAGTAGATGGATATATTAAATTGTATACTGTTCGTTGCTTGTTGCATTGCGAGCATTGCGAAATGTCTGTCTTCTGCAGATGGTGTGAAGATCATTCTGTATTACGAGGTGTACAAGCTGAACTACACGAGTGATCTTGAAAATCCAAAGTCACCGCGCTTCCAGCAACATCTGAGAAGAGTGTGCGAAGACGTAAGTAGCGCAGTAGCCTTCATGACTGCATAATAATAATAATAATAATTATTATTATTATTATTTGGGGAGCCGGGGTGGCCGAATGGTAGAGCGTTGGACTTCTAATGCTCGAGTCGTGAGTTCAATCCCGGCTGGGGCCAAATATTTGTGCTGGCTTTTTCATCGTTGCCCCGTCTTTGTTATCACCCTATGTGGTGGAAAAGGACGTTAAACCCCCAAACACCCACCCACCCACCCTTCATTTGGACACTACGGTTCTGTTATTAATAATTGGCCTCAAATATTGAAAGAGATCAGGCATTAAGAAACACCGATGTTTCATATTTGCCCAACGGTTGCAGATATTATTATTATTATTATCGAATGGTAGAGCGTTGGACTTCTAATGCTCGGGTCGTGAGTTCGATCCCGGCTGGGGCCAAATTTTGTGCTGGCTTTTTCATCGTTGTCCCGTCTTTGATATCTCCCTATGTGGTGGAAAAGGACGTTAAACCCCCCAAACACCCACCCACCCTTATTATTATTATTATTATTTTAACTCGGTCCGAGTTCGACCATCCCCTGCCCACAATATGATAAAACTTGTTAAAAAGAACAAGCCACTGCACACCAGTAGGAGCCACTTCAAGCCACTATCACGCAAGGTGCTAGCCTTCCCCGCTAGGCCCGAGACCGCTGCGGATTGCATAATAGTGGCTTGAAATGGCTCCTAGTGATAAGAAGATTCCAAGTAAAATAGCGATTTTTGCATGGGCTTTTAAGAGATAAAGAAGAATATTTGATGCATGAAATACGTCTTTGTGACTCTTATTTTCTTGTGGCACGATATGACCTCACCTTCTTGTTTGTTTGTTTGTTTGTTTTACAGTTGGAAAGGTGGTACAGAGGACGGGCGGACAGTCCATTTCAGCTGACGTATTACGGATGTGACGTAATGTCGTTCACGTACGTAATAATTATGGCCTATGTTTGTTTTTGTTTGTTTTTGTTTTTAGTTTGTTTTACACGTTTTGTTGTTGTACTTGCTATTCCTACCTTTTTTTTCTTCTTTTTTTTTCCTTTTTCTTTTTTTATGTGTCCGATTTTTATTTTTTTTCAGATTTGGGTGGTTTTTTTCTGTTTGGGGGATTTTTTACAATTGACAAGACACATTGACAGTAATAATGATACACAAAAACTAGTCACACACACACACACACACACACACACACACACGCACACGCACACACGCACGCACACACACACACACACACACACACACACACACACACACACACACACACACACACACAACTACATTATATGTATCTCTTAAGTAAGTGTTAAGTGCACACACAGACTACATCCATGTTACACAGTCACTGTATAAGTTTTTCGTATGGGAGGCAAAGTAGCAGGTATTTCTGCATTTCACTGACAGTAGCAGATCTGTATCTCTCAATCCAGTATCTCTGTTTACATAGCTGAATTAAGATATTTATGTCTGGTCTTAATCCCTTGAGTCTGCCTGTTCCTACCTATTTGAAGGGTGTGAATATGCCACAACTCTCTGAACTCACTTACTCAGCGTGACCCTAACCCTAACCCTAACCCTAACCCACACGCTATGACAAATTAAGATTTTGTTCTAGATTTTTTTAGTTGAGGGTGTCTCAATGCTTTTCAGTATTTTATAATGAATATACTTAATATGAAGGGGGAGCCAGGGTGGCCGAATGGTAGAGCGTTGGACTTCTAATGCTCGGGTCGTGAGTTCGTATCCCGGCTGGGGCCAAATATTTGTGCTGGCTTTTTCATCGTTGCCCCGTCTTTGATATCACCCGTATGTGGTGGAAAAGGACGTTAATTCCCCAAACAACCACCCACCCACCCACCCACCCACCCACCCACCCTGAATATGAAGTCAGAAGACAAGTTAGGCGTACCATTGACAAATAATAAGACAGAACTTCAATTTTTATTTCATCAGGTCCAACCCGGAGGGCGTGACCTTCACCTTGACGCTGAGAACGTTCCTGTTGGAGAACATCGCGAAACACGTGCGCACATTCTTAGAAGTGGCAGCACCGGATGTATATGTCCCCGGATACAGACTGCTCGAGGTATGATATAGAGCTTAGCTGGTCGCTTTATGAACTTCATTATCCTTTTCGGGGCGGTCTGTGGTCTAGTGGTTAAGAGACTTCGTCCCCAATGCGAGAGGTCAGGTTTGAGTCCCACTCGGGGAACAGAAATTTTCCTTCTCGTATGTGGAACCGTTCATTTGGGTCGACCGTCGGGGGGGGGGGGGGGGGGGGGTTCTCTCCGAGTACTCCGGCTTCCTCCCCCTTCTGCTTTTGGTATGTTCAGCCCACAAAAATAAAATGTAAATGCAATTCTAAAGGGCCGAAACTTTAATGTCTGAGCTGGCACTTCGCACCACGTGATTGTAATGTGTTCATATCCAGTGTGTGAGAGAATGCGTGTGGTTCATGTGAGCGTGCGTGTTTGGTTCAGTTCGCGGATGTTTGAGCCATTTCGAGAATACAGTTATTATGACTATTATTATTTCGGGTAATTAAGACGGAGGACTTGAAGAAAAGACCCCGACGAGCAGCCTGATGATTGGTTCTCGCTATGAACCAAGACTAATAAATAATTGAGAAGTAAGAGATGTTTCAATTTTGGCCGCAGCTACCGAGCCTCTCGCGAGAGTTCCTCACATTATCTTGTGTGTGTGTGTGTGTGTGTGTGTGTGTGTGTGTGTGTGTGTGTGTGTGTGTGTGTGTGTGTGTGTGTGTGTGTGTGTCGCTGCAGGTTGGCGACCTCCTGCTGATTATGGACAGATTCATCATCAACGTCACCGTCACGGACTTACCCTCGGACAGCCCCACGCCATCTCCGTCACCAACGATGACGCTATCTTCCATCAGTATGACGTCAACACCAGAACCTTCACCGACGTCATCTGTTCCAGAGCCAAGTTCTTCGATTGACCCATGTGAGATTTATATTATATTATATAGAGTTTTCACAATGAGGTGCCCCCGATTACGGAAAATACACCACACGAGTTTGTTGATTTCGACCGTAAAACTGCGAGTTTTAACGAGCAGTTTTACGGTCGAAATCAACAAACGAGTGTGGTGTATTTTACGTAATCGGGGGCACCGAATTGGGAAAATTATTTATACCACGTCCCTACCTGCATTTCAAGTCTTTTGATTTGAAAGCTGACATCGGCAATCCAAATGCTTCACGCGACATCACTGACTGAGGTGCTTTACCTCGCTTTGTCCATAGGCTTTGAGAAGTCAGCTTTTCCGTTTCGAAGCCTCCGTCTTAGTAGAGAACTGGAACTAGGCTTACGCTTGTCACAAACACGACCGCTTGTTGATAACACGCAGCAAAAGATCAACAATTCCACGTCAAGCGACTGGCAAAGCTCCTTCGTCCCCATTTCCGTACGAAGTCGAACTACGTCATGTCGTGACGTAAATTATTCTTTAGTCCCTTTTCGCGTCATATTGTGACGCAAATCCTTTCACCAGAACACACTGCTGGAACACTGCTAGGGGTAATACCTGTTCACTCTTTAAGGCAATGTCACACTGAAAACAAGTTTCCCTGCTACGGTCAAGACATTCCTACCTTACTAGACACCCTTTTCTTGTATGTAGAACTTCAATGCGTATGAAATACCTCTGGATGGGGTTTCTGGGTAAAGTCGATGTCTCTTTTCCTTAAACATACATGTTGACTGAGCGGATACGGGAAGGTGTCACTTGACACTCCGCACGGCGGCTTTCATTGGTTCAAACACAAAACATGTTTTCGGATTTTAGGGCAGGCTCTAAAACTGAAAACACGATCAAAACAGTGTTTTGAAAACATTGTTGTGAAGTATGTCACACGACAAAACACACTGTTTCGCAGCGAAACATCTGAAAACAAAGTTTTCAAGTGTTTTTGCCCTCTCGTGTGACATGGCCTTTAGGTACAGCCATAAAATTCACCCGTGGTTGTCATGGGTACAATGTTTATACCACATGTGGTGAATTATGGATTTTATACCATGACTTATAATAGTGGTAGAGTGGTATAAATTATATTATATTATATTATATTATATTATATTATATTATATTATATTATATTATATTATATTATATTATACATTCATATAGTTGACACAAACATACATCAACAACACTTGTGAAATCTGAAGAACACTTTCATGGAACCTGATTCTCTTCGCTGATATTTTTGCATTTCTTTGTAACAATAACTAAATGTGTTATATCAGACTTACTTGGTGGGTCGTGTTGCGCAAATGTAATGTATTTAGATGACGATTGTTAGTCACAGTATATCATAGTAAATACTAGATAAAACAAGGAATGGAAATAACAGAATGTTTCCCACCACCTAGGTGGCCTGCAGGCCGAAGGACACAAATACACAGGGCCTCAAAATGCCTACATATTCCCTATTAGCCTCAGGCATCATAGTCACCCCTACAAATGCTTCAGTCTAGAAACAATTACTATCATGAACAGACCAATCAAAGGCACGCACCTGACAGGGGTTTATAAAAATTTGAATGTCTCCTTTCCGCTCAGGCCTCACTGGAGTAATGCACATCTACTTTCTGTTTGGGCTAGAGTGGCAGTTTGCACAAACCCGCTTGCCTCACGTGTGTCCGACCTCTGTGCAAAAAGCCCCAGCTTCACTGACAGCTTGCCTCTTCTTATGACCGCCTGGCGTGCACCTTGACATACGTAGACACAAAAAAACCCCACGAAACTCACGCTTTTTCATGACAACAAAAATGACTACAGACTAGCACACTCGCCAGACCTGAGCGCTCTATATTCAGTTATCATCATCATCATCATCATTGACTTGCTTAAAGTGTAACAAATTCAGTTATTGATGGATACCAAGCTGCACATGATAGTTCAACTGGTATATACTTAAAAGAACAAACACTTCAGTTCTACAGTTCAATTTGGCTAAGACTGTTCTCCCTTGTTGCAGATCTCTGGAGTTTCTTGTCGTTCCAGTTTGGTCTGGCTGACTTTACATTCACGGAGGATCTCAACTATGCGGTGTCCGGGAGATATCAGAATCTTCAGAGGAAATTCTGTCAGGATGTTAGTGTTGCCAGTGTTCCTGATGATAGTGAATGTATACTGAACTGCTTTTTCCTTCATTCTACTCGATTTTAGTTGACGCTTTTGTATTTTATGTTGTTTTTCTTGTCACTGCCTTACTTTGCGTCACTTTACTTCACTTTATGTCACTTTACGTCACGTCACTTTACGTCACGTCACTTTATGTCACGGCGCTTTATGTCACGTCGCTTTACGTCACGTCGCTTTACGTCACGTCGCTTTACGTCACGTCACTTTACTCCCTTTAAGTAACGCCCCTTTACTTTACGTCACTTTTCGTCTCTTTACATCCCTTTACTTTACGTGCCTTTTCGGCACGTCACTTACCGTCTCTCTTTACGCCCCTTATCTTTACGTCACTTTACGTCTCCTTCCGTCCCTTTACTTAACGTCACTTTCTTCTAACCGATACATTTGTACATGGGTGCATATTGAAATTACTGGAAAAGCAAATACACCTTTTCTTTACCGTCCATGTTCGTTCTTTTTTCTTTTTTCTTTTTTTTTTTTTTCTTTCGTTCTTTCTGTCTTTTTCTATTTCTGTTTTTTCCCCTTTTTAAAGGGGGTGGTGTTGGTTTGTCCGTCGGTTCGGTTTGTTTGTTTGTTTACAAAAACTGTTATGTTTTTGTTGTTTGCAGATTCAGCGGTACTATGCTGCCAGTCCCCTTGCAGCTTACTATAGGAATTGCCGCATTGACCAGTTCATGTGAGTTCATTGTATATATACACTTTTTTTCTTGTTACTTCATCTATCTATCTACCTATCTACCTATCTATCTGCCTGCCTGTCTGTCTGTCTGCCTGCCTGTCTGTCTGTCTGTCTGTCTGTCTATCCATATCTATCGATCTAACTATCTATCTGTCTACAGGTCTGACAGACCTGACATACATAGATCGTTTCAAGTCTGACTTGAAAACACCTCTTTTCCGGCTGGCTTTCGACTATCTATTTGTCTTCAATGTCTGCATGTCTTGTCATCATTTTATTTTCTCATAAAGAAAAAAAAACATATTTAGACAAATAGCAGAGATGATACTGATTACGTGTTTTTCAGAGAGCCGCCTAATCCAAACGTTCGCCCCAAAGTGACCTTCACCTTCATGTTTGAGATTCCCTACTCGAAAGCCGTGGATGATATGGTGGTTGAAACGTTGCTGTACACACCACCCAGAGTGGATATTGACGGGTTAGTGTCGTGATCACCTTACATCGCCTTGCGCCATATAGCTTTTTGTTTTCATCTATATGTCGTACTGTGTGTTCGAAAGAACTTGTTGCAAGCAGAGTAGACAAAAGCAAGTTCTGTATTTGTTGTTGTTGTTGTTGTTGTTGTTGAGGTTTGTTTGTTTGTTTGTTTGTTTGTTTTCGGTTTGTTTCTTGTTTGGTTTGGTTTGTAATTTGTGTTTCATTTCTTTTTGTTTCTTGTTTTGTGTCTTACGTGGTGGAAAAGGACGTTAAACTCCCAAACACCCACCCATCTTCTTGTTTCCTGTTACCTTTTGTGTTTCGTGTTTGGTTTGGTTTGCATTCGTTTGTGTTTCGTGTTTCGTTTTGTGTTTCGTTTCGTTTGGTCTGATTTGATTTGCTTTGCTTCGTGTGTGTTCTGTGTTTCGTTTCGTGTTCGTCTGGTTTAGTTTGGTAACTTCCATAACCCCAGTAACGTACATCTAGGCGAAATAAACCTGCAGCAGACATCACTATAGTCTTTGACTGTCGTTCATGTTCTGCAGAGCCAAGACGCTGCACGTCGGTGACTTGTATCTCATCATCGAGACCTTCACGCAAGTGATTCCGGGCCCTGACGGTTCTTCCCTGAAATCCTACTGGACGCCAAGTTCTCTGTACACCACGACAATGGACAACACCCTTACCCCCACCATCTTCCCCACCCCGACCCAAGAAACCACGCCCTCGTCCGTCACCACTACACCGTCCACAACGACTAAGGACCGTAAGTCGGTTACAGTTAAAATTATTGAGCTGCAATTCCCCAAGATGATTTGATTGGATTTGACTGTATTTTACAAGGTGGAGGTGACCTGACCTTGAAACTACAAACTACTTACATACTAGTCTAGCCATAAAAAGAAAAAATAAAAAAAAAAAAAAAAAACACATACCAATCAAGGGTTGGTGGGTGGGTGTTTGGGGGTTTAACGTCCTTTTCCACCACATAGGGTGATATCAAAGACGGGGCAACGATGAAAAAGCCAGCTCAAATATTTGGCCCCAGCCGGGATCGAACTCACGACCCGAGCATTAGAAGTCCAACGCTCTACCATTCGACTACCCCGGCTCCCCCATACCAATCAAGGACGGATACGTAATGTTGATAAGTTATTATATACAATAAGCATGTACATAAGTATGTATTTATAAGGGCTGCCTACAATCGGTTTGGAAGAGAGAGGGAGCCTGTTCATCTGCTGGGTGGATTAGGTCGGGACACGAGATGAGCAAGGGCACGGGATACGAGATGGGCAAGGGCACGTGGCATTAATTTATCATATTCTCTGGCTTTTTGTTCCAGCCACGCTTTATTTCCGCATGTCGTTCGAGGTGCTCAACATGACATGGACGTCAGGCCTCGGTAACAACAAATCCAGCATCTTCCGCTTCTACAATGTGAACTTCTGCCGACAGGTACGATGATGATGATGATGATGATGATGATGATGATGATGATGAATGTATGTGTGGACTTGACTGGACTTGGCCTAGCTTTGTTTGACTTGACTTGGTTCGACTTGACTTGGTTAGAATTGACCTGGTTTGACTTGACCTGTTCGACTAGACTTGGTTCGACTTGACTTCGTTCGACTTAACTTGGTTTGACTTGACTTGGTTAGAAATGACTTGGTTTGACTTGACCTGGTTTGACTAGACTAAGTTTGACTTGACTTGGTTTCACTTGACCTGGTTAGAATTGACCTGGTTTCACTTGACTTGGTTTCATTTGATCTTCTGTAGAAAATGATGACACTTGACATACTCTGTGTGTGTGTGTGTGTGTGTGTGTGTGTGTGTGTGTGTGTGTGTGTGTGTGTGTGTGTGTGTGTGTGTGTGTGTGTGTTTTAAAAGCTGAACCAATGGCTCCCTGGGCCAGAAGACAAAGACTTCAAGCACTATCAGAGTTGTCAGATCGACACATTCAGGTGAGACCGCTTGAGTTCGCAGCCTACATCCAGCTTGTTAGTTCTTCCATCGTTGTTTTTGACTGAGAGCAAAGCGTGTACTGAATGGTTTTGTAAAACGGGTTTGGCTGGGGCTATAATTATGCGCACCGCATCTTTGAACCGGTGCAAACGCATTGTTTCGTTTCCTTTTTAACTTTAACTTTTGAACTGCTCTGTAAAGCGCTTTGTACCAAGCTTCCCATTAATAATGATGATAGTAATGACGACGATGGTGATGTTGATGATTATCGTCATTGGTATTATCGTCATCATCGTCGTCATATCATCATCATCATAATCGTCTTCATCATCCTCTGTTACTAGTGGCGACCCCTTGCGGGTGAACTTCATCTTGACGTTCCGCACCATGGAGGGCCTGAACTTTGAACGGATCGAGCGCCTGGTGACTGGGATGATCAAGGAGCTTGCCAGGCGCTACACCATACTGGACGTTCTGGGTTATCACGTGGGTGAAGACGTCGTCGGCAGCCCGTATCCACGGCTGCTCGTCGACCTCAAGTCCGGGAAGATTCATGAGGGGATAACCACCATCAACCCTTACGGTGGGTGAGAGTTCTGTCCCTTGGCTGGAAGAGTTTTCTGCCCCACGGGGGGAACATCGAATGATTATTAATATTGATGGTCGGCTAGTCTGGTCTAGTGCAGTCTAGTCTAGTCCAGTGTAGTATAGTATAACCCTTGTCACGTGGCTAAAAGTCGAGTACCTTTCTCATTGGCTTCGTTCTCGAGTTAAATCAAGTATAGCAGTCTAGTATAGTATAGCATAGTATAGTATGGAATGGTGTAGTATAGTTAGTGTAGACAACTTTTATCCGTGTGTGCGTGCGTGCGTGCGTGTGTGTGCGTGCGTGTGCGTGTGTGTGTGTGTGTGTGTGTGTGTGTGTGTGTGTGTGTGTGTGTGTGTGTGTACCCATTATCTAAGGACATGACAAGAAGATTACAATGAAACGTATGTGATTTGACAGATGCAATAGGATACGAGTTCGTCTACAATATATTCCCCGGAAACTTCTCAAGGGCACTACTGGACAAGTCCTCTTACGAGTTCAAGGAGGCAGCGTATGAATTTTGCAAAGACGTACGTAAAGAAACACGGTTCCTGTGTTGCTTTAGTGTTGGTGTGAGGTGCCTATCTCGCCATAGTGTATACACACACACACACACACACACACACACACACACACACACACACACACACACACACACACACACACACACACACACATATATATATATATATATATATATATATATATATATGTCAAATATGTACGTATGAATTTGCCTCATCAAAGATTTGTCATCTCAAGTCATTCGCTTTTTCAAAGACGAGAACACTTGCAAAGTGTTGCAAGCACATATTGGTCCTTCCGAGATTGGAGCCGGTGCTGCGAGAAGGAATCTTAGATTACGACTGATACATACAATTTCTGCACGTACAAATTTTATGCAAAATGCAATTTTGACAAAAATCACATTTTAATCAAGTTTTTTTTTCTTCTTTTTTTTAGAAAATGGATTACACGCACCCTTTTTGTGCTGTACGTCTGTTGTTGTCCTTGTTTATATATGAACCAGCGTGTTTGACCATGTCATTTTTACCGTTATTGTCCAGATCGACGGTATCTTTAACGCGCTGCTGATTCGCAACGTGAGGGACCGCTACCATGGATGCTATGTCAACGGGTTTAAGTATGCAATACTCACCGCAACGTTTACTTTCTTTGTTGTTGTTGTTGTTGTTGTTGTTGCCCCCTTGCTAAAAAGCTCGTACGCTTTCAACCCAAAGTACGGTAGTCGTATTCAGACTTTCAATGTTGCTAACAAAATCACCTCATTTAGCTTTGACGACAGGGAGTCCGAGACGAAGGCCATTAATTTAATTTAACGATAATTTTTGCAGGGACGGACTGCAAAAGACTCTGACGTTCACACTCGTCTTTAAAGAAAACAAGAAACTCGATCCGAACCGGCTCAGCGGGTTTATCGAGTACTCGAAGGCTGTAGTGGGAGTCCCGTACCTGACCATTGGTCACTTTCTGGTCACCAGTACTGAAACTGTCACTCACTTCTACCTCATGCTGGACACCATGACAACGCACGTGGACTACCGCACCACCACGCCACAGCCAGGTAGTTAGTTAGTTAGTTAGTTAGTTAGTGTGTGTGTGTGTGTGTGTGTGTGTGTGTGTGTGTGTGTGTGTGTGTGTGTGTGTGTGTGTGTGTGTGTGTGTGTGTGTGTACTGGAGTTTGCTTACTTCTTTGCTTGTTTGTACCTGTATCCCTGAAATTTAAGAAAAAAATAGGCCTTCTTGTGGACGAAGGTTCTGTTAGATACATTTGCGTGTGCACATTTAGGAAAAGCAAACTCCACAAGTCAGGTTTTTGGCAGCAAGCCTCTAATATCATGACCTTACACATCTGACGATGTCTGACACAGTCAGACGGTATGATGGTGAACAAGAAGAAAAAGAAGAAAGAACAAACAGACTAATTTTGATTGCACATGAAAAAAAAAAGTAAAAAGCACCATGCATTCTGCGAATGTAGTTGCGTGGTAAACCAGCAATATTAGGCTTTGAAGTTTAACTGGTATTTTTAGTTCTTCTTTTTTCCTTCCTTTTTTTCAGAGATATTTACGTATGTGGAGGTTGGATTCCAGGTTGTGGCACCAGAATGGACCTGGGAACTCGCTGATCCCTCTTCCTTCCTGTTCCAGCGGCATGCACGGCGCTTCTGTGGAAATGTGAGAGATATATAAAAATGATTGTTTACACCACAAGGTTAAGTTAATGTGAGTAGTCTACATCTGCCCACTACAGTGAGAAAACGGATGGATGTTCGTATATTTTGAAGTTCCGATGTCTTTTGTCTACTGTGAGGGTGGTTTTAAAGACCGGGGGGAGGGGGGAGGGGTCACTTGAGATACGCAGTATCCAGTGCCAGTTTAAGTTTCAAACGCTGTCTTAAAACCCATCTGTTTAAAACCCATAATGTAGCTGCTGGGTTTTTTCACATAATTTGCAGTTTGGTACATGTTGCCAATGTGTGTGTGTTGTGTGTGTATGCGTGTGTGTATGTAAGCTGTTTTCAGTGAGTATTCTGCATGTTCTTGGTGTGTAATATTTGTTTTTATGTGGTTACTGTATGCTGCCAGAGTGTCGTCAGCTGTACTTTTTAAAATATTTTTGTCAGTATGTACGGCGCTTCGAGCCTGCTGTACATGTATAAGCGCCCTGTGAGTCTCCTATATTATTATTATTTGATAGTGAATAGACAGAATACTTTCGAGTTGTTGGTGACAAGACATAAGATTTTGGAAATGTTCAGCCCACCAAATTTGCACAATAAATGCAATTCTAAATTCCGAAATTTTAATAGCTGAGCTGACCCTTCGCACCACGTGATTGTCATGTGTTTATGCCCTCCTGTGTGTGAGAGAATGCGTGTGTTTCACGTGAGCGTGCATGCTGGGTTCAGTTCGCGGCGCTTTGAGCCGATTCACGAAATTGGGTAAAGCGCCTATACACTACTCATTATTATTATGATTATTATTATTATTATCATCATAAGAAACTTAGCTGTTTGTGTCTATGGTAGATTGTCAATGGCAGATCTTGGAACAACACGTTTTCCAGTGCAAAAAGAAATGTTTGTGTATAAATCTGCATAACGTAGCTACCATATTACACACACCAAGAAAGCATGCCTCCTAAAACTGTAATGGTTCACAGCCATCCTGACCGTCGCATTGCGTGTAATTGACATATTTTTATCCCCCAGGTCACGAAGTGGATGAAAGCTGAAAAACCAGATTACCTGGGATGTAAAGTCGTGCGATTCGGGTATGGCTGCATTGTTGTTATTGTTGTTGTTGTTGTTGTAAGTGGCGGTGGTGGTGTTACAATAGTCAAGGTATTGTTTGTTTGTTTGTTTGTTTGTTTGTTTGTTTGTTTGTTTGTTTGTTTGTTTTTGTTGTGGTCGGGGTGGTTGGTTGGACGATAGGGTTTGTTTGTTTGTATGTGTTGTTGTTTTTGTTTTGTTAATTTTCTCGTTGTTGTTGGGGTTTTTGTTTTTTGTTGTTGTTGTTTGTTGTTGTTTTTGTTTGTTTGTTTTTGGTTGTTTTTTATTTTTTGTTTGTTGTTGTTTTTGTTGTTGTTTGTTTGTTTGTTTGGTTGGTTGGTTGTTTTTTTTGGGGGGTCTTTGGCTTTTTGGGGTTTGTTTTAGTGTGTTTGTTTGTATGTTTGTTTGTTTGTTTCGTGCGGTTTTTTGGGGTTTTTTTCAATTTTTAATTACGTCCACCGACAGGCAAAACCCCATGACTATTGAGGCCGACCTGAAGTTCAGGGGAAAGCAGCCAGCGACACTGAAAACCGACGTGGACACGATTCTGCTGGAGAGTCCTGATTGGACAATGCTTGGCAACGTGATGACGCTCCTTATCGGCGACATGTACATCTACGAAGACTCTCTGAAAGTGGGTCAACGTACCGCTCCTGTCGGCTCCACCACCAGCCCTGCTACAACGACCACCACAACCACCACGACGACAATTCCAACGCCTACCACGCGTGAGTATAAAGTGATCCGTGTGCAGAAAAAAAGAGTCTATGGTTCATACTCATTAGAAGAATTATATATAACAACGGAAAGTGACTGCCGGCGAGACAGAAAAAGATTAAAATTAAATACCAAAATAAAGAGCGTGTTTAGAACTCTGTGTGTGTGTGTGTGTGTGTGTGTGTGTGTGTGTGTGTGTGTGTGTGTGTGTGTGTGTGTGTGTGTGTGTGTGTGTGTGTGTGTGAGTGAGAGAGAGAGAGAGAGTTTGAATCAGGGACTGTTGTTGTTGCTGTTGTTGTTAAGAGAGAGAGAGGGGGGGGGGCGTGTTTTCTCGCGAGCAAACTGTTCTACGTTATCTAACTTCTCGTCAACACAACTGTTACTGTCCCACCAAAATTCCGCAAAGTGAAATCAATGTTTAATATCTGTAACCTCCTCTCCTTACCAAAAAAAAAAATGTAGCGCTTAGTTTTGCTAAATTTCTTAAGTACTGTAAAGTTGTATGAAGATTTTCGTCGCTTGTATTTCTCGTACTTACGCTACACTGTTATTTGTATTTTGTGTTTGTATTTGCTGTCTGTTAAGTTCACTTCTCCATGCCCCAGTGGGGATCAAAGGAAATGACATCTTGAATCTTGTTCGATGGCTTGATCTGAACGAGTTTACAAACTATTTGAAAATTGTCCACAAAATGAGAATGGAAAGGTGGTCTGTTAGCATAGCAACAAATAATTTGTCCGTTCAGAAATGTAATTGATAATAATGATAATAATATAAAGTTATTGTATAGCGCAGTGTCCCCACAAAGTGGGCTCAAGACGCTTCACAGTTACAATCCAAACTAATACATCGAAAGTACACAACACCACACGGACCTCCGTAGCATCATCTTATCATCGTCCTCATCTCCATCATCATGCATAATATAAAAAAAAAAAAAATGTCCCAGCTTCCGAGCCCTCCGTGGATTCCACCCATTACCTGGGAGGAATACCACTGGAACTGGCAAAGAGTTGGGGCAGCAAAAAAAAAGTACACAACACGTACTGACACAATACACACACGCACGCACGCACGTACAAAGACGCGCGCGCGCGCACACACACACACACACACACACACACACACACACACACACACACACACACACACATTGATCGCAAGTATGTCCAAACCTGACAATGACTTTTCTCCCTCTCTCAGCGAGCAACCCCTGTTTGCTGGGTGGAGGAGTTCACCGCCATCAGACCAAGTGTGACTACTTCCTGCAATGCATCGGTAACGTCCCTGTCGAGCTGCCCTGCCCCTCGGGCACTGTGTACTTGGACGGCACGTGCAAAACGCCACCTCCTGGATTCCAGTGTAATTCTTCGTCAGCCCTCAAACTGGCGCCAAAATAATGCATTTCGACAGCCAAACTTTATACAGATCACAAAATAGATGACTTTTTTCAGACTTCTTTCATTGATTTTTCACTTTTCTTCTAGTTGTGGTTTTTGTCCATAAACAGTCTGCCAGTTATGACTATAAACTTATGTAATCTTTATTTTGTTGTTGTTGTTGTTGCCGTGTTCTTTTCATTTGTTGTAAGTTTGTGCGTATTTCTGTATTATTTTTACTTTCGCCTCGCCTTCATAAATCTGTCATGTCCTTCACCTTTTTTATGCTGTTGTATTTTCTTATGCATTGCAAACACTAACTGTTTATGTTGTTGTTGTTCGAAAACACCAACTGCTGTTGTTGGTGGTGGTGGTTGTGCTGGTGTTGTCGTTGTTGTTGTTTAACAGCTTGTTGGTAGAGTCGGTATTTTTGGATGTCTATTGTCTCGTTTTGTTTTGGAAAGCTTGGTACTGCAGTCGTCTCCCCCCCCCCCCCCAAAAAAAAAAAAAAAAAAAAAAAAAACACCCTGTATTTGAATAGATCTGGGGGAAAAATACGCAGAAGTGGATATCGTTATATTTTTGACAATAGGCGTGAGGTTGAGGTGCCTTTGTGTGAATGTATGCTTGTCCTGAGTTTGCAGAATCATTGGTGGTACAGGGTCTTTTCCATCAGATTATAATATTGTACGAAGCAGTTGTCATTCATCCTAGTTTTGGGTTTTTTTCTGTTTCGCATTTTCAACAAGTACAGATGGAATCACATGTATGCATACGCTGTATAGTTATACATGAGTGTACTCAAAAGTTAACAACTATATATGAAGATTTACCATGCGGATTCACAAAACTTGCTCGAAGAAATGTAAAGTCATCCTATTTTTTTTGGTGTAATATATGTTTTGACAAGTATAATTTGAATGTTCTTCTTTAGGTGGTTAGTGTGTGTAGCTATTCAGGGGATCAGATCACTTGCAGCATCATAATTATTGCGTTTTGACCGCCTGGCTATATTACAGCCGTTGTATTCGAAGATTTCACTTAGGTTAAGGAGCAGTTCCTGGCATTTCTTATGTACAGGACATAATTATTACTGTCAAACATTGTTTTATACCAATTTCGTGACACAGCCTTGGGGAATAAATTTGATTGTATCTCTGAGTGTGTTCATTATTAGTATGTTAGTCAGCAGTTCTCGTGGACAAACAACGAACTTCGTTGACACTTGAAAATATACATATGCATTTGAAAAATCTTGTGTGTGCGTGCACGCACACACTGACACGCACACAGCACACACACACACACACACACACACACACACACACACTCTCTCTCTCTCTCTCTCTCTCTCTCTCTCTCTCTCTCTCTCTCTCTCTCTATCGTTTAAATGCTCAACGCTCTATCGTTTAAAAGCAGCCTCTTCAAATATCTATTAGCCAACAAATAACAAACAATCATAAAAATAGGAACCACACGTTCACATAAATATGGACATACTAGTTCATACATGCGATAATAGTGTGTGTGTGTGTGTGTGTGTGTGTGTGTGTGTGTGTGTGTGTGTGTGTGTGTGTGTGTGTGTGTGTGTGTGTGTGTGTGTGTGTTTTTGAAGTTTCTTGTTCCAGGTTTACGTATGTTCGATCATTTGGCTTTTTTTGTTTAGTTGTTTGTTCTTAAAAACGGCAAGTTTGAAAACTGGTTGCAAGACCAAAACTTCCACCGTTTTCAAATAAAGTTATTTCAATTTCAATTTCAATTTCTCTCTCTCTCTCTCTCTCTCTCTCTCTCTCTCTCTCTCTCTCACACTTAAAGTGTTAGAAATTCTTCCCCTACAGTGCCACTTTCAGTTTAACAAAGGAATGTTTATGTACAAACTCCGCAAAAAGTTAGTTCCGGAATATCTTGCATGTACTCTCTCAGAATCCACATCCATAGACTCTAGGTTAGGACTAACTTTTAAAATCCCCCGTCCCCGCATTGACATGTATAAAAGTAGTTTCGCATTTTCCGGAACTTCATTGTGGAATTCTCTTCCTGTCCATGTTGGGCACAGTCGGTCAGCCTCATCATTTAAAAGCAGCCTCTTCAAATATCTATTAGCCAACAAATAACAAACAATCATAAAAATAGGTGCCACACGTTCACATAAATATGGACATACTAGTTCATACATGCGATAATAGTGTGTGTGTGTGTGTGTGTTTGAAGTTTCTTGTTCCAGGTTTACGTATGTTCGATCATTTGGCTTTTTTTTTTTTGTTTAGTTGTTTGTTCTTAAAAACGGCAAGTTTGAAAATTGGTTGCAAGACCAAAACTTCCACCGTTTTCAAATAAAGTTATTTCAATTTCAATTTCTCTCTCTCTCTCTTTGAATTTGTTTGAATTTGTTTTTCCAGGATAAAACTGCCTGCATATCAATGATAATAACTATAGTAATACATAGGTTTTTTTTTATAGAACGCTGCTCTCCAAGTACCAAGGGCTCGCTGTGCTTAAAGCACACACACACACACACACACACACACACACACACACACACACACACACACACACACACACACACACACACACACACACACACACAGAGTCTATTTGCACGCACTCTAGCATCCAGTTTGGCAGGAGCAGCGACATTAAACGACTCATGGTACACACAAACAGATTCAACAGAAGTTAACACATGTACAGTAGTACAATGCATTCACTCAACTTATTATCGCGATCGTTTTCGTGCTAACGATGTCTGTAAGGTTTCCCCATTTCCTGCAGATTCAATATTATATCAATAATAAAATCGCTGCTAAAAATTCTGAAAACTTTTATAGCGTTGACTCCAAGAAACATCTGTTATTCCCATGAACTTGTGGGTAACCAGGACAGCCGAATGGTACAGTGTTCGACTTTCAATGCTCTTGAATTTGAATCCCGGCTGGGGCCAAATATTTGTGCTGACCTTTTCCTCGTTGCCCCGTCTTTGAAATCACCCATACGTGGTGGAAAAGGACGGTTAAAATTCCAAAACACCTACCCACTCACGACATGGGCGTGCATGGACAATTCAGTCCACAAAACGACGACCAGTGATGATATATAAATAGTACAGTAGTGGGGAGGGGGGGAGGTGACGTCCTTTTCCACTATGTATGGGTGATATCAAAGACGGGGCAACGAGAAAAAGGCCAGCATAAATATTTGGCCCCAGCCGGGTTTCGAACTCACGAACCGAGCATTGAAAGTCCAACGCTCTACCATTCGGCTATCCCGGCTCCCCAGTTTAATAACAGACAACCAAACTTCGAAGGCTACCTGTCGCTTACTTGTACCTATTCGGTTCGCCTAAGCTTACAGTTTATATCATAAGAGGGGGTGGGTGTTTGGGAGTTTAACGTCCTTTTCCACCACGTATGGGTGATAGCAAACTCTGGGCAACGAGGAAAAGGCCAACACAAATATTCGACCGGGATTCAAACTCACCAAGCATTGAGAGTCCAACGGTCTACCATTCAATTTCATGACACAGCCTTGGGGAATAAATTTGATTGTATCTCTGAGTGTGGTCATTATTAGTCTGTTAGTCAGCAGTTCATGTGGACCAACAACGAACTTTGTTGACACTTGAAAATATACATATGCATTTGAAAAATGTGTGTACGCGCGCGCGCGCATACACACACACACACACACACACACACACACACACACTCTCTCTCTCTCTCTGAATTTGTTTTTCCAGGATAAAACTGCCTGCATATCGATAATAATAATAATTATAGTAATACATAGTTTTTATAGAGCGCTGTTCTGTCAGTACCAAGGGCTCGCTGCGCTTAAAGCACACACACACACACACACACACACACACACACACACACACACACACACACACACACACACACACACACACACACACACACACACACGCACGCTCGCACGAGCGCGCACACACACACACACACACACACACACACACACACACACACACACACACACACACACACACACACACACACACACACACACCGTCTATTTCCAGCCACTCTAGCATCCAATTTGGCAGGAGCAGCGACATCAAACGACTCACGGTACACGCAAACAGTTTCAACAGAAGTTAACACATGTACATTAGTACAATGCATTCACTCAACTCATTATCGCGATCGTTTTCGTGCTAACGTTGTCTGTAATGTTTCCCCCATTTCCTGTAGATTCAGTATTATAGCCGAATGGTACAGCCAAATGGTACACGGTCCAACGGTCTACCATTCAGCTATCCCGGCTCCCCTCATATCATAAGAGGACGAAACTAAAAGAACATACATACTGAACAACGCGCCTGTTCCACTATCGAGAATAGGTGCGTCACTGTATATAAACATACAAATCGAGTACGCAAGCGTACTCTTTTGCTTGGCTATCTGGAGAGCGCACAGCTGTGTACTACCAATATGGCAGCAGTTAAATCAGTAATAATTTGTTATTTGTTCGGACTGTTAACAAGATTCAGTAATGGAGGTAAGAGTTATTATTTTGCCTTTTTGTTGGGTTTCCCTTCCCTTGGCCAGCTGCATTCAAAATAATAATGGCCATTGCACAACTGCTAACTGTAAATATGGCAACGGTTAAATCAGTAATAATTTGTTCTTTTTTCGGACTGTTAGCAAGATTCAGCAATGGATGTAAGAGTTATTATACCAGTAGTCTGCCTTTCTCCTCCTTGTTTTTTTGGTTTTTGTTTTTCCTTGGTCAGCTGCATTCAAAATTGTGATGCTGGTTGTGTCTGTTTCGAAACTCACGCGAAGGTTTGCTGTTGGTAATTGGTAGTTGGAAAGCACACTTTCTCCCAAGCAGTCTAGACTTTCTCTAACAGCAACCACACTTCAAGCACACTTTCTCCCAAGCAGGCTAGAATTTCTGTAACAGCAACCACACTTCAAGCACACTTTCTCCCAAGCAGGCTAGAATTTCTCAGCAATCACGCTTCAAGCACACTTTCTCCCAAGCAGGCTAGAATTTCTCTAACAGCAACCACACTTCAAGCACACTTTCTCCCAAGCAGGCTAGAATTTCTGTAAAAGCAACCACACTTCAAGCACACTTTCTCCCAACCAGGCTAGAATGTCTGTAACAGCAACCACACTTCAATCACACTATCTCCCAAGCAGGCTAGAATTTCTGTAACCGCAACCACACTTCAAGCACACTTATAGAATTTCTTTAACAGCAACCACACTTCAAACACACTTTCTCCCAAGCAGGCTAGAATTTCTCTAACAGCAACCACACTTCAAGCACACTTTCTCCCAACCAGGCTAGAATTTCTGTAACAGCAACCACACTTCAAGCACACTTTCTCCCAAGCAGGCTAGAATGTCTGTAACAGCAACCACGCTTCATGCACACTTTCTCCCAAGCAGGCTAGAATTTCTGTAACAGCAACCACACTTCAAACACACTTCTAGAGTTTCTGTAACAGCAACCACACTTCAAGCACACTTTCTCCCAAGCAGGCTAGAATTTCTCTAACAGCAACCACACTTCAAGCACACTTTCTCCCAAGTAGGCTAGAATTTCTGTAACAGCAACCACACTTCAAGCACACTTTCTCCCAAGCAGGCTAGAATTTCTGTAACAGCAAGCACACTTCAAACACACTTCTAGAATTTCTTTAACAGCAACCACACTTCAAGCACAGTTTCTCCCAAACAGGGCTAGAATTTCTTTAACAGCAACCACACTTCAAACAGACTTCTAGAATTTCTGTAACAGCAACCACACTTCAAGCACACTTATAGAATTTCTTTAACAGCAACCACACTTCAAGCACAGTTTCTCCCAAGCAGGGCTAGAATTTCTTTAACAGCAACCACACTTCAAGCACAGTTTCTCCCAAACAGGGCTAGAATTTCTCTAACAGCAACCACACTTCAAGCACAGTTTCTCCCAAGCAGGGCTAGAATTTCTTTAACAGCAACCACACTTCAAGCACAGTTTCTCCCAAGCAGGGCTAGAATTTCTCTAACAGCAACCACACTTCAAGCACAGTTTCTCCCAAGCAGGGCTAGAATTTCTCTAACAGCAACCACACTTCAAGCACAGTTTCTCCCAAGCAGGGCTAGAATTTCTCTAACAGCAACCACACTTCAAGCACAGTTTCTCCCAAACAGGGCTAGAATTTCTCTAACAGCAACCACACTTCAAGCACAGTTTCTCCCAAACAGGGCTAGAATTTCTCTAACAGCAACCACACTTCAAGCACACTTTCTCCCAAACAGGGCTAGAATTTCTCTAACAGCAACCACACTTCAAGCACAGTTTCTCCCAAACAGGGCTAGAATTTCTCTAACAGCAACCACACTTCAAGCACACTTTCTCCCAAACAGGGCTAGAATTTCTCTAACAGCAACCACACTTCAAGCACACTTTCTCCCAAACAGGGCTAGAATTTCTCTAACAGCAACCACACTTCAAGCACAGTTTCTCCCAAACAGGGCTAGAATTTCTCTAACAGCAACCACACTTCAAGCACAGTTTCTCCCAAACAGGGCTAGAATTTCTCTAACAGCAACCACACTTCAAGCACAGTTTCTCCCAAACAGGGCTAGAATTTCTTTAACAGCAACCACACTTCAAGCACACTTTCTCCCAAGCAGGTATTCTCGAAAGCAGCGACGGGAAATTGCGGATCCGTTTTGAGTGGGGCACGCCACTGGTGCCAAACATAAGAGCTGAAGGAGACTACATGGTGAAATTCACTGGTAAGGTTTTGAAATCTTTGCAGTACATTCTTAGGTCAGTAGGTCGTTCCATAACACACACTGACCTTGATATTATCAATACTATTTTAAGAAATAGATTAGTTTAAAGGGGACGTGCAGGATCTAACGTTTGGAAAGTCTGAAGGGTCGAAACTGGGTCGGGTCAGTAAAAATGTGTTTCTGATCTCAACATTATTTGACAGCGGTAGGCGTGACGTAACACTGGAAGTCTGAATATAGTGTCGTATTTGGCCGATGGCCGATGTTGGCCGATTTTCCTGTACAGTGAACTTTGACCTCAGAAATTGTACACTTTTGTAGAACTCCCTAAGAAAAAGAGTAAGCCGCTTTTACTTCTGGAGATCCAACTAGAGATATTGTTTGTTTTGTTTTATTTGTGGCTACTTTATAATCCCTATCGGAAAAAGTCGGGCTGCTTCAATTCAAATTCAAATTCAAAACTACTTTATTATCTGTTATAAAAATACATTTTAAAACAGAAATTTGTCTTTAGACATGCAATCGCTCCGCTCCTTATACTTAGATCATAATGTAAAATAAATCACACACACAGGCACACACACACACACACACACACACACACACACACACACACACACACACACACACACACACCTGCAAGCTCAGGACATCATTTAAGTGCAGCATTCAGAACAGCAACAGCGGATGGCACAAATGGTTTCTTATATTTGTTCTTACGTACAAGAGGCACTTTAACACGCCTGCCTGATGGTAGTTTCTGGAAGGCAGAGCTGAGCGGATGAACCGGAGAGAAGCGCGTCGCACTGTTCGTCTTTACTTTACCCGCAAACGCTCATACTGTGTGCATACCCCCAAGAAGCCCATTTATAATATAGGGCTCATACAGTGAAAATGGCAAGATAAACGGTCGTTTTTAAGGGTGACATAGACGAAGAAAAAAATCCCGGAGACCACCACAGCATTGGGGGCCAGTGCTCTACTGTTTACTGTAATTAAAAAAAAGTTAGGATCAGTGCTTAGTTGGTATAGTTCGCCCGTTAGGTGGGGGGGGGGGGGGTAAATGTATACCAGTCAATTCCGTCCATATTTCGCATAAAGTAAATTCTTAGAACGATAAGTCAGCGGCCACGTGACTTCACCTCGCTAGACCCCGGAGTACATTCAATTTTGCGCCCCCTCCCGCGTTGCGGGGATACAGTCGCCCCAGTTAGTGGACTGTGACGACCGTTTATGCCGAAATATCGACGGAATTGATTGGTATACATTTCCACCCCCTAACGGGCGAACTACAGACTTCAACGTAAGTCAAGGACCACCTTGACAGACAGGTCTAATTTTTAAGAATTCACAAAAAAATAGAGATCAAGGAATCGTTCAAAGTTTTTTTGCTGTGAAAGTGTTAAAGGGTTAACAATGCATCCTGCAAAGCTTGCTCAAGCTGTAAAACCACCATGTGCTGCACGGATATCTTCCAGGAATTTTAGCCAAATTTGCAAGTGGTCCTTGACTTATGTTGAAGTCTGTGTACCAACTGAGCCAAATTTGAGATACTTACTTACTTACTTAGGCCCTTGGCTCCACGTGGAGCATAGGCCATCGACAACCCCTCGCCATCGCACTCTGTTCTGGGCTAGTCTTGCCACTCCAGTCCAGTTGGTACCCTGCTTACATAGCTCTGCCTCAGTGTCCCGCCTCCAGCTGTTGCGAGGCCGGCCTCTCTTCCTTTTCCCCTGCGGGTTCCATGTCAGGGCTTGGCGTGTGGTGCTGGATGCTGGCTTCCTGAGGGTGTGTCCAATCCAGCCCCACTTTCTCCGCAGGATCTGCTTGGCCACTGGTTCCTGCCCCGCTCGCTCCCACAGCTCTTCATTCCGGATCTTCTCTGGCCATCGGATGTTGAAGATGCGCCTCAGACAGGTGTTGAGAAATGTCTGGATCTTCTGCTGCATCGTCTTTGTTGTCCTCCATGTTTCGCATCCGTAGAGCAGAACTGACTTCACGTTGGAGTTGAAGATGCGGAGTTTGGTTCTTATGCTGACAACTTTGGATGCCCAGACGTTCTTCAGCATGACCATTGCTGCCCTTGCCTTGCCGATTCTGGCTGTGACGTCTCGGTCTGTAAATTTGAGATACGTTCACTTATTATTAGAAGCCTAATTTTCCTCGCCTATAATGTTGTTACTGATTTGTGAATGGCGGTTTGAAGATGAGGTCAGAAGCGGAATCCACAGGCGCGCCACCAGCAGGCCTGGCCATTCGACCACGAGTAACACGTGCCAGTCAGTGAGGGCTGTTCCCAGCGAACTGCGAAGCTCATCTGTCATGCGCCCTCAGGGACTCAGCAACTTCTACCAGAAATATACTGAAGCGTACGGTATTCCAGTGTTAGGTGAGTGTGTGCACATTATGATTCAGGGCCCGCGTGTAAAACTCGAGTTTAATTGAACCCACGGCTACGGGCCTAACCCAGATTAGGACCCCCCCCCCCCCCCCCCCCGCCCCAAAAAAAAAAAAAAAAACCCAAAACAAAATTAAATTTTTTTTTTTTTAAAGGTAGCGAAGAAAGGAAGAAAAAAATCCTTCTATAACGGCTTAGGCGCCATGGTGGAATGGACCCGCTTCCTGATTAAAAAAAAAAATTAAAAAAAACAACAACAGAAAAATCAGCCCTAGATCTAGTTTAGTTCAAGGTTAGACTTTAACCCGGAGCTAAAATCCCTAATCTCGACTTTTACATGCGGGCCCAGCTTTTGCTGACGACTCTGCTACTTTAAAAAAAAAAAATTAATCCCTTTCGGGACATTCGGGCTGCTTACCCCGTGGGAAGCGCGTCGCCACAGTGCAGCGCCACCCAACTTCTTTCCTTTTTTTTTCAATTTTGCTGTGGGAGGAAAGCCGGATAACCCGGAGAGACACCCCCGATTAGCAGCCCGGTAGCCGGGAAAAACCGGAATCACATATCACAAGCTCGACCTGGGCTCGAACCCACGCTTCATCGCCGTGACAGCGGTGACGGCCGTGCAGTAGCGCAGTGGCTGTAAGTCCGACGCTCTGCCTATTAGACCACCGCTGTCAAGAGATTTAACACACACACACACTCTCTCTCTCTCTCTCTCTCTCTCTCTCACACACACACACACACACACACACACACACACACACACACACACACACACACACACACACACACGGTGACGTACTGACAGACAAGCAGACAGACAGACGGAGTTTCCAGCATAAGTACACTACTCAACTGACTTTATAGGATGCAGGAATTTCGACTTTAATTTTTTTTTTTCAACCCTCAACTTCGTTCAAACAAAGACTATTCCTTCCACTTGACCACTCTGTGTGTGTGTGTGTGTGTGTGTGTGTGTGTGTGTGTGTGTGTGTGTGTGTGTGTGTGTGTGGTCGTGCAGGATCGTCTCGTGTGCATGACGACGCTCTGAGAAGAGCCTGCTACACGCTTAGGTTTCTGCTAGCTGACCGTGCAGACATCCGCCAAGCTTTCTACAGGTTTCCGATACTTACATTTTATACATCATTGTCCTTTTTTTTTTTTCTTTTTTCTGCTGCCCCAACTCTTTGACAGGTCCAGTGGTGTTCCTCCCAGGTCATGGGTGGAACCCACGGAGGACTCGGACAATTTTTATTATGCATGATGATGGAGATGAAGATGATACAGTCGAACCTGCCAAGGCGGTCACCTGTATAAGCCATGCCACTGTCTAACCTGGTCACCCCAGAGGATCCCCTGACATGCTAACTGTTGACATGTCACCCTGGATAACCCGGTCACACCTGTCTAAGGCGGTCAGTTTGGCCCCGTCCCTTGGGTGACCGCCTTACACAGGTTTGACTGTAATAAGATGATGCTATCCATGAGATCCATGTGGTTTGAGACTGCGAGACAGGGCCGCATTCCAAGTTTCCTGTCATAAATATCCCGGCATTAACCAGGCCCGGGAACCGGGAACTACGCCACTTGTGGTGCCGGCCGTGTAATCGTCCACATCATAAGACGTGTCTTACTAAGGGAAGCATCCCCAAAGTCGCACCCGTGAAGTGGGGTGAAACTCGGCTGTGTGGCAACAGCCTCCCCATCGGGCCTATAGCACACCCGCTCTGGGTAGGAGCCGACCTAGGTAGGAAAAATCCCGCTTGCCTCGGCTGGGACGCGAACCCAGGTCTCCCGGTCCATGATCCGAAGTGCTAACTACTACACTACTGGGGCCGGTCTGTCATCATTATCATTTGTTGTCGTTGTATTGTACAGCGGTAGAGCCAGTTTAACACTAGCATGCACCCTTTTTTAATTGGCGGGTGAAGTTCGGACACTAAAACTAGGTTTTTGAGGGGCACCTAATCATTGTGTTTCTAGCGGAAAGAGAAGTAACAAAAATGACTCGCAAAGGTAGGAATTGTGAGATCATTAATTCCCATACTCAGAGTGTCATGAACCCTCAATGTAAAGAGAAAATGTCAATTTCCTAAGTGGCCTTGACCCCAGATCGGTGTCACCGTAACCCCTTCTGATGACCTTGACATAAAGTTTGGGTTTTTTTTTTCCTTCGAAAAAATAAAATTCATCTTGACTGTGATTTGTACTTAACGTACATACAGCGCATCCGGGAGAGTGGCCATCATGGCGGCCAGTGAAGTGACCTTGGACATCCCGGAACACAGTCACCTTGACCCCTACTTCAACACCCGAGCGCGCGGATTGGGGGCAACCATGGCGGAGCCTGTAAGCACTGGGGCCGAAGAGAATGTGTTGTGTTACACGTGAGTATATCTTCTGCTCCGGCACATTGCCGTTTCAGTCTACTGTCACTTTTTAACCGTAAATCACTAGTGGTTTACAGCTGGGAAGCATGCGCACCTTGTGAGATGTTGAAGGCGCTACCACTTCTAGGTATTATTTAGACATACTTTGTTTTGAAACAGTTGCGCTTTGACTACGCCTGTGTGCTCGAAATAGTCTATCCTAGAGATAAGTAGAGCTCCGAATGCAACACCCTGACGTTTCATGGCCGTGCAAACGAGGAAAACTCAGTTACAAGGTCAAGAGTCGTAATGATGCTCTTACCGGCTTCTGCGTTGTTTGTTTCAGTCAGCTGAACACAAGCCTGTCTGTGGGTGTCTTTGTGCGTGTATTTTAGTGGTGTGATGCCAGACGCCGTCAAAGCAACACAGCACGATCTATGGGCTTAAACATCTGAAAATTAGGGCTTCTAATGGCATTGCTCTGTCAAAGCGTTCGACTGACGTGGATCCACATTTTTTTCTGGGGCAGGAGAGCAGTTACTTGGTACATGCACAAGCTGTAAGAAGAAAGCCTGGGTTGTTGGCGCTGTTAGATGAAAGAGTTCGATGCTGGAATTGGGGAAGGTGGAGGTAGGTATTTGGGAGTTTAACGCCCTTTTCTACCACGTATGGGTGATACCAAAGACGGGGCAACGGCAAAAAAAACAAAAGGACAGTACAAATATTTGGCCCCAGCCGTGATTCGAACTCCCAACCCGAGCACTGAAAGTCCGCTCTACCGTTCGACTATCCCGGCTCTCCGGAAATGTGGAGGGGAAGGGGTCGGGGGGGGGGGGGGGGGGGGAGGAGGGTAGAGGCTCCAGCCGAGCACTGAAAAGTCCGCTCTACCATTCGGCTATCCTGGCTCTCCGGAACTGGGGAGAGGAAGGGGTCGGGGGTATGGGGGAGGGTAGAGGGTAGAGGCTCCAACCATCAGTTTTACCGATTGTCTCCTTTTTCGGTGCTAGGGACGATAAGTACCACAGAGAGGACATCTTCTTGCATGAGTTTGCACACGCTGTGGATAACCTCGGAGCATCCCAAGTCATCCCCAACTGGAAACATAGACTTCAGCAAGTGTTCAACCACGCCAGGTCTTCTGGCCTCTGGGACAACACGTATGCTGCCACAAACCCGACCGAATATTTCGTGAGTAATTAGATTAGAAAAGAAAAATGCATGTGAACTGAATTAATACTCGTGGCGCCGCAGGGTTGGAGGACGAAGCAGTCACGGAAAGCCTGCTTCCGCTAAGCACTACTTTTTTGTGCAAACCTCCACCCTGCTAGTCACTCTGGTGCGTGCGACAGTATTTCTGTTTTACTACGCCACCGGCCACAGCCTACTCTTCTTCGAAAGATGGACGTGGGAGTTTTAGCCTGCACGCTTGATATTTGCAATCCATTACCACCATTCAGGCAGACTCAGCTTTTGTCGGTGGTCTAGTGGTTAAGAGACTTCGTCACCAGTGCGAGAGGTCAGGTTCGAGCCCCACTCTGGGCAAAGAATTTTTCCTTGGCCCCTTTCATTCGGGCCAATCGTAGGGTTTTGCTTTTTTTCTGGGTGCTCCGGCTTCCTCCCCTTCTGCTTTGGAAATGTTCAGCCCACCAAATTTGAAAATAAATTCAATTCTGAATTCCGAAACTTAAATTGGAGAGAGAGAGAGAGAGCGTGGGTGGGTGGGTGTTTGGGAGTGTAACGTCCTTTTCCAACACATTAGGGGTATATCAAAGACGGGGCAGCGAGAAAAAGGCCAGCACAAATATTTGGCCCAAGCGGGGATTCGAACTCATGACCCAAGCATTCAAAGTCCAACGCTCTACCATTCGGCCAACCCGGCTCCCCTACTGAGAGAGAGAGAGAGAGAGAGAGAGAGAGAGAGAGAGAGAGAGAGAATGACAATGACAATGACAATGATCCTTTATTTATCAACGGTAAAGCTATTGGCACAGTTACCATTTTCAAACTTGCCGTTGCTACTCTACATTACAAAAGAGAGAAAGAAAGAAGAAGAAGAAAAAAAAAGCAACAAACAAACAGTCAAGGACAATCACGAAGCAAACAACTAAATACAAGCCAAAAAGTGAGAAAAAAAAAACACCGCAACTGTATAAGAGACTACATCTACGTTCAAACAGAAGAGAGAGAGAGAGAGAGAACAAACATAAACTAGCACACTCGCAAAACAGGGCACGTCCAACAAACACTGCACTTCACCCCGGCCACGCTCAATTTGTGTCATTACGCCTGTCGGCTACATAATTATTACAGAGCGCCTACAGTAATCCACTCAGTCACTATTATTATTGCTGCTTTGGCCTGTATACTACGTCCCCTTGTGTCATTTGAATCTGCTTTAAATGCACTGCGACCTAACGGTCTAAACAACACAGCGATTGCACCGCTACCACAAGGTAACCCCCAACCCTAACTCAATCTCAAAACTTTCGGTGAGCGCTCTTTCAGTTTCTGTGCCCCCCAGGTACGGAATTCTCTGCCTCCCTCCCTTAGCAACACCCAGACCCTCCCACAGTTTAAGTCAAAACTTAAGACTTACCTATTCAAGACAGCATATGATCTGTAGTATCATCTACCCCCCCCCCCTCACCTCCCCCCCCCCCCCCACACACACACACATACTTTGTTTCATGTTTCATGTATGCGTGAGAATGTGTGTGTGTAGCGCACTGAGTGCTCTTTGAGCAGACTGTTAGCGCTTTATAAGAGCTATTATTATTATTATTAGTAGTAGTAGTAGTATTATATTAACTCTAAACCTAACCTAAACCTAACCCGATCTAAGCAGGCGAACTGTACTATGTGAGCGTGGCTGCGTTGGTGTAGTTCGCCCAGTACTGACGGCCCAAGGGTGTGAACTATACTAAACAGAGCGTTGAGCCTGCTCATAACACTGGGCACAGCGCGCGAAACACACATGTGCACATCACAGTCGTTGCGCTCGGTGTGTCTACTAACTACAAAACTGAACACAGCTGTGCTCGGTGACAAACCGATTGAAGATGCACTGTCCCGCCATGTTTGCGCGCCGACCGCCGAGTGACGTAGTACAGCCAATCAGAATGTGTTGTGGAAACCACAGTCACACTTGTGGCTATTTGAAATCCAGATTGCTGTGATGACGCCACAGCGGCGGAAACCCCCAAAATTACAACTGTGTCACAACTGTGGACAGCACTGTGGCTCTCCGCAGTCAGTGCCCAGTTAAGAGCCGGCTTTATTATTGTTGTTGTACAGGCCGAAGGCGTGCAGGATTTCTTTGACGTGAACGATGAGCGTTCCACTCCAGATGGCAACCACAACTTCGTTAACACTCGGAGCGAACTGAAGTCGTATGACCCACAGCTGTACAGCCTGATAGAGGAGGTCTTCCCCTGTGGCAACCATTACATCAAGCGCTGTCAGAAATCCAGAGGTATACCACACACACACACACACACACACACACACACACACACACACACACACACACACACACACACACACACACACACCGGCCCCCCTCCTTATCATATATATATATATATATATATCTTCTCCGTTGATAATGGAAGAAAAGTACTTTCCTGTTGAAACAGTATGTGTGTGTGTGTGTGTGTGTGTGTGTGTGTGTGTGTGTGTGTGTGTGTGTGTGTGGTTTCGCTTCTACGACAGTCCCCCTTCAGAGGTGGGTAGGGGATGTAAGGTGCTTTCCCCGACAAAAAAGTGCGTTTTGCGATACATTTATATATGTTGCCAAGGAAATGTATCTTTAATTATTATTTTCCAACAGCGCAGGAACAGTCGCAGCATATACAAATGGACTGCGCCGCTGGTTCAGGTGGGTCCTCCGTTCTTCTGCCCATGCTTTATAAAGGGACATAAGTATTTCACAAATTTTCAATAGTGGCCTCATCTGCGATTGTCTCCCTTTTTTTACTTGTGAGTGTGCCGCTAGCATTTTGGTGTAAACAGGTTCCTGGCGCTCTGGTGGTTTGAAGAAAGTTTGGTCTCTTAATAATGATAAAATTTTAATCAGCATCATCGTCGTCGTCGTCATCATCATCAGCAGCAGCAAAAACCTTTGTTACAAAATGTATACGTGATAATCAAAAATGTATACATACTCTGCCCCATCCTACCCGGCTTCCTGAACTGATCCAACTCTACACTCCGTCACGCTCCCTCCGGTCTTCAGTTGACATACTCACTCTCAAATTTCACCGCACTACACTTTCCACCGTTGGCACTGACTCGAGCATTCTCCTGCGCTAGTCCTTTTGCCTGGAATTCGCTCCCTCATTCTCTCCGCCAAGCACTCGAGTCCCTTCAATTGAAACGTTCAAGAAAGATCTTATAACCCGTCTGTTTTCCGCCCTGAATACTGACCACGTAACAGTTTTCATCATGTGTGTGTGTGTATGTGCGTGTCGTTGCGCGGCCGCGGCCTTAGCTCTGTCCTTGTGGCTCTGTATATTTGTGTATATATTTCTTCCTTTTCGCTCGTTATTTTATTTCATTTTAAAGTGTTTGGAACTGTTATTTATTAATCGGTTACAGCGCTATATCAGCACTGAAGTATTCATTATTACTGATTCAAGTCAGTATTAGCGCAGCCCAGCGGAGATTTTTTTTCTTTTTTTCAAGTACACTTAGACCCCCCCCCTCTCTCTCTCTCTCTCTCTCTCAGCTCTAATTTACTATAATTACCGTCATTGCAATACCGTTAACATGCACTTGTTTGTTGACCCCTGAGCATTATTATAAGCCTAGCTTGTTCATGCTCAGAAATTGTTTATTTACTTTGAACAAACCGTATTGCAATAAACTTGTTTAAACCAAGTCAGTATTACCGACTGAAAACACTGAACCACAATCTTCTCCCGTCTACGAACAGACTGCAACATTAGTAATTTTAACAGCATGCCGGTAAGAACGATCTCTGTTTCTTTGTAAACCTTATCATCAATTCAGAAGAGCGTGTGAAATCGAATACGTTGGGGACGCGAAAGCTGACTAATCACAATAAACCGCAAATCAAGCTTTCCTAAAGGGACAAAACTCTTTCTGTATCCCCGGTGACTCGTTGGCATGGTGTTCAGCATTTTTCTCTCACAGGCACCTCAGGCTCAGGCTCAGGCCAGTCAGGGTGCGCGGATGAGAACGGGAACTGTGCTTGGTGGGCCGCTTCAGGAGAGTGTGACAATAACCCGGGGTACATGCTGCACCACTGCCAGAAGAGCTGCCACACGTGTGGAAGTAAGTTCAATTATGATTATTGTCGTCTGCATGCCTGAGCTAAAAAAAAAAAAAAAAAAAAAAAAGTTTCGCTGAGATGCTAAAATAAGAGTAAGGGTTGGTCGATAGGGTTTCTTTTTGTTATTGTTGTAGTTGTTGTTGTTGTTGTTGTGGTTGTTGTTGTTTCTGCCTGTCCGTCAGTCTTGTGTGACACCATCAATCCGTTGTGTTCATTTTAAAAAATATATTTTTAAACGATCTAAAAAAGAAAATCAAATTCAAAGTGCTTTATTGTCTGTTTAAGAAATAAGATCTGAACAGAAACTTGTCTTGGGACTCACATAATTTCGCATATCAAATCGATAAAAATAATATATAGTCACTAAACAGACAATAAAGTGCTTTGAATTTTTTTTTTTTTTAAATAACAGCAACACAGTCATGCCGTGACCTGAATAAGAACTGTGCCTCGTGGGCCGATTCGGGCGAGTGCAAGAACAACCCAGACTACATGCTGTCCAACTGCCAGCACAGCTGTAATAGTTGTGGTAAAGATATCTTTAATAAAATAAAATAAAATATTGGTTGAAAATAGAACAAGGAACAAAGCAACTCTGCCACAGTTCAACTACTGATCAACCCTCCCCCTTCCATTAACAAAAAGTTCACATAAAAAAAATGTATCATTAAAATTAACGTAAAATAAGTTTCTTCCCATAATTATTTCCACTTAACTGTCTCTCCTTATCGGTGTCAAATACTGCGGGTCATGTGTGAGGGAGCCAGGGAAGGGGGGGGGGGGGGGCGTTGAGAGAGAGAGAGAGAGAGAGAGAGACGGCAGGGACAGTCTAGCGGAAAAGCCGGCTCTGAACTATCAACGCTCGGGTCGTGAGTTCAATTCCCGGCTGGCGCCAGATACTTGTGCTGGCCTTTTTCGCGTTGCTCCTTGTTTGATATCACCTAAGCGTGGTGGAAAAGGACGTTAAATCCTCAAACGCCCACCCATCCTCGTCGAAGGGAAAGAACTCTTTCCTGCACAAATTGTACAGCCTCCCCGATGGCTCAGGTCACTCTTTACGACACAGGCAGCACTGACTCTGATAGAGACTAAGTACTGCGACGTCAGTCTGCTTCGTGAGCGCACAATTATCTACCGCTCTTCCTTTTCCGCAGGAACGTCGCTCATTGGTTGACAGAGAGCATGACGTCAGTCTTCCGACCGGCCATGACTGTGGAGCAGTGACTTACCTGAAACTTGCAAACATCGCAAATGATTTAATTTGACCTGTTCTTGTGTGTGTGTGTGTGTGTGTGTGTGTGTGTGTGTGTGTGTGTGTGTGTGTGTGTGTGTGTGTGTTTCTTTTCATTCCTCTGTGTGTGTGTGTGTGTGCGTGCGTGCCAGTGCGTGCGTGCGTACGTGCGTGACGTGTGCGTGCGTGCGTGCGTGCGTGCGTGCGTGTGTGTGTGTGTTTTCATTCCCCTGTGTGTGTGTGTGTGTGTGTGTGTGTGTGTGTGTGTGTGTGTGTGTGTGTGTGTGTGTCTGTCTGTCTGTCTGTCTGTGTATGTTTCGTTTCCTTTCTTCTGTCTTTCTTTCTTCCTCCTTTATTTCTCAAAGCTTTGTTCCTCTGCACTGTTGCACGTTTCCTTCCACCACCAATACTCCAAACAACGCCGTTATGACTAAAAGCACGTGCGAAAGCAATTAAGAAAGTACAAAGTAATGAAATGAGCCCGCCGCACGCACTTCGTCTTCCTCTAATCTCGACAGTCAGAACCAAACGACAGTCATCAGAAAGGGATGGTACGTATAGCTGCCAATCGATCAAAACCAAACCGTGGTCACTGGCAGTCGGTCAGGCAATGATGAGTTGTTTTGTTCGATGACAGAGCAGGACATCCTCGCCGGCAAGGCAAACATTGCGAGTGGCCTGCGCCCAGGAGGATCAGAAGCGGTAAGGCGTGTGAGACGCACGTTGCATGTGCAAAGTCTCTGGCCATTTTCCCATGTCGTTGGCAATACAGATATCAAAGCTGCTATGAAATCTAAAAGGTTTGTACTCTCAACAGAAAGCCACAGACAGTGTGTTTTCAAAAACACCATCCGATTGTGTAAAACGCAGCGGCCCTGAAACTCCTATGAAAGCCAAGGCCAGTCTGAATTTCACAGCTCAGTTTGCGTTTTGACACTGAACGAGAAAGATCGCTGTGGCTATGCTTCTTGAGCAGCACACAACACCCGCTAGACACTGTACTGACACAGCGATGTTTCTCGCTCACTGACCGAAAGCACAATGAAGTCACTGCAAACTCACGCTCTGGTTTTATAAGGGTCTCCGAGGCGCTGACAATTCTGCAACTGTGACAAAGCTGCCTGCATCATGCACAGTCACAGGAGTCGCAGAAAAAAAAAAAAGGTTTGCGGCGTATTGTTGATTCCAGACCTATAACTGTTTACATGAGAGAAAGCATTGTCGAAACTCAGTTTTGAGTAGCACCGGAAACACTAGCGTCCATTTTGAGTGCACCCCGTGCTGTTGCTTACGTTACCATGAAAACTGTTTGAAAGAGCTCATTCACACCCACACACATCACGCACGGAGCCTAAGCCGACACAAACATTCAATCACTTGCCGTCACGATGTGTTCCGATGTTAATTCTTACAACTAAGCCCACCTGCTCTGAGATACTCGTGTTCCATCCATTTTCGTTCCAGATAATTTCACGACAGAAAGGAGCATAATGGTAGGATGTCGTCTTAGCTACAGACGAACATGACGTCCCTGCGTGATAAAATCTATAATGAAAGTAGTGAAGGCGGCAGTAATTCCTATGCGTCTCGTAGATACGCAGATGTAGGTTATATTGCATTCTGTTGCTATGGGGACAACGATCCAACACAAAACAAACGTGACCTATCCCGTGCACTGTGGAGACCGCAACCTGGCTTTGTAATACAAGGACTATCATCTGCAAATGTTCAAATATTCAGTAGAGCAAAACGGTCGATCACCCCCACCACAACCCATCTCTCTCTCTCTCTCACACACACACACACACACACACACACACACACACACACACACACACACACACACACACACACACACACACACACACACACACACACACTGACACACACACACACACACACACACAAACTGAAATGCTTTTTTTTTGTATGTCCCAGTTACAGTGCCTTGAAAAAGCAGTATGTTTCCTGGTAAATTTTACAACGGCATCCATCTTTGTTTCGATTTTCAGCAATTGTGTCTGACGTTTGTTTTAGCATAACATATAGTTTAGCTATGTTTATACTTAAGGCTCTGGAACTTCGTGACATCCTCACCCCACCCCCTTTTAGTCATGGGCCGAAAAACCTAACTAAATAAAACAGTTCTCTCTCTCTCTCTCTCTCTCTCTCTCTCTCTCTCCCCCCTCCCCCCTCCCCTCTCTCTCTCTTGGCAAGCACACTTTTGTATAGTGCTGTCAGTAGATCGAAAGACGTTTTGGTTGGTCCGACAGATTTAAAGAGAGAAAGAAAAAAACTGATCAGCAACAACAACAAAACAGACAAAATAGCATGGAATTTGGAGAAACAACAGTTACTTATGGGATGGTTCCATTCCTCCTTGTCTTATCCTCTTTTGTAAGCGCTTGGAGCTCGCAGTGGCAAATTGCTGTAAAACTGTTCATCATCATCATCATCATCATCATCATCACCACCATCATCATCATCATCACCATCACCATCATTCATTCATTAGTAGTAGTAGTAGTAGTAGTAGTAGTAGTAGTAGTAATAAACTACACAGAAAATCTTTTATTTATGAACATATTTATGGACAACAACAAAAAAAACCCACCAAACCTTTAAAAGACCAACAGCCGAGCCATCATGGACGACACACTTACCGCGATTAGCTCGATCTCGCCGCTGCAGATCAGTCGTGACACCGGTGACTGGCTCTGAACAGACACTTTTCCCCACCCAGCCAAAGCAGAAGAGAAAATAGTCGATAGGCACTCGGCAGTTCAGCAGGCGGCACCTGTGTCGCCCAGGTAAGAGAGAGCTTGAGTAGTCTCCCAGCTCTGGAACGGTCGCTTCGGCGGTTGTTGCTGTTGCTGTAGTTGTAGCTGTCAACAGGTGTGCGTGTAATCAGTGTAGGCGAGGGGCGGAAGTGAGGGAGTTCGGTTCAGCATCACTGCGCACTGAGGGAGGACGTGTAACTTTCAGGGTAGATAAGGTCAGTATGCTGTGTGTGTGTGTGTGTGTGTGTGTGTGTGTGTGTGTGTGTGTGTGTGTGTGTGTGTGTGTGTATGTGTGTGTGTGTATGTGTGTGTGTGTGTGTGTGTGTGGAAGAGTGACTGTCTCAATGAATTCCTGGACATAAATGGTGATCGTAAATGCGCGTGTGTGTATGTGTGTGTGTGTGGGGGGGGGGGCGTGAGAGAGATAGAGAGACACACAAAGAGAGAGAGAGAGAGAGTAACTGCTTTGATAAATAAACTGGCATAAAATTGTTATTGTAGATTTTGTAATGCGTGTACTGTGTATTGTATATTTGCTTTGTGAACATGTGGTATTAGGTAATTTTCATATGCATTAGAGCTTCAGTTCTATATATTGTATGTGTTGAGTGACACACGAATTATTTTGTCATTCTCACATACGTGTAGAGCTTCAGTTCTATATATTGTATGTGTTGAGTGACACACGAATTATTTTGTCATTCTCACATACGTGTAGAGCTTCAGTTCTATATATTGTATGTGTTGAGTGACACACGAATTATATTGTCATTCTTACATACGTGTAGAGCTTCAGTTCTATATATTGTATGTGTTGAGTGACACACGAATTATTTTGTCATTCTCACATATGTGTAGAGCTTCAGTTCTACATATTGTATGTGTTGAGTGACACACGAATTATTTTGTCATTCTCACATACGTGTAAACGTGATATACTTAATAGGCATGTTTTCATTGTTGCTGTTGTTTGGGGAGGTTGCACACTTACTAAGCGCTTATTCTCATTGAGCTCCAAGCGCATTTAGTTAGTTAGTTAGTTAGTTAGTTAGTTAGTTAGTTAGTTAGTTAGTTAGTTAGTTAGTTAGTTAGTTAGTTAGTTAGTTAGTTAGTTAGTTAGTTAGTGCTTAACGCCGCGCAAGCAACAAAGACTATTTCGCAGCTAATTAAGGTCCTTCTCCGACAGACTGAAATAAAAAGAAAGACAATAAAACAAGATATAAACTTTAATATCAATATAATAATTTTTGTTTAATCTATCCGGTTTAAATGATAAACACGTTTCACTCCTTTGTACATCGAACATACAGAGGTCGAGGATAGTCCGTACTACTTGAGGCGTCTATATTTTATAGAACAGATTTAACTCTTTCAAAAAGCTACATGTTTTTTCAGGGGGAACATCCCGGAACAACACCTTCAAAGAATCTGCACAGTAATGTTTGACGCGAATCTCGGCAAGATCCGCACACGAGATGAAGAAATGTGCGCCTTTAAAGGGCTCTGAGCGCCTGAAAGGCTAAAAGGATTAATAAACCTAAAAGAGCTAAAACCTAAAACTAGTTAAAGAACTTAAACTAGTAAAACGAGCTTTAAACAAAAATAAAAGAGCTAAAAGAAAGTAATGCAGAAACATACACACACACACACACACACACACACACACACACACACACACACACACACACACACACACACACACACACACACACATTTACGATCACCATTTATGCCCAGGAATTTATTCAAACAGTCACTCTTACACACACACACACACACACACACACACACACACACACACACACACACACACACACACACACACACACACACACACATTTACGATCACCATTTATGTCCAGGAATTTATTCAAACAGTCACTCTTTCACACACACACACACACACACACACACACACACACACACACATTTACGATCACCATTTATGCCCAGGAATTTATTCAAACAGTCACTCTTTCACGCACGCACACGCACACACACACACACACACACACACACACACACACACACACACACACACACACACACACACACACACACACACACATATTTACGATCACCATTTATGCCCAGGAATTTATTCAAACAGTCACTCTTACACACACACACACACACCGGGCACACACACACACACACACACACACACACACACACACACACACACACACACACACACACACACACACATTTACGATCACCATTTATGTCCAGGAATTTATTCAAACAGTCACTCTTTCACACACACACACACACACACACACACACACACACACACACACACACACACACACACATTTACGATCACCATTTATGTCCAGGAATTTATTTAAACAGTCACTCTTTCACACACACACACACACACACACACACACAAGTGCGCGCGCGGATGCGAAGTCCGCAGTTTATCGTCGTGCAAAAGGCGCTAAAATGCATTCCTTATGCACAGACTGATTAAGGCAAACCGGTACACTTGACCTGAACTTCACCTCGGGAGATTCAGAAAGCGAGTACATAATTGATGGGCCATTCCTGGCAATAACTGCACAAGTCCCGACGGTTAGCAGTCAATTGCTGGCTGTAAATGCCATCATTGTCTTTGTGCTAACTGCAGAAAAACAGACCTGTGGTTCAGCGCGGTATTCTGTGTCCAGTGCTTGTTTGTATCGACCATGAACTGGCTCTGTTTCTTTCGTAGTCTATAATATATTTCTGTCTATTATTGAATGCATGTTTTCAAACAGAAGCTACATACTTCTTATATTTATACGGCAAATGTCTTGTCTTTTCTTGTCTTGTTGTGTCTTGTCTTCATGTCATGTCTTGTCTTGTGTCTTGTCTTCATGTCCTGTCTTGTCTTGTTGTGCCTTGTCTTCATGTCGTGCCGTGTCTTGTCTTGTCTTGTCTTGTCTTGTCCTGTCTTGTCTTGTCTTGTCTTGTTGTGTCTTGTCTTCATATCATGTCGTGTCGTGTCTTGTTGTGTCTTGTCTTCTCTTGTCTTCATGTCATGTCTTCATGTCATGTCTTCATGTCATGTCTTGTCTTCATATCGTGTCTTCAAAACTTGTCTTCATGTCTAGCCTTAGTGTCTTGCCTTGTCTTGTCTTGTCCTGTCCTGTCTTGTCTTATCTTGTCTTATAACAAGTCCATCAGCTATAGACAATGAGCCTAAACGGCGCCGTATTTCTTAGATCTTTGATGTCAAATTGGCTTCACAGAAGTCATCATGGAGCATTAGCGTTCAAAGTGAGAACGGACGTTTTCACCTAACCAAGTTCACGGACAGGATACAGAGTATTGATCGTCAGTTACACTGACGCATTCCTCGTCTCAACGGTTACCCATTGTGCGGTTAATAAATCGTGACTACTCTATCTTACCAGGGGGGTGTCACGATCTGCAGGTGAAAATGTTGGCTACCTGATCGACAAGGAATGGTGCGATCAGGGAATGCACTACACTACACTACACTACACTACACTACACTACACTACACTACACTACACTACATGCATACAATACAATACAATACAATACAATACAATACATAATTTCCTGCTGAGCATTCAATAACAGAAGAATAATATAAAAACTACGTTGTTCAATAAATTACACCAAAAAATGAACCTCAGGCCGTAAGAGAAGAAGATCAAACATAAAATAAAAAATCATCTTCACACCACTCACCATCTCTCTCTCTCTCTCTCTCTCTCTCTCTCTCTCTCTCTGAGATACCTATGAACTGTTCCTTTTTATTCTCATGTGTTTGTATTGATACCTATGTACCTTATGTGTGTCGTGCCTGCGTCTGTACGTAGTTAGACAACTTGTGTGTGTGTGTGTGTGTGTGTGTGTGTGTGTGTGTGTGTGTGTGTGTGTGTGTGTGTGTGTGTGTGTGTGTGTGTGTGTGTGTAGCATTAGCAACGGCAAGACTGAAAACTGGACTACTAGACCAATGTCTTTTACCGTTGACAAATAAAGTTTCGTTTCATTTCATTTCGTTTCACACCTCCTCTCTCTCTCTCTCTCTCTCTCTCTCTCTCTCTCTCTCTCTCTCTCTCTCTCTCTCTCTCTCTTTATATATATATTTTTAGTAGATAGTTTCTGTAGCATTAGCAACGGCAAGTTTGCAAACTGGCGAATTTCAGTCAAAGCTTTTACCGTTGATAAATAAAGTTTCATCATCATCATCATCATCATCTCTCAACTCAGACTTGAAACAATGTCCACCAGTAAGTCTCGCAGACGCGCACGTAATGCGTTTCAGAGTAATGGGGCAACGAAGCTGAACGCGCGCTCTCGTGAAAGTCTCAATCACGCACATCGTCCAACTCCGTGTGCTGCCTTTCTACAATCCTATCCACATCGTTGCGTTATCTGTCTAAACCCGTACCCATATCGTTTAACTCCCTGTGTTGTCTGTCTGAAGACCTACCCATAATATCCAACTGCCTGTGTTGCCTTTTGGAAGATCTACCCACAGTGTTCAACTGCCTGTTCAACTTCACAGTGTTAAAGACTCCCCACACACCCCATCCCCCAACCCCGTATCATTCGACTCTCTGTACTGGAAACTGTTCCACATCGTTTAAGTCCCTGCCTTGCTTGTCTGCAAAGCAGCCCGTGTCGTTCAATTCCCTGAATTGATTGCCTATCGGGGATTCTTTTGTGACTACCATAGACCATATATACGTGACTTTCATGTGCACTTTCGCGGTATTTTTAGACAGGTGAAAAGACCCACATCCCTTCGGCTTCGACCAAGATTCAAAGGGATTTTCCCCTGCGATCCAAGCGCCAGTGATAAATATTGATCAAAGCCACCCAAGAAAATCGCCTCGTCTGAAAAACTGGGAGACAAAAGAAGGTTATGCTACAAAAAAAAAAGGACTCATTTGAGCTGGTCTTTTGTTCTGCTGGTGTTCACGAATCGCAAAAACCGACGAAACGTGGGTTTATTGTAGTTGATTAATCGATTCTGTCATACGCACGATTAACACACTTCTTACCGTGCACGACTATTCCACATTGTTTTTGCAGTTTTGGTCCTGTATGCCAAACTCAGGCAAGATTAGCGGTTCCTTGGCGGCTCTTATTGCAGCAAACACACGAGCACAATCAATGTGCAACACTCCCACTGAGCCAAACTTAAATCCATGCAGACATAAATTCATAAATTCATTACGATTTGTGTGTGTGTGTGTGTGTGTGTGTGTGTGTGTGTGTGTGTGTGTGTGTGTGTGTGTGTGTGTGTGTGTGTGTGTGTGTGTGTGTGTGTGAGAGAGAGAGAGAGAGAGGGAGAGAGACCACTGGTGCACAACCCCAAACTTTCTTGGTAGGAAATGAGTTAAACAAAATACAGAAGAGTATAGGCGGTTCTGAGAAGAAGAAAAAAACAAACAAAAAAAAACAAAAAACATGAGGTGTCAAATGAAATTAGTTTCACGTGAAATCGCTGATTTAATACTGGTTACCGTATGAACAATACACACTCTGACCTTTCTCTGGCCTATCAAGACATTTTTTTTTTTCTCTCTCTCTCTTCCATCAGTTCACAAATCGTCTTGAGCTCTTTTGTTAGTTGTCTGACATCGCACCACTTACGCACCTGCACAGTGACAGCATCTCACAAGTTGCATTGGGCACTGAGCCGGCCAGCAGAAGGGTACACGCGACGCGAATAATTGTCACAAGAAGTCAGTTACAGTTAGGGTTGACCGCTGAGTTAGCAGAAGTTGAATTTTCGCGGCTCGCGCAGCATGTGGACGGCAGTGTATAGCACTCAGAGCTCTACTAATCATAAACCGCTGTTTTTGCTGTACCGCTCCCAAACGGTGTGTGTGTGTGTGTGTGTGTGTGTGTGTGTGTGTGTGTGTGTGTGTGTGTTTAAGACTTATGTACTGGTATGTGAGGGTTTTTCATAGGTGTGTGAGTACACAAGACTGTTATGTGTGTGTGAGAGTAAGTTTTATGTATGAGTGTGCGAATGTTTCAGATATATAAAATTATGTTTGTGAGTGGTTTCATATTTTAAGAGTTCGAGTGCTTTGTCTATTCTCTCCAGGATCCCAGTCAACCAGCTGTACTTTTACTTAAAAAATGCGCGTTCTGTTTTTCAGGGTGGTTCATGTCCAAGCAGCACTGGCGGTGAAAGTGGGGAGAGGGTGGCCGAGGCTGTAGTATGACTGGCATCCAGCTGAACACCATTCATTCCAGACAGACTGGCTGTTTTTCTTTACTATGGTTTGATGGACGAGTGGTACCGCGACAGAGTCTCAGCTCACTGACTGTTTGACGGTTTCACTTCAAGACTGATTGGAGACGACCTCTGGTGGGATAAAGGGACTAGCCACCCTTACTGAACAATCCAGCTGAACACCGTTCAATCCAGACAGACTGGCTGGTCAGCGACGCTTGATATTTCCTCAAATGTGATGTGATGGACAAGTTATACAGTGGCAAACAAGCCCAGGTTACAACAGTAAGAAGACGCGGACCATTATAAGAGTTTTAATGGTAACTCCCAAAGGAGCTTCATTGCTGTTCTCGAACTCACGCCCCAAGCACCGCACAACCAGCGAGGACAGTCGACACACTGACTGAACTGTTCGGACCCCCTCAAGACAGTTTTCAACTCCCACGTCTTGTCCTCGAACTCACGCCCTATGCACCGCTTGCCAGCACAGCGGACAAACTGACTGGTCTATTTGGAAGGTGGTGGCAAAGATTTGTAGGATGGGTTGCGGCAGTAGCCGTGACGTGGAGATACAAACTCACTATAGGGAGACCAGTGAACCAGAGACGACCGTTAGCACGGTGGACCATGGCAGCAGGCTGGAACCAGAGGGACAAGAGAGTGAAGGTATACAGAGGGCTTACACCATGATTAGTTCTCGTTGGTTCTCGTGGCACACACACACACACACACACACACACACACACACACACACACACACACACACACACACACACACACACACACACGAGACGTTTCAGTTTTTTTGGCGTAGCTACCAAGCCTCCGAAAGCAATGAAAATAAAACTACGTTAAGTATTCTTATTTCCTTTATTCGACTGTAGACCACTAGAACATAGGCCATTGTGCAACCAAAAACGCTTGAACGAAACGAAACACGCTTCGTTGGTGATTCTAATGAAGGTCACTAATTATATTACTTTACCAAATCCCCTCAGAGATTGTCCTACACTGTCGTCTTTTAAATCTAATCTTAAGACACACTTGTTTTTTAAGTATCTGGACTGATCTGCGCGATCATACCAATGAGCTGTGACCTCAAAATGCGCAAAGTCCCATTTTTAATGTCTTACATTTAGCTCCTCACCACTGCTATCTTTTAAGGTTTTATCTGGCTCATTCCAATCTATCTTTTTGTTTGGGGTTTTATCACTGGTACTTGTTCTTGGTTTTTAATTGTCTCTGTCTATCCTTTATCATTTCTACTCAGTCGTGTTGTGTGTGTGTGTGTGTGTGTGTGTGTGTGTGTGTGTGTGTGTGTGTGTGTGTGTGTGTGTGTGTGTGTGTGTGTGTGTGCTCTTTTACTTTTTAGTGGTTCTTACGTAGTGTACACTGAGTGAATTTTTTTTTAAACTTCGGTTTTAGAATGTAAGGCGCCTAGAGCTCGCCTCCCGGGGATAGGCGCCCTATTATTATTATTATTATTATTATTATTATTATTATTATATATCGCCTGTTGGGTATTTTGGGGAAAGTCAAATTGGAAGGGGAAAACGCGATTGCTCCTGCACAGTTCTCTCAGTGGAACTTCCACCAGTAATGGTTTTAATACTGATGATTAAAACCAACATCCCATGCTGATGATACTTTCACTCTGTGCGCGTGCGTGCGTACGTGCGTGCGTGCGTGTGTGCGTGCGCGCGTTTCGGAGAATACAATGGAACGACCCTTGAACTGGATAAGCTAAATATTGATACATTGTTATCAGTCTTGATTGCTCTTTGTCTGAAGACACTAGCCAGTAGAGACACATGCTAATCTCTCTGGCACTTTTCCTTAACGATTATGTTTAACCTAGGGTTATTACCAGCCACCAACTCCCGTATGTGGTGGAAAAGGTCGTTAAACCCCCAAACACACACACACCCATCCATCCACCCACCTAGTCACGAAGTAAAAAAAAAACAAACAAAAAAACAAAGAACTGAAGCACATGTCAAGCGGTAAAGGGGGACTCGAGGGGGGAGGGAGGAGGGGGCATCCACGGCTCAGTACACATTGGTATCCCTCCATTTCCTCCAAAAAGCGAGAGGCGTGTACCTTCAGCAAACTTTACTCCCAAATCACCATTTCAAAGGTCACTTTTATTTCCTCTACAGCTGCGAAACACGAGAGCAACGGGCAGCCAGTGCCCATGTCAGCCCGTGGACGGCACAAACCCCAGAGAGAGCTGTGGGCCCACCCTCCAGACCCCAGCCCCAAACGGCCGTACCCGAAACCCAAGTCCGCACGAACCACGCAGCCGACGCAGATACCTGGTCACACGGTCAAAGATCTGCGGCGCAGACAGGATCGCAGGGACGCTGACGACGATTTCTTGATGCTGGGGGAACAGGAGAATGATCAGTGATGGTGTATACAGAGGAACGTTGTGTTGGAGACATGGCCTCAGGGGGCGGTCACCGAGATTATTTCTTGACGGTGGGAGAACAAGAGCGGAATGAATCGAGACGGTGTACATTTCTGCGGCGGAGAGAGGGCCGCAGGGGCAGTGGTGATAACGTCTTGGTGGTGGAAGCAGAAGGAGAATGATGGGCAACGAAAGATCCAGGGTCCGATGCATGGAGATTGGAGAGAGACTAGGAGACTGGTAACTTGCCAATGTTACTAGGGTTGATCCTGATGCTGGACCCCGGTTGGTGCGTTTTACATTTAACCAACCCAAGTTCAAAGCGACCCGGGTTCAACCCTGCTACGGACCAGGGTTGAACGCGGGTGGATGGGTGGGTGGGTGGGGTGTTTTGGGGGTTTAACGTCCTTTTCCGCCACATACGGGTGATATCAAAGACGGAGCAACGATAAAAAAAGCCAACACAAATATTTGACCCCAGCCGGGATACGAACTCACGACCCGAGCATTAGAAGTCCAACTTACTTAGGCCCTTGGCTCCATGTGGAGCATAGGCCATCGACAACCCTTCGCCATCGCACTCTGTTCTGGGCTAGTCTTGCCACTCCAGTCCAGTTGGTACCCTGCTTACATAGCTCTGCCTCAGTGTCCCGCCTCCAGCTGTTGCGAGGCCGGCCTCTCTTCCTTTTCCCCTGTGGGTTCCATGTCAGGGCTTGGCGTGTGGTGCTGGATGCTGGCTTCCTGAGGGTGTGTCCAATCCAGCCCCACTTCCTCCGCAGGATCTGCTTGGCCACTGGTTCCTGCCCCGCTCGCTCCCACAGCTCTTCATTCCGGATCTTCTCTGGCCATCGGATGTTGAAGATGCGCCTCAGACAGGTGTTGAGAAATGTCTGGATCTTCTGCTGCATCGTCTTCGTTGTCCTCCATGTTTCGCATCCGTAGAGCAGAACCGACTTCACGTTGGAGTTGAAGATGCGAAGTTTGGTTCTTATGCTGACAACTTTGGATGCCCAGACGTTCTTCAGCATGACCATCGCTGCCCTTGCCTTGCCGATTCTGGCTGTGACGTCTCGGTCTGTGCCTCCCTGTCCATCAACCACACTTCCCAGGTAGACAAAGGACTCTACCTCCCTGATGGGCTCTCCACCGACTGTGACTGGTGTGTTGGCAGTGGTGTTGATCTTCATCAGCTCGGTTTTCTTCCTGTTGATCTTGAGCCCTGTTCCGGCTGATGTGGCTTCCAGGCGCGTAGTCTTGTCCTGAATCTGGCTGTGGCTGTGAGACAGGAGCGCCAGGTCGTCCGCGAAGTCGAGGTCATCCAGCTGCGTCCAGAGTGTCCACTGTATCCCGTTTTTCCTGCCTGCTGTAGTGGTCTTCATGATCCAGTCGATGACCAGGAGGAAGAGGAACGGGGACAACAGGCATCCCTGGCGGACTCCGGTCTTCACCTCGAAGCTTTCTGACAACTGGCCAGCATGGGCAATCCTGCAGCTCATGTCTTGGTAGGTGCACTGGATCAAGGAGATGATCTTCCCGGGAACTCCATAGTGCCTTAGCAGCTTCCACAGTGCCTCTCTGTCTACACTGTCGAAAGCCTTCTCATAGTCTATGAAGTTGATGTAGAGAGGGGAGTTCCACTCCAGTGACTGCTCCACAATGATGCGTAGGCTGGCAATCTGGTCAGCGCAGGACCTGTTCCTGCGAAAGCCCGCCTGCTGGTCTCGGAGCATGGGGTCGACTGCCTCTCTCATCCTCTCCAGTAGAATTCTGTTGAGAACCTTGCCTGGCACTGACAGGAGCATGATCCCTCGGTAGTTGCTGCAGTCCCTGAGGTCCCCTTTCTTTGGCAGCTTGATGACGATCCCTTCTTTCCACTGGGCTGGCACCTCTTCCTTCTCCCAGATCTTGCTGAAAAGGCTGTGCAGCATGTTGACGGCTGTCTCTGTGTCTGCTTTGATGGCTTCTGCTGGTATCTCGTCCGGCCCTGCAGCTTTCCCATTTCTCAGTGTCATGATGGCTTTCCTGATCTCCGCCTTAGAGGGCTTGTCACAGTTGATGGGTAGTTCTGTCTCTGCTGGTGGGATGTCTGGTGGTGTTTCAGGGATGGGGCGATTTAACAGCTCCCTGAAGTGTTCTGCCCATCGCTTCAGCTGTTCCTCAGTTGTTGTCAGTGGGTGCCCGTTCTTGTCCTTCACTGGTTTGTCTGTCTGCTGGAATTTGCCCGCGAGCTTCTTGGTCACCTGGTACAGGTCTTTTAGATTCCCTTGTCGGGCTGCTTCCTCTGCTTGACTGGCCAGGTTGTCGATGTAGTCCCTCTTGTCCTTCCTGGTGCTCCTCTTCACTTCTCTGTCAGCTGCTGTGTATTCTTCCTGTGCCTTTGCCTTAGCTCTTCTTGTTCGGCTCGTGTTCAGTGCAGTTTTCTTCTCTTTCCTAACTTCCAGCTTCTGGATGGTATCAGCAGAGATCCATTCCTTATGTTGGGTCTTTCTCTTGCCAAGGACCTCTTCACATGTGTCGTGCCAAAGTTTCTTGCTGTGTTCCCAGTGTGTCTCGATGTCCATTTCACTGTCTTCTATCAGGTCTTGCAGTGGCTGGAACCTGTTGGAAAGGCTGATCCGGAATGCTGCTTGTGTGTCTGTGTTCCTGAGTAGTCCAACGTTGTACTTGGTCCGTGTGTTGTTGGCGTTGGTGTGCCTCTTAAGCCGAAGTCTCAATGTTGTTGCAAGAAGGTGGTGGTCTGATGATACATCGGCACCCCTCATCACGCGCACATCCCGCCACGATCTCCTGAACTTCCGGCTGATGCAGATGTGATCAATCTGGTTCTCCGTGACATGGTCCGGTGATCTCCATGTGGCCTTGTGGATGCGCTTGTGTGGGAAGATGCTGCCTCCTATCACTAGCTGGTTCAGGGCACAAAAGTTTGCAAAGCGCTCGCCATTTTCGTTCATCTGTCCCAGTCCGTGTGTTCCCATGGTGTCCTCGTAGCCTGTGTTGTCTGATCCAATCTTGGCGTTGAAGTCTCCCATCAGTATGGTCATGTCCTTGGCTCCTCCTCTATCTATCACTGTCTGCAGTTGTTGGTAGAAGTCATCTTTTTTCTCCTCTTCCGCATCATTGGTGGGAGCATAGCACTGGATGATGTTCAGCTTGATGTCTTTTTTCTTGGTGATGAATTTGGCTGTGATGATGCGGGAGTTGACAGGTTCCCAGCCGATGAGTGCCCGCTGTGCCTCCGGTGCCAGCATCAGGGCCACGCCCTCAGTGTGGGGGGCTCCATCCTCTGTGTGTCCAGAGTACAGCAATTGCTCTCCCGATGAAAATCTCAGCTGTCCTGTCTGTAGCCACCTTGTCTCACTCAGTCCCAGTACTCCTATCTTGTAGTTCTTCATCTCTCTTGCTACTTGTATGGTCCTTCCTACTTCATACATTGTCCTGATGTTCCATGTGGCTACTCTCGTTGTTGTCCTGGGTGTTAGAAGGGGGGTCGGCCTTGCAGCTTCCTTTCGGCTTTCACTGCAATGCGTCATAGGTCTCCGGGATGGAGACCCTTCCTCGCCCAGGTGAATGTCTCGGTTTGTTGCTGTCGATGCTTTTGTAACTTAATGTTTTTTACAGGTAGGGCTGTTAACCCTACGCAAACCCGTTTAGCCTCTTGGAGAGGTGGTCCACATTCGTCTGACCTCTACCCTTCGACCTGTCCAGCTTGGGTGACCCTGCCAGGAGCATGTGCTCCTGCTGGCATAGTTCTCTGGGTCATTGAGGTACACAAGCCACTACCCCACGACAAGGGGTGGACCATGTAGGGAGAAGTCCAACGCTCAGATCTAAACATGCAGTTAATAGATCTAAACATGCAGTTGATATGATGCTTTCGTCAAGAGGCATGACGGCGGGCATGACGTAAGTTTTCCTACGTCATTCTCATGGTTAGACTTGTTTGTGGTGGCCCTGTATCATATCTCATTGCCCCGTCTTTGGTATCACCCATACGTGACTGATAGAAAAGGGCGTTAAATTCCCAAACACCCACCCACCCTGAGGCGGAGACCGGAGCGCAGGGGAAGTGACGATAACTTCTTGATGCTTAGGGGGGAAAAAAAAACACAGGAGAATGGTCATTACTCAGTGACGGGTGCACAGTTAGCCCCGACGGTCCTATGAGTTCGGGACAACAGTCAGTGAACTGTAACTGGGTGTGCAGTGAACTGTAACTGGGTGTGGAAAGTTTCCGATGACGCAAGCCACGGCTACAGGCGAAAACTGTCAAGACGGTAAACATGTATCAGACACCTAAGAGAGGCAAAGTAACGTATATAATAATATAATAATAATAATAGTATTGTATAGGCGCTTTACCCAATTTCATGAATCGGCTCAAAGCGCCGCGAACTGAACCCAACACGCACGCTCACGTGAATCACACGCATTCTCTCACACACTGGACATAAACACATTACAATCACATGGTGCGAAGGGTCAGCTCAGCTATTTGAATTTCGGAATTAAGAATTGCATTTATTTTTTCAAATTTGGTGGGCTGAACATTTCCAAAGCAGAGGGGGGAGGAAGCCGGAGTACCCGGAGAGAACCCCCGACGTTCGGCCCGAATGAACGGTGCCACATACGAGAAGGAAAAATTCTTCGCCCCCAGTGGGACTCGAACCCCTCACCTCTCGCATTGGTGACAAGTCTCTTAACCACTAGACCACCGACTGCCCATATAACCCTCATGGCAAAAAAGAAAAAAGAAGCTGGATAGGCATCAACGGCAGTTTTCTGGAGATGACCACCAGTATAAGTTTTTGTTATTTTGTTTATTTCATTTTATATTAACATTGCTGACACTGAAAAGCACAAATGTGTGCGCTAGGGGCAGATTCTCTTTCTCCAAAAATCTAAATACAACTTTTTATTTTATTATTTTTTGTAGTGAGGCCCTGATGAAACCTAAATTTATCGATGTTACATTTTTCTGAGTTGAATTTCAAGAATCTTGTATTAATATTGGTGTATGGGTGAGCCTGGGGGTGTTTTGTTTATTTGTTGTGTTTCATGTGTATCAGACAATGCGGTTGTATTCAGAGAAATTCAGAATACACAAATCACAGAACGTTCTCACACTAAACATTGAAATTGTACGACTGTTGGTACAACACTCTCCGCCCAGTGTGTTCACCTTGTCACTGAGTACACTTCTGTAGGCTCAATGCCAGCATTTGAGATGCTGTCACTGTGCAGGTGTCTCGGTGTCTAGATGACTGACACCACAAAAACACCTCAAAATGATCTGTGAGCATTAAAATCACAAAGATTGTCCCTAATTGTGGCTTCCAGTGACAATTCAGTTTTTGGCTAGTTGTTCATACCGTTCAGCCATGTGCCTAGCGCTTTGGTGTGTGTGTGATGGGTGCATGTTCTTTCCTTCGGTCTAGTCGAGTAAAAGAGTCCCAGAGGTCGGAACTAATTAGATCAAAAGGTCTCTGGGATATTTTGGACTCGTTTAGGGTCGTAGAATGCCCACTTGAAACCATACCGTAGTGGATTTTGCAATTTAGTGAATATTTAATAAATTCTGATTTTACGAAATCCCGTTCCTTGAAATTGCGATTATGGCATTTTACGGCTACCATACAACGTCAGAAAGCCTTTGTTTTGGTTCATGCCGTGTGAACGATGGAAGGAATTCCAAGCACTTCTACGAGTCAAGAGGCCGAATTTCTGATAAGTGGGGTCCTTTCATTTTTTTTTTTAAATCAAAATATTCTTTTGCTGCATAACTAGAATGTAACGTTTAGCCTACACACTCAGGATCAGTGTTTGAAGTTTGGATGCTGACACTGCTGACCTAGATCTAGTTCCTTGGACCGAGTTCACTCACAGTTCCAGACTGAGTAGGTCAAAATGAATAAGAGCACTGAAGTATAAACTAGACATGCAGGTAAGTTTTGTATTACTGCAAGCGATAGTAACACGAGCTTTAGTGCCTTCTGTGTAGTTTCTGGCATGTGAGACTACACACGGTTGCTTGAACACGCGCTGTGTGCGCCGGCGGAAACCGGTCTGTGTGGCAGGCTTCCCTTTTAAAAAAAAAAGTATGGAAACCCGTTTATGTCAAAAGAGCACAGTAGACTCGATTAGCACTTTCCGAATTCCAAGAACGGCCGTAAGCTAGTAAGACCTCAGACCTTACTTAAACACTTTTATTTCACAGTTTGCAGTTGTTAACATAAATACAATACTTATTATTACAGAATTTCGGGGACATTTGCATTATCTGTGGCAAAGACTTCAACACATCAACTGACAAAGTACATCTGACATACAGGGGCATTAAAGGCATCAATTCTGTCAGCCTACGGCTTGGAGATGACATCCATGATTCAGATGGAGATTGTGTTCATGTGTAGGGCAGACGCGAAACCTGGCGTCACTGATAGCGGATCTAGCCTTTGGTCCGTCGGAGTTAACATCCGTTAGGATCGATAACTGTTGCTTGCAAAGAAACATTAGTGCGGGCGCGCGCGCGCGCGCGCGTGTGTGTGTGTGTGTGTGTGTGTGTGTGGTTGCATGCGTCACTTTTTTTTTTTTTTTTTTTAGCAAATTACCACTTTTTTGTCTTAAGTTTGGGTTGTTTTTCAATTATTGGTGTTTTTTTAGTGTGTGTGTGTGTGTGTGTGTGTGTGTGTGTGTGTGTGTGTGTGTGTGTGTGGTGTTGTTGTTGTTGTTGTTGTGTTTTCGTTTGTTTGTTTTTTGTTTTTTGTTTTTAATAAGTCCTGAAGCAAATTTCCTGCGGTTCCTCTGTCCTGAGCAGACGTCAATTTACTGATGTGGACAAAGTAGCAACAACAGGAAACTATAATTACCTCCGAGCTGATAATTTCCTGGCCCTTGCAACAACACAAAGAAGCTTAGTGACGCGCACAGTATGTCCGAAGAGCAGAGTGTATGAACCGCATCAGGGATCGTGTGCTGTCGCGTAATGACAAAACACAGAAAGCCCTTTGACATCATTTGAGGAAAAAGGCCTTTACGGAAATGTCTTTCATCTTGACATCATCCCTTTTCCTGTAAAATGACGTCATGGACTTATTTGCCAATACGCAGTAGTGTGGGTGTTGAGAATGATGTGTCTGTTGTAAAAGTGTTGTTTCTCACGTAGTACAGTCGAACACGCTTAAGCCGAACTCGCCCGGGGAATGAAAAATCGTTTCGCTTATCCGAGTTTGTGCATATCCGAGTTCGGATAAGCCAAACCTTTGCCGAGAAATTACCCTTATCTGTCAAAATCACGTTTGAGATATCCATGCTTGAGTTAGCTATTTTTTGACAGAGTTTGGCTTATCCGAGTTAGAAATAGTCTTACAAAGAGGGGGGTCTGGCGGGGAATTGGTTTTGGTTTCTGTTATCCGAGTTTTTTGCTTAAGCGTGTTTCGTTTATGCGAGTGCGGCTGTACTTGAGTGACGGGTAAGGTTTGATGACAAAAATCGTGCAAATGTGTTATATCAACTTCATGTCCGTTTGGATTTATCGAACAGCAGCATTTTTCGACTATTTTGTTTTTCAAAGCAGACACTTCCATCATGCAGCTTTAGCTACCACGTTAACTCAAAAAGTCAGACGCATGTGTATTATGTACACTGTTTTGTGAACTCATTTTTTTCTTCTTTTTTTTTATGTTGTTTCCATAGTAATGGAAACAACATAATAGGACGGGCTAAAATTTCCACGTTCATAGGCAAGCATCTGTGGTACAAACGCACGTCACTGCCGATCTCCCGCAGAGACGATTATGCAAGTGTAACTCTGACAATGACGTAAGAAAACTTGCGTCATCGATGCTGACGCGTATGGTGTTCCGAACGCAGTTCTCCTCCTCAGTGAGTGCCGTCTGTGCGGATGTGTGTGCGTGTGTGTGTGCGTGTGTGAATTGTGTCCGGGCCCGTTTCTTCGAAGATACTTAACCGAATGGCTTCAAATTTGGGGTATCCAAATTTATCAAAATGTTACATTAGACGATTCAAGCGTGTGATGATTGCTTAAGTGATTTGGGAGTTATCGCCCTTTTGAGACAAGTTGGTTGTCTTTCGTGTACAGGCGTAATATTTATTTAAATCACTCAATTGTTTGGCAGTAGATAGCTTGAATACGGACTCTGAATTGACTCACTACTAGAAAATGGTCGCTCTTATAGTTTTCATGTAAACCGAGCCTGAGTTGACATTGCATGTGAACCCAGTTCAGATGCCTATTTCTCCGAAAATACTAAACCGATCGATTTCAAATTTGGGGTTTCTAAATGAATCAAGATTGTTGAATAGAAGGCCCGATCCAGGTACGATTGCACACATGATTTGCGAGTTATCGCCCTTTTCAAAAAAAGTGGCTTTCTGGCGTTTAAAGGCGTAATATTTACCTAAACCACTCCATTTTTGGGACATAGATAGCATGAATACGGACTCTCAACTGAGTGAATTTTGGAGGTTGTCGCTTTTATACTTTTGGCGTAAACCGTACCTGATGAAAGTGCTGGTGAACACACTTTAGATCTCAAAATCGCTCCTACTATACATAGATAATGAGCCTGGGGTGCCATAAAAAATATACAAAAAAAATTAGAAAAATTCACTGCAGCCGTTGTCGTCAGTTGACTCGAAAATTTGTACTCGAAGCACATTTCCTTTACACAAGCCACACGCCTCACAAACATCGCAGAAAAGGCACACGCGCACTGACGCAAAACTGTATCAGCGTCAGTTTGCCGACGTCATGTTTGATTGACGTGGGGGTGTGTCGTCACTTTTCGGAAGTTCTCTATTTGTAGACGGGGAAAGCGGGAGTTTCATTGATGTAGTGAGCTTTGTTTTTCCCACTGACTCTCACTCAATAGCATAGTAGAGTGAGAGAACACCACATAGGTCTCAATGGAGCACATGCACAAACGCGGCTCGCGCAAGTCTGCGTGCGTGCGTGCGTGCGTGCGTGCGTGCGCGCGCGCGTATGTCTGTGTGTGTCTGTGTGCGCGCGCGCGCAGCAGACATAACACATAGTGAAAAAACGTTCGCCGCGCAGACTTGTCTGTTAAACACATTGAGCCGGTATAAATTCGATCTTTACACTGCGCAGCAGCAACACTTCAATTTTCATGGGGCTGCTTTCATTGCAAGAATTGTATCCGAGTCAAAGTTATTACGTCAAATGTATTATGCGTCATCCCAATGAGGAAAACGTCATAGATTTCAAAGAAAACAACTTGACGTCTCTCCTCCAAAACCAAGATTGGTCTGACAAGCCCGGTCAGTTGTTTCCATTGAGAGAGAGAGAGAGAGAGAGAGAGAGAGAGTGTGTGTGTGTGTGTGTGTGTGTGTGTGTGTGTGTGTGTGTGTGTGTGTGTCCTCCCGTATACATGGCATTACAAAAGTACGACCGTGACGACAGCAGGTGATTAAATGGAAACAACATATTGGGCTGGTCAGTGGCCATCTTGTTTTGAGTGTATGCTTGGGTTTTTTTTTTCTGTGGTTGGTTTTTTTTGTTGTTGTTTTGTTTTGTTTTTGTTGTTTTTTGGAGGTTGTTTTTTTTTTTTTTTTTTTTTTGGGGGGGGGGGGAGGGTTCTTCTTTGTTGTCAACAAATATATTCTATTTGGCATACACATGTATATGTTATGAAAGTATATTGTCTTGACATGTTAAAAAAAAACTGACAAAAACAGAATTTAAAAAAAAAAAAAAAAAGTCAGACGCTACTTGCCCCCCTCCCCCCCCCCCCACACACACCCCTCCCCCCACTCATCCCTCTCCACCAACTGGCTCCCCTCTCCCCCAGACAACGAAAGGACAAAAGGAAGGCCATTCGCCTACACCTGTGGTGTGCATTACAAGTTTATTTCTTGTATAAAACAAAGCAAGGGCTGAGTGCATGTGCACACTTGATACGTGTATGTCACGTGAACATACGTGAGAAGAGATAGACGCAGGTGGCAGCTGAAGTTTGGATAAAATTGCAAAACATGTTTTTCCAACTGATACCATGCACATGTATATCTAAACTAGTGTCCAAAAGAAACGATACCAAACTGTTGTCAGAATGTTTTTGTGCAAAGTGATCCCCGAGGCCTAAAAACATAGGTTTACGTATCCCACGTCCAAAATACAGCGTCTGCGCTCGGGAATACCGGAAACATTTGCTAATGAAATATACCACTCTGAAATTTCTGTATTGTTCTGCTTTTATTGTATGTCCTTGCCAACCCTTGGTATCGTTGCTTTTGGACACTAGTTTAGTTCTTCTACTCAACTCTCTCTCTCTCTTTCACTCACACAACATAATGATTACTTTCTCTTTCTTTCAAATAAAAGTTCATTGTTCTCTCTCTCTCTCTCTCTGAGAACGTAAATCATTTTCACTCACTCTTGATCACATACAAATATATATCATATAATATATGGTTGTTTTCACATCTTGTTTCCACATTCTGAAATTACCGGACCATTTTCCGAAAGAGTGAAACTCCGACCAAAACCCTTTCACAAGGTCCAAGTGGTTAACGAGAGGTGGTCATGACGTCAATTGTCTATGACACTGAAGGTTACTGACACAATATTGTTGACCGATCACAAGTCACAAGTGACGTAATCTTCATCCCTTTACCAGGCTGGGGAATTGTTAAGCGAAAAAAAAAGAAGACAAGCCTAGGCGGGGGTACAGAGGCAAGGTCCTGATCGGAACGCCGTACTTAGGAAAAATTTTTAGCATTTTTTTAAAGGCATTTAGTAGCCTCTCCTGGCAGCAAAATGTAAAATACTGCCTTTGTACTGACATGCAAGTCTTCAAAAGTGAAGTCAGACTGCCCAATATGGAATTACAGTACATGTGTATGTAGCATGATACATGACTGTGTGCAACCTCCCCCCCCCCCCCCCCCACACCACCCTCCTTTTCTTTGGCCGAAACTTAGATTTGTTTTGGCTCAACAGATAGGAAATTTTGCTGAAATTGAAAATTCCCCAACGACTGAAAATTCCCCAGCCCACTTTGTGTCGTATTTGTGTGTTCTCACCGGCGAATACCGGTATGTTTGTCAAGTGTTTTCAGGAATGATGTTGACTTCTTTTTCCAGAAAATGTCTATTTTTAACCAAGTGTTCATGCAGCATTACCTGGATATGAAACCTAAACTAATCAGCAAACAAACTATGTACATATTGCAGTTATCACATGGTGATCAACAAAATAAAATGAACACAAAATGTGGCCACCGTAGCACTTGCTTTCATTTTGTAAGTGTCTGACGTGTGTCATTTCTGTTGCATCGCGTCCAGCCGAGCCTCAACTACGCTGCACATGGTTTTAAAACAAATAACAATGCACAAGTTTAAAAAAAAAAAAAAAAAAAAAAGTCTTAAATTTACCGCAGGTTTCACACATACAGTGATGAAGGTAAACATCAGCAGACAGGTTTTTCGCTGCCTTTCATTTTCCAGTGGCTGGATGTATGCTCATGTAGAACTATCCAGACCTGCCAAGCACCTCCTCTCCTCACTGCAAGGCAAAGCCAGTTTTTCTTTCGCCTCTTTGCGTGACCCCTCATACTTGCGTCCTGCTTCTGTTCACAGCAATATGACTGGTGCAGCGTTGGTTTGCATTATGAGCCACATAATGAGTGATATATTTGCATCTGCAGACAGCACGCTCAAATATCACCATCCGTTGTTTTCACTGACACTAATGACAGTGTGCCAGACCGTGTTCAAATCCAATTTCTGTGTCAAATGCAGCGATCGTCAAATGTGTCAGGACCATGGTAGCCATTCGGGCTACCACCCTGAACAAAACTGGTAGCCCGAAAAAAATTCTGGAAGCCGGAGTGGCTGCTAGGTTCTGATTCATCTCAGAATTCCTGCTCGCCTTTCGGGCTACCGCTACCGGAGCTTTCACTCGCCCGACGGTAAATTTGGTAGCGAAAGCGAGCGGGCGAGCGCATTTGGCGATCGCTGCAAATGTTGTCAACTGTCCACCCAGCCAATGACAAATTCTCTTGGAAAACACTGACACTGTCAGCATGCCACACCATGCTGACATCTGATTTCTTGGTGTCAAATACTGTCACTCATCCACATCACCCACGGCAAATGACAAACGGCCGGTTTCTCTCCTTCCTTGTCTTAAATCATGAAAAATCAAAACAACGTCCATTGAGAGTGTGACTGTTCTTTCAGTCGTCCATTTCCACTTCCTCAATGGCCATGCTGGACCCGTCACCAGGTGGCGCTATGTTTGATTCGTCCGTTTCTGCCAGGCTGTCTGTCATGGGTAAAGGCGGTAGAGGAAGTTTGGCTGCTGTATTGAAGGACTCGAGATCATCATCTCCAGACTCTGAAAATAAAGAAATGAAGAAGTCAATCAATCAATCTCAATCAATCAATTAACTGGGTTTTTTTGTTGTGGGGTTTTTTGTTGGGTTTTTTTGTGTAGTTTTTTTGTTTGTTTGGGTTTTTTTGTTTTGGGGTTTGTTTTTTTGTTGTTGGTTTTTTTTTTTTTTTGGGGGGGGGGGGTGGGGGTGGGGGCGCAGGCAGTCTTTACTTTTTACAGTACTTTAGGCCGCTTACCAAAGACAAATTTTTCTGCACATGACTGACACAATAACGCTGTTTGAACCCGAAACTGAACCCACCTATAGGAGGCACCTCGTTCATGAGTGCTTCTATCACGTTACCCAGCATCGTGGTGGAAAAAGCATCATCCCTTCGGAGGCCAAGTGCCTGAAAAGCAGTAAGAAAAGAATTCAAAAGTTCAGAGAGATAAAATGTCCGCAAAAATAAAAACAAAAGCAGAGATTTGTACCTTCAAGGGACAACAGAAAATTCTGTTAAGTCTGAGCCAATCAGTTCAAACCTAAAGGATCAGTTCGCACTTGAAGAAACAAGAGAATAATCCAAAAGCCATAATCAGGTGTAGTTACAATATTTTTTTTTTCTATAATTATAATTTATTTTTTTATTATTATTAATTTTTTCATACATGTATAAGGCCACCATATATAATAACACACACACACATATATATATTCCAGGTACAGCTAACAGATGCTATGGGTAGGGTGGTGGGAGGGGGAGGAGAGGGGTGGGGAGGGGATGAGGGGTGATGATTGCCTTGGATTATATATATATAGTAATAAATAATAATAATGAGTATTGTATAGGCGCTTTACCCAATTTCCTGAATCGGCTCAAAGCGCCGCGAACTGAACCCAACACGCACGCTCACGTGAATCACACGCATTCTCTCACACACTGGACATAAACACAGTACAATCACGTGGTGCGAAGGGTCAGCTCAGCTATTTAAATTTCGGAATTTAAAATTGCATTTATTTTTTCAAATTTGGTGGGCTGAACATTTCCAAAGCAGAGGGGGAGGAAGCCGGAGTACCCGGAGAGAACCCCCGACGATCGGCCCGAATGAACGGTGCCACATACGAGAAGGAAAAATTCTTTGCCCCGAGTGGGACTCGAACCCCTGACCTCTCGCATTGGTGACAGGTCTCTCAACCACTAGACCACCGACCGCCCCAATATATAGATAACACAGCTGTAAGCTAAGTCACTAATGGCAAATACGGGAGCCAACTTTTGAAGAACTGGGTTCTTTTAAATGTAATGTGACTGATAAATTTTTCCACTGCATATCTTGTTTTTAGAATTTCTGTAAAGCTCCGGACTGAGGGAATCAAACCGTGCAGTCTACAATTTTTTTTTTTACTCAACTGCAGTCAGGTTCATACAAATTATGCATTTTACAATGAAGGGGACAAGACTGATCACCACAGCAAGCAGCTGAGCACTAACCTTGTGGAAATAGTCAACTGCAGTAGCGTTATTTCCCGTCAAAGCGTGGACGTATGCGATGGCTGAGTATGTGGACGGATTTTGTGGGGACAACAGTTCGGCCTGCTGATGGTACTCAAGGGCTTCCTCATATTTCCTACAAGAATCAAAATCAAAATCAGAAACAAAAGAAAACAAACTGTGCAGTGCGTGAACAAATATTCTCTCGTCCAAGTCGGTCATGACACCTTTCTTACGACTATTTCTCTAATATCTACAGACTCAGAGGCTTCACAGTCCTCAGTGGCAAAACATCACCAACTACCTCACACTCCCTGAAAAAAAAAATGAAAAAAAATAAGAAACAAAACTTTTTTATGTGGTAACAATAAATTTAAAAATGAAATAATCCTTTTTTTTTTTCTTTTTCTTTTTTAAACTACTTTACTATCCCTTTCGGGAAATTCGGGCTGCTTCCCCGGGGGAAGCGCGTCGCCGCGGTGCAGCGCCACCCAATACCTATCCTATATTTTTTTTTTACAATTTTGATGGGGGAGTAAAGCCGGATTACCCGGAGAGAAACCCCCGATGAGCAGCCCGGTAGCCAGGAAAAACCGGTATATATATCACAAGCTTGACCTGGGATCGAACCCACGCTTCATCGCCATGACATTGGTGACGGCCGTTCTGTGACGCAGTGGCTAAATCCGACGTGCTACCTATTACAGTATTAGACCACCGCTCACCCCCAAACCAATGCTGCTATTGTAGACACTAGAATGAGTTGGGTATGTATTTTGAAGGAACAAACACGTTTTTAATGTGTTTAATGTTAAAAATTAAATTTCACACACACACAAAAAAAACTAAGCCAGTGGTTATGCTCATTCCTTGGTTATGCCACTGTGTATTTTTAAACAAGAAAGCTTACTTGAGTTTGCGTGATACATGGCCAAGATTGTTGAGAAGTGCCTCCCATTTCTCTGGCATGTTCTGGTACTCCACACTTTGTACTCGTGTCAGGGCCTCTTTGAAATACCTCTCGGCCTCTGTCCAGCTGATACAAAGAAAGCAAACAGAAGTGTGTTCAAGGCAAAGCCTGGCAACAGTGACAGCGCTGGGTAAACTGCACGCACCCAGTTACGCCTTTCATTTCAACTCTGCTACAGCTGAATGAATAAACCAAAACTTATAAAAACACACAGGAAAATGATGATGGAAGGGAAAAAAAAAAAAAAAAAAAACCCTTCCATAACCGTACTTGTGCTTGCGCAAGAACCCTCTTACTGATTAAAAAAAAACAAAAAAAACAAAACTCTGCTACAGCTGATAATCACTACGCCCAAGTAGATCGCTCCGTCTTCCATCCGTGCACTGTGATTGTGAGCGTGAGTCGTAAGCAGCCAAAACCTCTCCGCCATGGGAAACATGTGAAGCAACCACAGCACTACATCAACAACGTAGTTCCCAGGACAACGGGGGTGACCACCCACTTCAGAAAAACAAATTTTGGCATTTTTAAAGGCATGATTTAGTAGCCTCTACTGGCACCCAGAAGTTAAACTTATACTGCCTTGGTACTGATATGCAAGTCTTCAAAACTGAAGTCCCATATACTATTACATGTATCATGACATGTGACTATGTGTGCAACCTTTTCCCCCTTCCTTTTTTTGGCTGAAACTTGGATTTTGGGGCTGAAAGGACAGGAAATTTGACTGAAAATTGCCAAATGACTGACAATACCCCGCCTGTATACTACAATCTAACGATGTGTATATATAATTATGCTCACGTTTTAAAACAACGGCTTTTGATGAGACCAATCGTCGTTGACTTCCCATACAGGAAAACACAAAAATCTGACGAATAAAATGAACCGGACGGTAAATGAAATAAGTGGCAGATGAATATTACTCTTGGTTTTGGTAAGCGATGACTCCCATCTCATGCAGAACAAACGGGTCGTCTGGTGCGATGCTTTGAGCCAAAGTGAAGAAGCGCTCAGCCAGCTTAGGGTTGCTGGTCAACCCGTACTCCAGCCCAATGTACAACACAGGGAGGTGACACCTGCAACATCGAACAAGTATCATGACTAAGGGCCGCTGCTACACGTTGCCAGGATCGGCACTTGCAGGGCTGGAAACGCAGGAAACCCTAATTAAATCGCTGGCTGCCAGCTGGCGAATCCCCCTTGCCGGCGCGGCAATAGAAAGCCGTTCTATTTTCCCTGGCAGCCAGCTAGCCACAGGCAGCCCGTACAGCCAACTGACCAATCACTGCCCAAACCTTGCAACGCCGCAGGCTGCGTGTGTGGAAAAACCGCTGCCCGCCAGCAGGCAGCCGAGTACGGCAATATGCAGACTGGCGGTCGTGGAACCGTGCGCTTAACACAATTTGTACCATGTAGGTTATGCAGGAGCATATTTTCCTATCAAGCAATCGTCTATATCCATCTTCTCCGACTCTACAAAACAGAAATAAGAAAATTTCAAGATCTGTCCACAGCAATCTTCCATCTTCAATCATAGGCTGAGCAGTCAGTCTTTGACCTTGATTCAACCTGTGCTGCGCCTACGACTTGTAGTAGAAAACAAAAAAATGTAAGTGGTGGTGAGATTCACTATTTTTCCCGGCTTTCCAGTGACTGCTAAAATTACCTGCCTTTTCCATTTCCAGTTTTCCCTGACCAGTACAGAACCTGCCAGTTACAAGCACAGCTTACCCTTTCATGATCTGTGAGGCTGTGAAGTAGGCAGCCATTGCTTGGTCGTGCTCATTGTCCGCAGCAAACGAGTGTCCGTATGCCAGCCACGCTGGCCCGAATGTCTTTTCCAAGGTAGTTGCTTTGCTTCAAACACAATCAAAGGGGTTAAAAGAAGTTAAAACTCTAAATCAGAACAGACATCTGGATATATGGATCTTTAAAGTGTGATTTTACAACAGCAGAATGTGGTTTCCCTATCTTCACACCAATTACAGTTTTGTTTAAACAAATTTAATTTCAAGCAGTTTCATCTCAAACATGAAATTGAAATGCCATGTTTTCCTTCAAAGCTTCAAAATGGCGTGTGAATTTCTCTGTGTTCATAAACACAGATGTTGAGAAAATTACAAAGTAGGGAGGAAAAGGGCCACAGTAATGGAGGTACAGCAATTTCCTACAATATTCTCTCCCTAATGGACAAATGAAGTGATTATGCATAAATCTACACCAAAACCATTGGCTATGTCTTGGCTCTACAAATGGTTTCATACCTCAAGTATCTCCGAGCAGGCTCGTAGTTTTTTGTGAGCAGATAGTAACACCCAACCGCAAACCATGACACCTGTTTAAAAAGGAAAATTTGAAGAATAATTACTTTCAGTTATTTAAAATTTCAGAAAATCATCTGGAGGCACATCATTACATGATAAAAAAAAGACACCCACCAAACACACACACACACACACATACATTGAAAAAAAAAATTCTGGATCCTATATATTTATTCAAAGCACAGTGCCAGTCTCAGACTTAAGCCAAAAAACGAAACAAACTTTTTTACTCACTGGTTTATTTGGATAGAAGTCCACCAACTTGTGCCCAAGGTAAAAGAGCGCTGCGAAACATCAAATCAGAGTACAGGGTTTAGGTTTTCACATCAATCAAAATTTGGTGTAATTAATCTAGCAAGCATAAATACCAAGATGAAGTAATTTCTGCTAATTCCTAATTCTATGTGCACTATCCCCCACTCACGCACACACACACACATACACACACATACACACACACACACACACACACACACACACACACACACACACACAAAACAAAACAAAAACCACAACAACAAACAATGCTTCTCCCATCTCTTTTCACTCCTCCCCTGCCTGCAAGTTAAATTTCAACTTACAATTTGGCTTTTTCATCTCAACAAGGACTGCTATATGGAGTGGAAGACATCGACTGTTGTATGGATCTTTGCTCAAGACACTGAAAATACAAAGCAACACAATCAATCATCAGTTCTTTAGCCAAGTAGTAAATTAAAATGTCAGAAACAAATACAAAGAAACAGAGAGAGAGAGACTGTGTGTGTGTGTGTGTGTGTGTGTGTGTGTGTGTGTGTGTGTGTGCACGTGTGCGTGCGTGCGCTGAGGGAAACAGTCAGCAGAACATCTGAACCTAAAGAGCCAAGAAGCACCCAGTTAATAACATCAGTCTAGTCTTTCTGAGCAATCACAGGAGGCTACTGAACTAACAGTCAAGGGAAAATGTAAACTTAAATTAATGCACAAAAACCTGCTGGTGATCTTGTGACATTCCCGGAAATCACAGTTGTAGTAGTGTCTCTCTGCCAAGTTGACCACAACATCAACGTTCTCCTTCAGTGCGGACAGACTGCTGGGTACAACCTGGTTTCCTGGTTTGTCATACTGCCCACAGAACATCAATCAAATAATTAAAAGTAACAAGGTGAGACTCCAGTGAGCAAAGTTATGCAACACAGCGAACGTTTGATTTTGAGTACGGTACATGTATCACATACAAATTTTTCCCTCATGAAAATGTTTATTCTATTGTCAAACACATACTGTAAACACTGATTACCTCAAAATGAGTAGATCTAATGACGGTGTTCACTTTGGAAACATGAAGCATATATTTTTTTTTAAATTAAGGTTTTCTAAAGAAAGTAACTTTCCCATCTCTAACTCCTTCAAAGACAGAAATCGCAATTATTTATTACAAGCAAAACTAGTAGTATGCCTGCATGTATAGATCAGTAAACGTGAATGCACAATAACCCACACTGTCGCCTCACCTTTTTCAGTCTGTTCTCATACAAAAACCTGACCAGTTCAACCTCCTCTTCCGGGCACTGCGCCACCAAGGGTAGGGAACTCAACAAATCTTGTTCTGTGAACAGAACACATTTTCACTGTTAGTGGCAAAACAACTACAATATGCAAGTGACAAAATACTCTTAAGGATTCATATTCTAACCCACGTGAGTGTCCAATACACAAGTTACGCTTACAGCATCACACAGATGGGCCATGGGCCAACAGAGACCAAAACGCAAGTCGGAAAGCGCAGTGTCTGCCACAGCTGTGCCTGTGTAGCAGACCAGGACAGCTCTGAGCCATTGCTGTTTTTGTCTGCACGGCCATCCGACGTCAGACTTTGCATTCAGATTCAGAGCTGTGCTCATCACCTATGTATGTATACTAGTTACAAGACCTAGCTGGACTCAGCGGTACCTCAAAAACAATCTGGTGGGAAAAAAAAAAACTTGGAAAATCGGAGTTTCATGTCTTTTTCCACCACATACATGTATTATCAAACAGGAAGACCAGAAAGCATACACTGCGCATCATCAGCCCGGGCAAAGCCGGGTATATCAGCAAGTTACAAACACAACTCTTATGACAGTCCACACAGACACTTACGAGCACAGCTGTTTGCTAACAAAGGACATCTTCAAAGAAGCCTAGTACCAGTATTCTTAGAAATACTGCCTTTCATAAACAGTGTTGTAGAGATCGCGAAAAGTCACTGCATTTCGATGGAAATTTCTAGACCATCCCAGAACATGCGAGTGTAGTAACGTCAGTAGATTACGTAACCTTGGAAAGATTCCGTACTTGCCAGTAAGTTGCAGAATGTTCTAGGTCTGACCTGTTAGTATAAGCAGCACTGCACAGCGTTCTGGGTTCTTCCTCTTTCATGAGTTTGTTCTTGCGCATCTTCTGTTAATAAAGTACTGGAGTTGTATCCTGTTGTATCCCATGTCTTCTCTGCGAGTGCACTGAGAGAGCGACATAGCAGGAGAAAAATACAACAGAGTCGCTGCAAAGCTGACAAAGGGATGCAGACTGTTACCTTCCTGCGCGGACAGCATGTGGCCTGCAAAGCTGACAAAGGGATGCAGACTGTTACCTTCCTGCGCGGACAGCATGTGGTGGCTGACTAGCAAGTCGAAGGCCTCGAAGCAGTACACATCTTGCTGGAGCGCTCGTCTAAAACAGTCTGCCGCCAGCCCGCGGTTATCCATTGCCTCGTAGATTCGCCCTCGTAACAAGCTGATCGAGTTGTCTATCTGTAAAACAATTTCAACATATCTGTGCAGTGTTCCGTAATTTTACCGGTTATTAAATTTGTGAGGCACCAGACTCAACTGCACCTTCAAACACACACACACACCCTCCAACACACACAAACACACACACACACACACACACACACACACACACACACACACACACACACAGAGTTAAAAGACTGACCCCGGGTACTTGAAGACTGGAGTCGATGTCCACAAAACTCTGGTTGATGCTGGTGCTGAGGAAGGAGGTTCTGGTCAGAGACATGTCGGCCATGTCCAAAATATTCAGGGCTTCCTGCCATTCCTTGCACTCAAACTAAAAGAAAAACAAAGACTGAAAGTGAAACTGATACATTTTCTCTATACATAAAACAACCCCACAAAAATTCACTTAACCTCTGATGATAATTCAAAGTTCATGTAATCGATGATCTAATGATAATTCAAAGTTCATGTGATCGATGACTAACAGTAACACACACTCAAACAGTTTTTGAATTTCTCTGAAGATAATTTATGAATTTGGTCAAAAGTACAGAGGTGAGTCGACTGCTCAAAATGGCTACCCACACACATGAATGATGCTACAAATTTGTTTAAAAAGCATGCACAGTTGTCTACTTTGGCTCACTTGTTCAGTATAAATCAGAGTTTCAAACAGTGAGAGTTGGATGTGGTACATTTACTTCTTGCGTTTAAAACTCTGGGTTTTTTGCGATAAATCGGTGATTGCAGTGAAAGAAAAACGTGACAGAAACTGTGAGAAAGTACTTGCGATCGCTGAAGTGTTATTTTGAGAAACATGGAGAACGGTCAGTGAACCCATTTGCTGTCTCCAAATGCTCAAAACTTCCTTTATTTCAGTCGGCATACTGGCGGGTGTCAAATATTTTCCATTTTTTAGAAAAATGACAGAAAATGTAGGCATGTTTGGACATAACGTCGTCGTAAACTTCCGGTCATCAACATCGACCACCGAGGTCGAACGTACTTTTGTCCTGCGAAATACCTAACTTGCATAATCTCAACATCGTTTTTTCACTCTTTATTTTTCATGGAAGAACACCGATATATCTCATGTTGAAAAGAAACATCGTGTTGATTTCGGAGACCCGACGGTGTGTTAATTTTCCTGTTATGTTCATGCGAGAAAAAATCGATCGCTACACGCGGGTATGAGATAAATTCAACCAGCGGCCGTTTCAAACACAAGCTGGAAGCATGATTTCTTTGAGCCGATGACTTTGATTACCGTCACTGGAGGAGGCAGCCGATAATCCCGAGGGTAAGTTTTAAGTGTTAAGTGTTATCTTCAGACAAATCTAGTCAACTCAGCAGCAAAAAGTGAATAAACACAAAGAGTCTGTGTTCTTGTGCATTTTGGAATACTGCTGACAACAGCGGCAATGGTAAACTCGATGTTAGTGTGGTGATTGGTATCACCAACACGTGGATGTTAATCCTTGTCGTGATTCTAATCGATACAGCCGTGGAGACATTTGTGGTTTAGGTTGTAAACGTTATGTTCATGACTCTGTTACAAAAGTTGTGTATTCAGCAACAAACAATGAATGCCTTAGGTATTTTTAGGTGGAAAGCTACTCGGAAAAAGATCCTTTGCGGGGAGTAAAGCTTTCTTATGTAAAATTTCAGATGTCTCTGGTTTGAACACAACTTTACTCACAAACGAAGGTCGTCAGCATTATGTTCAAACTCATACGACGACAAGTCTAGCACCAAACAAAAATAAAATATCCTGCTAAACATCTTTGGAATAATTTTTCTCCCTGGAGTCTTGAAAATTTCCATTCAAACACATTTTTGTGTGTTCATCTGTTTGTTTATTGAAGTTAACTTTACACACCGTACCCAGATTCATGCAGTTGTTATATTATGTACAAACAACAACTTGGGCATTCCTTCATTTTTTTAATGGCCAGAAATAGAGGACAGCGAAATTATGTGTTTTTATTCATGACTGTGGTTTTTTTTTTTTCTAGGATCACACCAATAGAAAATGTGCAGGAGCTGTTTGTGTTTGAACACAACTTTATACACAGACAGTGGGTTTCAAGTTATGTTCAGTCAAAGGTTACATTTTTTTCCTTTGCTGTACTGAAAAATGATATGTATTCACTATTTCCTATGCTGTGAGCCCCTTTTTGATTATAGCAGTTTGCATACATCATCCCTGTGTGTGTTTGAGTGAAAGCTGTTGCATGAGTGTTTGTCAAGTTAAGTTCCAGCAACTTGATAATGACAGTTAACAATTTTATTATGGTTTTAAATCATATTTTTGTGAAGAGAATGTGTACCTTCGATTAAAGCACACTTCCTGGTAATACATTTTTTTGTTCCGTTTCCTCTTGTTTGATTTTGACAGTCTCAAATGAGTCTGTCACAGTGTAGTGTTATGTTCGAAGTTGCGTAAAGTTACATTCATGTAGCTCGAGATAGCAATTATCTATGGGATTAACTCTTTGACGACGAAGCACAATTTCTAACACACGATTTCCTATAGGAAATCGTGTGTTAGAAATTGTGCTTCGTCGTCAAAGAGTTAAGCTTAAAATCATACTTTGAGGGGGTCAAAGAGTACCTCCCATTGAACCACACTTACTACAACTGATATGTTTTGTTCTTTTTCCTTCTGGTTGACTTCAGCTATCTGAAATTTGTCTGTCACAGTGTAATGTTGTGTTCAAGTGTGTCAAGTTATGTTCAGACAGCTGGATATGGTAATAATTCATGTGTTAAATCTGTTAGATACATTATTGTGTGACTAAGGTGTATTTACCATAAAAACAAAGTCACTGGTAATATATTTTTTGTACCTTTTCCTTCTGTGTGACTTTAAAAGTTTGAAATGAGTCTGTCATGTTGTAATGTTATGTTTAAGCATGCTCAGTTCTTTCTTTGACCACTTTATTCAGGGACACAGTGAATTAGCAACTGTTATTTTTGTTTTTGCATGTATTTCAAGGGTCGGTCTTTAATTTTACTGGGAAACAATAATAACTGGAATAAAATGTTTAGCTTTTTAAAGGGTTTTATTGACATGTTCCGTCAAGCAGAAAACCAGAAACATTTGAATCCATTTCTGTTCACGTATCATTTATTATTGTTCATGTATTGCACTACATTATTATTGAGTAACCCAAACAATGTTCTTAAGAAGTTTTTATTGACCAAACAGTATCAGTACTCTGTCATAATGGTGCTCATGTAAAGTTATGTTCACACCACTTTTTCATTGCATTTCTTTGCATCTGGTGAGTCTTTCCTTCTCTTTTGTGATATTGTTGAAGGTTAAGCCTTCAAAATAAAAACACAAAATGCAAACAACATCACTGGTTTGTTTTTGCCTTGAAATTTAAAGTCTGCAAAATTGTGACAGTGTTTAATGTTATGTACAAACTCACAACTTATTTTTTCAAATACGGCCAATCGACAACTTGTATGAGAAAATCAGATATGGTGAAGATTGCTCATGAGAAGACACACCAAATTCATATAAAATAGTTTGTTTATCACTTTGCTGAAAACTGGGTACTCATGTCACACTCACTAGACTCAGCTCTGTACTCTTGACCATTTATGTGTACTAACCATCCCCGCTTCTCATAATATGTATGTTGCACACTGGTGGTACTTCTTCTATTGTACAAAGTTACATTACAAAACAAAAGTTGTGAATTAAACTGTACATTCTTTCAAATCACAGGCTGGGGAATTGCTGAGGAAAAAAAGAGACTGAAACCTGGGCTGGGGTACAGAGGCAGCGCCCTGCTGGGGGACCACGGGGGAACACTCCACTTAAGAAAACAAATTTTAGCATTTTTAAAGGCACTTAATCGCCTCTCCTGGCACCCAAAAGTAAAATACTGCCATGGTACTGACATACATGTATGTATGTCTTCAAAAATGAAGTCAGACTGTCCCATAATTATGGCACTACATGTAATGATGTATCATGATATTATATATGACTGTGTCAGTGTGTGTGCAACCTTTTCCCTGCTTCCTTTTCTTTGGCTGAAACTCATATTATTTTGGCTGAAAGGTCAAGAAAATTCCCCAGCCTGAAACCAAAACATGATCTGGTGGATGGATCACTGAGGTGAAACCCTAAATCTGATGGACTCCACAGATTTTACAATTTGAAAACTTTCTAACGTAACAGGGTTGTAGTTAGGGTCGGTCCTTCGGACAGAGACCGATCAGAAAGAAGAATGATTGAAGTTGTCACGTTCAAATCGGCCCAGTGTCCGATGGCTTTGTGTCAAAATCGGCCACCCTTTCTCCGTTTTTTTCAATCAAAAAGTAAGATTCCTAGAATCGATCAGGATCTAGAGTGAGGTCTCTGTTTCATCGCAGCTATCGCTGACAAAACCCGATCCGCCAATCGCGAGTCCTAAACGATGCGTAATACAGAGTGCGTTCCCTTCCACGACTACTGCCAAGTGAAGTTTTGCCAGGCTCGGTTTGACTGAGTTTGTGTTCTGGCAGGATACTGCCACGCTGCTTTTCTTTACAGTTGCCGTAGTGTTTAGACTCGTACCATGCCTCCAAAAAAAAAAAAACTTACTCAGACAAAGTTGTCATTTGGCACGGCTGCCAAGCCAAGCGATGCCGCAACTGTGACGGTCGAGGACTCAACGCCGATTCCTATCGACTGTGACACTGACAGCGAGATCGCGTCTACCTGCGCCACTGGCACTTCAAGCACTTGCAGTACCTACTCTGGTTCTACGGCCGCCGCAAAGAAAGAGAGATCGTTTCAGCTGAAATGCTGTTTGTGAGCTGCGTTGTGTGTCATCAGATTCAATGTTTTTGACTGGCAAAATAATGTCCTAAACTGCCTAAAGGTTTCCAAAATGTCCGAAAGGCTTGTGACCATTCAGGACAAATGTCCTAAAGTGAAAATTTCTAGCTACAACCCTGACGTAACGTTCCCTGCACTGAACAAAACAAATCAGTTTATATTTAACCTTTCACTCACATGACATTTAGCTGCCAAATATCTGCATGCTGCATAATGCTGAAAAATAAGGGAACATGCCAGAATTAAAATCTCGAATCAGATTTAATATAATAAATTTATTGTCCTTTAAAGGATCTTGCATGCTGAGCATTTGTTAATAAAGAAGATACTATAAAAGGTATAAAACTATGTTGATTAATAAATTACATAAAACGATACTAAAAATTATGAGCCTCAGCGAAAACGTTTCTTTGACAAGTGACGTAAGGTACAAAATGAATGAAAAGACAAAAGCAATTTTTTTTTTTTTTTAAGTAAAGTATACATCACAAACCGCAACAGGAGAAAGATGTGAGATACAGGTGGATGTTTGCAAATGAAATCAATGAATGCTCTTTATATAATTATAATTTATAATACATGTATGTACCAGCTCTTGTTCACTAATGACCACTGCCTTAGTACTCTTACCTTGTCCAGTTTTCTGCTACAGAGGAGTGTGGCTGCACGATGGAATTGTCCTGTGTGATACAAAGTCTGCGCGTACCAGTACATATCCTGGACCTGACCTGGTCATGATAAAAACAAAAAACCCATGTATAGGACTACCACTGGAGCTGGCAGAGTTGTGGCAGAAAAAACACCCCCCCCCCCCAAAAAAAAAAAAAAAAAAAAAAAAACATGCATACAAAAGAAAAATATTTAAAATATTAAATTAGAAGATCACTTGTCATATGGTTTACAGTTACTTCCCTTTTCCCTTGTCTGTCTTAGCTGGCCAACTATTAATGAACAAGAGCAGTATAAATTTGCATTAGACAGCGTGAGTACTTCCATGAGCTAGTACATGTACTACCATTACATCCAGGAATATGAGGTACCGCTACCAGTGACTGGGTGAGTCTCTTGGTCTCTACGTTTTCAAAGAAGTACATGTATGAGTCTCTTTTGCCGACACAAAGTACGTATGTATACATGTATATATTGATGTATGTATACATCAATATATACATGTATACATACATTTCATTTTATGTATACATACATAAAATGAAAAATGTTTCAAAGTTCACAGACAAATAATATTGCATCAGGCCTATTCATTTCGCAATGTCTCCAGTTATGTGACCGTAGATCTGTACCTCAGACTATCTTTACATCATAGCTGATGCCTGCTGTTTGCAAGGGGCATCTTGCAAGAATGTAGTGCACCAGTGTTTGTCACTGACACCCCCTGCCCAGCAACAACCCCCACCTCAGACTTGGCCACTACACACCGCCACCTGTTCTCCACGCACTTTGCCACCGGCACCCCACCCCCACCCAACTCCCCCCACGGAGGTAACTGGGACTTGGCCACTACACACCACCACCTTCTCTGTCAGTACTTAATTGTGACCAACAGATCAGGAACAAAGCCAAGTGATAAACATTAAATGAAGTCGTTCCTTCTCATACCGCCCGACGAGCACCCCATCCCCAAGGAGGTAACATGGACTTGGCCACTACACACTGCCACCTTCTTTGTCAGTGCTTGTGACCAATGGATCAGAAACAAAGCCAAGTGATTTATAAAGGACATCGTTCCCTCTCCTACCTCGACCCTTCAACTGGACAGCGGCATGTCAGTCTCTTTGACATTCACACTTGGAGATTACCAACGCTGCACTTGAACCTGCCGACACTGATGTAGAGTATGAGACAGGTAACATGGAGTACCAATCTATCGTCACTGCGTTTTTATTTAAGATAGCCTTCTCGAAAGTCTTATTTACACTATTGTTTACACATCATACCTCCAGACAGTGACACAAGCTTGTCTGCCCAAAACAACGCTGACTCATAATGGTGCTGAAATGAAATACAATTCATTATGAAAAATAATCTTCAGGAGTCAAGCACTAAACTTTATAAGGATGTCAACCACATAAGATTAAGAACCACCACATTTCACTATCTGGAAATTTATCATTGCAGCATTGTTATTCTTCCAGATTTTCGGGCACTCTATGCGAGTATTCAACTTAAGTGGGTTTTGTTTTCCTTATAACCATCGGCATCCCTGTTCAGCTTTTGCCCGGTAAGCTATTACAGAGCTGGGGTGTCCGTTTTGCTGCTCTTTCCAAAACCACTGAGGAAAACATTTAGTAAGAAAAATGCATGTCTCTGATCTGGATAAACAAGATCCTAGGCGAACGTTATCTGGACAAACAGAGCAAAAAAAATGAGCAAAACTGTGCGTACTTTGTCGATGTACGATTTTACCCTATCACGTAGCCGATCAAGAGTCAAATTTGCCTTTGACTGGGTTTCCGAAACGTGACATTCATTTTCGCCCGCCATCTTGTTCGGAATCGCCATATGACTTCTGCCGACCAATAAAAGGGCGGATGAGATTCACATCCTGTACGAAATGATCTGATTGGCTTGGCTATCGTAGCAACGTCTCGTACACAATATGGCGGTGTGTGCGCTCTGTGACTGATATATAATAGTTTGGCCACATGTATTTCTGTGTATAGGTCAGTTCCCAGTCGTAATCAGAAGGCGAAAAGAGGTGAGGTGAACAGCTTTCTCTTCAGTTAGTTATAAGCGTATCCAAATTGGAAACATACAAGTTATTCGCCGCTCATGGTTGGAGCGACCGAGATGTTATTCTTCGTCACATCATTCGATCACTGCCCTGAAATTATCTTAATTATGTCAGAGACAAAACACTGTTACATTCATCTGACGGACTTCGAATATACAGAGCACCGTCATTACAACCCGCATCATGAAACAGCGAAATCTGTCACTTAGCGGTCATGCTGTTTTGCACTGAAGACCTCATCATTTTTATGTGACTGAGTAATGGAAACAACATTATAAGAGGGGCAAAACTTTCCACGTTCAAAGGCAAGTTTTGTGCATTCTCCACACATACGTGATGCAAGTGTAACTCTGAGAATGGCATTGCACTTCTCAGCTGTTGTGACTGCCGTCTGTATGTGTGTGTGTGTGTGTGTGTGTGTGTGTGTGTGTGTGTGTGTGTGTGTGTGTGTGTGTGTCCAGGCCTGTTTTTCCAAATACATGTATACTCAACCAAGTGGATTCAAATTTGGGATCTCCGAATATATATTAAGGTCTTTTAATAGAGCGCCCAAGCGCTATGTGATTGCCTCGGTGATTTTGAAGTTATCGCACTTTTGAGATAAGTTGGCTCTCTCGCATTTACAAGCGTAATGTTTATTTAAATCACTCTATTTTTATTGGAAGTAGATAGCATGAATACAAACTCTGAACAGAATGAATTCACTGTAGCTGCTCTTATATTGTACTTTTGACGTAAAGCGCACCTCATTTGACAGTGCTGGTGATCATTTTAGATCTCAAAATCACTCATACTGTATATAGATAATGTGTCTCTGGTGTCATAAAAAATACACAAAAAAGAACGACCGTGACGACAGCAGGTGATTAAATGGAAACAACATGTTGGGCTGGTGACCATTGCGTTTTCTGTCTCTGCCCTCCGTAGCTGACAAAATGAACTTTAGAAGTACACTGTGCAGGGTGCCAGTTTGTAGAGTACATATCGAAAGAGTGTGTTATATACTATAGGTATAGCATTTATTAGTGAGCAAAAATAATAAATCTTTAAACATTTTCAATATTCAGTGAAAATACAGAATTTTAGTCCTTCACTAAAACAAAAGTTGCAAGATAGGGAGCTGTGAAACAATTTGTGTGTGTGTGTGTGTGTGTGTGTGTGTGTGTGTGTGTGTGTGTGTGTGTGTGTGTTTTGTTGTTTGTTTGTTTGTATTTATGCTCATAGTTCTAATTTAGTTTTTCCTCCATGCTTTGTGTGTTCTTTGTTTTCCATCTCATTTCTCGCACTCATTGCATGCATGACAATTTGAATGATCAGTTAAGAAATATTTCAATGTAAAATTAATTCAAAGGTTGCTTGAGCATCAACAAACACCACCATGAAGAAATCAAAGAGTAAAGGCCGCTCAGGAACCAAAGATGCAAAGAAGAAAAAGACACCTACCAAAGTGATAAGGGTTTCTTATGTTATGTGCTTTCAGATTTTGCTTAATGTTTTCGTTTTTCTTTTACATTCCTTTTGTTGTGTTTCCTTCTGTTTCCGTTTCAGTCAGCCATCTTTGTTACATTTTTCATTTTCTTTTTTTGCAAATATATGATTATGTGCCAGATTTGTCTGATGAAGGCAGATGTTTATTGTTTTGTTTGTTCTTTTGGTTTGGTGGGGGGGGGGGGGGGGTGCTTTTTCTTCTGTTTTCTTTTTTTGCTCCGTGCAAATTTTTATTTCTCCTGTGCCTTTACTTGTGTTCTCTTGGATAAGCAAGGCCTTGTTTAAACTGTTCCTGCAACACTGTTCTGATTTACTGGTGTTCTTTTGCTCACAGTTTATTTGGCAACTCTAAGAGAAGCGTCTTCATTCGGTCTGGTTAGGTAATGATTTATTGTTAGGGCTCACAGCTCCTTTTAATGTTAATTTATGTTACAGACTTTTTCATACCCTCTAGAGAGCTCTCTTACCCTCATTCGCCCAGACAGTGTTTGTATGGGTCCCACAACTGACAGGTGGGTGCTATGTGGAGATGTCCATCACAGGAAGTTTCACAGTCAGTTTCACTTATGTGAACCCTAAACACACTGCTGCCATGTAACGGCAAATGACAATTAGTCGGACAATTGGCCTTTTTCCTCAAATGATGCCAAATACCGTGTTTTACCGTTACGTGGCAGACGACCTTTTTTACACTCCTTAGTTTGCTTATCGTTTTCTTCTGGGGTTCTGTTCCAGACTAGATCAAAAACAAAGATGGCAGAGCCAACAGAAAAAGATTATGCTGCCAGCGCCAAGGCCGTAGTGGATAATGCAGTATCAGGGGCCATGGAGATGGTGGAGGATGTCATCGCAAGTGCTTTTCGTAGGTTGGAAACTCGCATGTCAGAGAGAGAGAAAACATGCGAGTCGTTAAAAACTGGCCGACTGTCAGAGGAAGACACTTTCATTTCAAGGGACGAAAACTTTGAGATGAAAGACATTGGCTGGATGACTATCCAAGATTTCTCAGTGGAGAAAGCTGAACAGAAAATCCATGAGTACATCAAGGTTAGTTCTATGATTTTTTTTTTTTTCCCTTTGATTCTGATTTCAGAACCTGCAAGACGAGACGAAAGGGATAGTTTTCTGTCAAGCCGTGATTGATCAGTTTAATATATCGGATCTTGGCTGGAAGCATAGTGTATGAGGTGCCTGGCACTACCTCATGCTACTTAAGTGCTACATAAGATGAGGCTGATCTGAATTTCTTGACCTGCAGGTGGTGCCCTATTTAAAGTGTCACAGATGCCTCCATCCATTATTAAGGCAAAACAAAATTCCTGTGCTTATTGTAACATTTTCTTAAAATGGGACACAACAGACTGTAAACTTGGCTCTAATAATCATTCTTGAAGAGAAAAATTAAGATTTGTTTGTTTGTTTGTTTTTGTTTTCTTTCTGTAATCCATTATGTTCAGAAAAAAAATAAGGTGAAGAAAAATAAGGAGGTCATCGTCCGAGAGGCTTCTCTAAATCCCCAAGCGCAACTTGAAATCTGTTGGCAAGCGCTCTTTCAGTTTTGTCGCTCCAACCTTTTGGAACTGTCTGCCTGCAAATCTGAGAAATGTGCCCATGCAGTCTGTTTTCAAGAGCAATCTTAAAACGTTCCTTTTTTGCAAAACTTTCCAGTAATTTTCTCAACCACGTGTTGGTCTTTAATTGTTGTTTGAGCGGCGTGAGGCCGCAGATAACTAACTCCAGTAATTTCCTGCGTCACTTTCCCCTGTGTATGTCTGTCCATCATTGTATAATGTGCATGTGTGAGTAAGTGATAGGCGCATTGAGTTTATTTAAAGAAATAGGCCCTACAAATACCATTTATTACTATCATTATTCAACAAAACCCACATTTTTCTTAGAAAGATTGCAACAACCATAAAAAAAAGAAAGAAAAAAGTCTTTTAAAATATTTGTTGTTTCTGGCAGACTTGGGAATATGAAGACAGCTGGCTGTACTGCATCGATTTCCTTGGTGAAGACCTGCACCCGTATGACAGACGATACCGATTCAGGGTCCGATGGAGTATACCCACACGACGCAAGCCCGTGCCACGAGCCACCGCCAGCGTCTACTTCACATTCGTAGTTTCCACCATCAAGCCAGGGGTCAGTTTCGCACCAGTTCAGTGTAAAATAATTACATGTATTCTGCGTGCTGAATGTATGGGACCACTCCAGTAGTGTGACAACAGTCACAGAATTTTAATGTTCAGCCGCTCGTGCAAAGTGTAAACAACATTGTATCGAATTAAGAGCTGTACTGGTCATCAAGACAGAGTATTTTGAGCGTACAGGCGTACTCACGCCTGAAACTGTTCCAAAACATAACTTGGGTTTGCAAATATGGAAGGAGCACGTTTAGCCCGGGAGCTTACGCAAACAGGGTGATTTTTTGACTGAGCTGGTCTCTGACCCATTGAAACATACTGACACAGAGGACAAAATTTAATAATGGTGTGTCCCACACAGGCCTTGCCGTTGGCCGGTAATATTCCCTGCATATATTTGAGTTTCGTAGGCTACTCAGTTGTGACGGGCTCCCACTAAAATGGAGACGAGGGGTGATTTGGGGCATATGGAGTCATTAGTATCACTAAAAACCGCACAAAATACGCTTTCATATAGTATGAAATCATTTCTGCGGCATGGTGTTGGCGTGAGAGATGTTTGTTGAAAACTTGAAATTACAAAGCGGCCATGTTGATAAAATGGCTGGTACAGAGTGACATGGGAATCATGCCGGTACAGTGTGTCTGTATGTATTTGTAATTATTTGTAATCATTTGTAATTATAATCATGTTTGTTTTTAACATGTTTATAAGCTATGTTCAGCCTTGAAACTTTCACAGAAGTTGTCGTAGTTGTGTGAGGGCCAGAAAATGTAAAAATCGCAAGATCATTAAAATTGACCCCTTTAAAAAAATAAAATAAAATAATAATAATTGTGTGTGTGTTGGTGCAGAGGTGAAGTACCAGTGTGTGCACTGGTATAGATTCAGTCCCAGTTTACAATATGATCTGCTAAATGTACTGTTTTACATATTGTACACATTATATGTCTTAATTTCTTTTGCAGAACTATCCAGTTGAGGTGTACTATGTTTTTGAGACCAACAGACTGGTTCACAGGTCAGCAGAATTGAGTTTCTTTACATATACAAGCAACGGTCATAGACTGATTTATTTTCTGCCTGACTACTTTCTTAATAAGGCAGAAGGATGTCATTTCCACGCCACAGAGAACAATATTCAGGACAAATGTCTTAAACTTTTAATGTCAGCCAGGACGTTTGTCCCATTACAGTTGCCAAAAATATGAGGCCCTGTAACCTTTTACTTTCGCAGTACTTTTTTACAAGGGCGGTTGACGGTCTAGTGGTTAAGAAACTTTCTCACCATGGTGAGAGTTCAGGTTCGAGTCCCACATGGGGCAAAGACTTTTTCGTTCTCGTACGTGGCACTGTTCATTTGGACCGATCATCAGAGGTTCTGTCCAGGTACGCGGGCTTCCTCCCCCTCTGCTTTGGAATTGTTCAGCCCACAAACTTTCAAAATGAATGCAATTCTAAAATTCGAAACTTAATAGCTGAGCTGAGCTTTCGTACCACAGGATTGTAATGTGTTCATGTCTAGTGTTTTAGAGAATGCGTGTGATTCACATGAGCGTGTGTGTTGGGTTCAGCTTGTGGCACTTTTCAAGAAATTGGGTAAAGCGCCCACACACTATTCAGTTATCATTAGCACTACATGTACATTTATTTGGATCTGAAACTGGGTTCAAAAACGTAGAATCTCGCTTGTGTAATAGAAAGGTTGGAGCAGACGTCAGTAATTATAATGATCTCTGTGAAGGGGGACCCTGAGAACAACAAAAAAGACCATTATTATTATGGTTTGTGTTGGGAGCAGAAGGCTGTGTATCCCTCAAAGCGTTGAAGGCGTTGAGATGGCCGCTAGACCAAATTGTGTAGTTACCTCCCTTCCCCTACGGCGTTGCTTTCTGCCTTGGTGCAGGTGACATCTGGGCCCGTATGTAAAAGTCGAGGTTAATTTAACCCTGGTTACGGGCCGAACCCAGACTAGGACAAAAGAAACCCAAAAGCAAAATTAAATAAAAAAGGAAGTTAATAAAGGGAGAAAAAATTCTTCTATAACGGCACAGGCACCTTCCTGGAATGGGCATGCTTCCTGATTTAAAACAATAAACAACAGAAAATTTAACCCTAGAGCTAGTTTAGTTCGAAGTTAGACTCTAACCCGGGGCTAAAAGCCCTAACCTCGACTATTACGTACGGGCCCTGGCTGACA